>ML681966.1:59443766-59573257 GCA_007922195.1 Podocnemis expansa | reverse complement strand
CCCCCCCAGCGCGGGGGCAAGAGACGGCGTGGTGAGAAGCGCCCAGCGCCTCCAGCCTCCCCTTAAATAGGCAGAGGGCGGGGTGCTGGGAGCCCAGGGGCGGGGCAGCGGCTCCCTTTGATGTCCCGGCGGCTGCCGCTTTCATCCTCCCCTCCTGCATCCCCAGCCCCCCAGCCGGCCCCTTTGTGTGACTAAATTCGGCAAGAAGATGGAGACGAGCCAGGCTTTCCACGTGTCCTCAGCGCTCCCAGCTGAGCAGGCAAGGGTTCTCTTCCGGGTAAGGAGACAGAAAGCAAGATCAAAGAGTTTGTGGAGTTGGAGCTGAAATGTGCATTGAAAATAAAAATCAAGCCTGGATGACTTCCAGCTCTGAGCAGGCTGACTGAGAGACACAGAAGGGAGGGAGTGTTGAGCACATGGGGTAAAATGCAAGAAATCCTAGAGGAGGGGAAGAGCTTTTCTTTTTCTTTATTTTTTTTCTCTCCCCCTTCAGATTTTTGTGTAGCAGTTTTGCAATTCTGGTTTTCTTCTGAAGGAAAATCTCGCGTTTGTAATTACCGCTCTGTGTCGCCAAATGCTTCCACTGTAAATATTATTTTAGAAGAAAGGCGGCTTGCATTTTTCTCCAGATGTGACTGGTGGGGTGAGAATGCTGAGGAAGGAGTTTTCTTAGGGCTCCCCGCAAAAATTTTCATCGGAGGACTGGAGTACTTTATTAAACAAACGAACAAAAAACAAAGAAAAACAACATCCACCCAGGCTCAAAGTTTCATCTACTAGTGAGGGAGGGAATTTTTGGCAGGTCTGCTGTAATGTTTAGAAACATGCTGTGTGGTGACAAAACATACAACAGTGTATTCTTACCAAGGGAAATATTTATAGACACATGCATGAGATAGCGCTGGTATCTTCTCAAAGTCAAAAGCCTAATGGAGACTTAACTAGAATTGCTATCAGTGCAGGGATAAAACTAACCCAGAAGACTTAAAATAGTATTAATGAATAGATTTTTTTTTAAAGACATTGCTGATGCAGAGGAGGAACATATCATTTTTGCATTATTGACTGTGAAGTGTTTGCAGCATAGCTGCAAAGCTGGAATGAGAGATCCAGCCTTAAAACATTAGCTGTCACAGCCTGGTGTTTGTTTCTTTGTAAATGTGCCACTTAATAAACTGTGTCAACATTTTGAGATAAAGCTGTCTCTTTGCTTCTCCTATATTTGCTGTTATTGCCCCACTAGGATTGAAATGAAAAGAAAACAAAAGAAAAAGGATGTTAAATCCTAAACTAGTTTTTTTTTTTAAAATAATGCTTTTGTTTTGTTAAAAGGGGACCTGGTTGAATGAAGGTGTTTCTTGAGTCTTTATTCAAATAACATCTTGATTTATATTGAAGTTTAGTATATAGGTGGAATCCTGCAGATTCTGTTTAGGCAAGTCCCCAAATGTTAGGTCCTTTGGGTTAAATAAGAAGCGAGTAAATGATTTATAATATCTAATTAATGCTTTGCACTTATATAGTATTATTCAGCATTTGGTTTCCGACAATTATTTCAGAACAATGAGTTCTGGTACACTGACCAGCCCTTAATTACACAATCGCAAGCAAACCACTTGTATACAGTGTTACCATTACAAGGCAAAACTTCAAAGAGTGCAAAAATCAATGAAGGCTTTCAGTTGTTGGACACCAAGCTCACGACATAAATGCTGAGTGCCTGTAACTCCTACTGACTTATTTCACGAGGCATTGTAGGTTCTCAGCACCTCGGAAAATAAGCCAAAGGTGCCTTAAGGCAAGCACCCAAAATTAGTGAATGCTTTTGAAAATGTGGGCCTTCTTCTTTATAATCTGATTCATCATCTTTAAAATGGGGAAAATACTTCTCTTCCACATGGAATTCCATCAGCATGAATTCATTTCTGTGTGTGAGATGCTCATGCAGTATATTACCCTGTACTGCAGCGAGGAGCACCATAGAAAAGGCTATAAATAATCCATTTGGATGACCATCAGAAGGGACCTCTCTTTTAAGGGTGATCCTTTATCAGTGCAAGTGCTGTATCCTTCTGGTGCTTTTATTAGCATTGGCTACAAGACCAGCCCTAGTTCAGGACTCAAAAGCTGCTGCCTTTTTGCCTAAACACAAGAGTGCTACTAACAAAACCATCCTGATTGTAATGTAAAATGAGGACAAGCATCATGCTAATTTAGTTGTTATTTTGGATCACAAGTGAATATACATACCAGTTGCAAAGATTACAGCCAGCCTCCCTTTGCTATTTTTAGTGTGCAAAGGAAGTTTTAGTGTAAAGTACTAGTTCGACAGCACTGGAACCTTACTGAAATGTTCTTTTGATCCACAGGTCAGGTACAGCACCGCCAACAGCAGTACAACTACCCACCCAGAGTCCATCGATGATCTTCGCTCTTGACTTCAAAGGACCACTTCCAGAGGTATGAGGAATAGTTCGGTCTTTGGCCTCTTTGCTGAGATAGAGGTACCAACTGGTACTAAGTGTGATGGTGACACCTATTTACGAGGCAGTGGACTGTGACCACCCAGCCCATTGTCCATAGGTTTCTGAGCTGTATCAGATTGAACAGCTTTCGGTCACTGCTGACGTGGGCTAGATTTGAACCGGTGACCTAGAATTGACAGGCTGTATCTCACTCCTGACCCATGCAGTTCCCTAGCCTTTGATTTTAGCTGCAAATGGTTTGAACTCAGATAATGAGGAAGTTGCTCTGACACATAGCTCCAAAGTGTTTCATCAGTGGGGTGTCTGGTACCTATACTGATGCCATCCCATTTGGATGGTTAACTTGGAGCATGTCGTGCAATGATGTTACTGGAATTCATTGCAAATGCAGAATTTCTTTTGGAGTTTCAAGTAAGTTACTAAATAAGACTAAACCCTGAAGTTATGACTCAGCCCTCATTCAAGCAAAACTCTTATTTAATTTAATGGGAGTTTTGCTGAGCAAGCTAAAAATAACAACTGCTGTATTTGCCCCATAATTTGGCCTTTACAGAACTGTTCTTTAAAACTAAGAAATGTCGAATTCAGTAATCGCATGTTTCCTTACCCCAAACTCAGCCGTCATGAGAGTCTTCATAAAATAAAATGATGTTATTTAAAGTAAAAAGGCATTTCTATTATATATCTAGCAGCAATACCAAAGACCAGTGGTATTCTGGAATTGGTCATCTATCATGCATAAAGGATGTTGTTTGATTTTTATTCTTTACACCATACACACTAGCTTTTCAGATCTGGGATGCCATCAGCGTTTTTAACTCGGAATGACTGCACATAAAGTGCTGTTTTTTTTCTTTACCAAATCCCCATGAGATGAAGTGGATTTTGTGGGATTTTAATGGGACACATCTAACAAGTGTTTTTTACTGGAGGAATTTTAGTTAAATGAAGATGTTGGTGGCCTAGAATTTATAAATACTTTTAAGCATAATTTTAAAGTTAAAACAGTTATCACTTTGGGGGACTCCCTGGAATTATTTCTGTGACAGAGAGATGAGAATCAAGCTGTGCAATTTTCTGTCATTTAAAAAACAAATCAGTTGTAGGTTTAACAAATAGAATTGTCGTGTCTGAGACAAACTACCCAGATTTTCCTTTATGTTCTTTTCCAAAGTACAGTTCTTTTTCCACTTTGTTTTTTAACCTTTACACAAAATGCATAAGAAATGGTATGATTTTGTTCAGACAAGCTCTGTCACGGTCCCTAATTTTGCTTACTCACCCCGATATCAACCACTAGGACTTGTGCATACAGATTCAGAATTATTTCTGCTGACTCGCCAGACAAGGTGAGTCCTATCATCTCCAACCCGGATATATACAAAAGTAAAAGGTATGAGCCCGTAAGGGGTGCGGAATGAGTGAAAAATCCAGCCAGCCAGCCACTGGTAAATGCTTAGACCAGGTGTCTCAAACACATGTGCAGCCCTCAACGCTATTTCTTGTGGCTCAGAAAGACACTGTTGTTGCCGATATTTTCAATGTCCTTGTATGAAAAGGTTTCAGTGGTGCGGCCCTTGTGCTAATGTACTAGTCCTCATGGTAATTTGAGTTTGAGACCCTTGGCTTAGACTGAGGTTTATATTTTGTTGTTCTTAATGTGGTAAGGGCAAGTCTGTGATGAAGACAGTAATTCACTGGTTCGCAGTGTTTTCAAAATGTGATGGGGTCTCTATCTGATTACATATTTCTAAAATATGTGCTAGGTGAGAAACATTTAAGCTTCTTTGAAAATCCCAGCTTCAATTGCCTTGATATGAGGTAAAGAGGGCAGTATTAGACACAGCACTTAGACCAGGGGTAGGCAACCCCCGGCATGTGTGCTGACAGCGGCATGAGAGACCATTCTGAGCAGCACGCGGCACCCTCTGCAATGCCACAGAAATTGTGACTCCTGTGACTGAAAGACACCCCGGGCAGTTTCTTTCAGGGGCAGCTGGGGCACAGAGGGTCCCTGCCATGCCCATGTTCCAGGCATGGTGCAGGAAGAAGATGACTGGAACGGCTTCTCTCCATGGTGTGCGGCTGCCAAGGAGCCACTCTGGGTAGCTTCTTTCCTCAGCATGCCCGGGGACCCCTGAAGAGGAGCTGCTCCAGACAACTTCTTTTCATGGCATCCCTAGGGACCCTTGTCCCCAGGCATGCTGCCAAGAGGAGCTATTCCAGGCACCTTCTTTCTGCAAGTGGCTTCTTTCAGTGGCATGCCAGCAAAGCGTGCTGCCCCCCAACCTCCAGCCATGGCAGCCCCCAAATTTTCAGGCAGCCACTTCTTTTATTTCTGTAGCGGGAGCCACCAGAACTGGCTAAAAGTTAAGGAGGAGGGGCTGGCACAGGGGCAGGAATGGTGCTAATGTTTCGGGTGCCCCCCTGCAGCACAGTAGATGCTGGAGCAGATGAGTGACATCATAGCACAGCGCAATGGCCCGGTCCCCATTTTGGTGCCCCAGAAACATTGGCGCCCCCCTGGAAACGCTTACTGGGCTTACCACGTTGCGCCAGCCCTGCACAGGGGTCAGCAAAGGTTGCTGCCCTTGACTTAGGCCTTCTATCTGAAGAAAGATTTTTTTCATGTCCAAAGTAGCAACTTTATCAAAGGATGCTGAATTTTCTTTGTTTCTTAGAGTGAAATTCTGTCTTTGAATAGTTAGGTGTTGTGCGTAGACTGGTATGGGTGCTGGAAGTGGTTTAATTTTCCCTTCCAGTGAGCCAGGACAAAGCCTACCTATGCAGCAGGTACATGGCTAAACTTTCAAAGAGGCCTAAAATCAAGCTCCATTGGAACATGTGCTGTTTTGCAATCATAAATGTCTGTGCACACATCTTTGAACATTATTGTACGTTTGCACTAGTAACGGTTCTGAAAATACACAAGCAAGTGTTGTGTATACACCAATGCAGGTCACCTGCATAGATTGTTACGTATTGATATTTGATGGTAGAAAGTGTCATTATAGATATGGCACCAAAAGTAGTGTAGGTGCCTTACAGGCACAGTATCCTCATAAAAACCCTTTGCATGGAATTTTTTGAAACTCAAGCTAGAAGCCGTAATCTCATGTTGAGACTCCTCAGTCGATGTGCAGAACTCTCTGGCATCACTATTTTCTGTTCCCTGAAAAAATGACCTATTGTCTCCCTTCGCTGAGGAAATTAGCGTGATTGTCATTTTTAACTTCTTTTTAAATGACATTATTTCCCCAAATATTGCTAGCAGGAGTGGTCTGCTAGCTTCAGACAAGATTCTTTGAGAGAGGTGGGAGGGGTGAGTAGTAATGGGCAACTTTCCAATGACAGCTGTGCACTGAAGGCATGAGAATGTGGGAGTCCTCTGCTTGTTTAGTAAGACAGTAAAGCAATGCAATGAATGTTTGCTCCAAGTGCACGACTCCTACCTATTATTTTATTTCTTTGACCACTGTCTGAACAAGTCCATTTCATAAATGCAGCAGGATACAAAAAGGGAGGGTCAGCAGGCTGTGCCATGGAAATTGTCTGTACTGTGAGAGAGAATATTTCTCTAAGAAAAATATTTGAAAACAAATAATAGGAAAATGTCTTTAACCCCTTTTTATGAGACCTTTGCAGGTTTATTTTGTTGTGAAGTTGAGCCGCTGCCTTCCTGGTGAAGTAACTGACATTAATTTGCTTAAGCAGCATGGTATAAAGAATCATAAATGAATAGTAACAGATGCATGACAGCAGAATCCAGTGTTGTTTGCTAAAGAAACGTGCCAGAAGAGTGCAATTGAAAGGGTGTTGTAGGAATCTGTGGTATACTTTGAGAGTCTCCTTATCTCAGCACCATAGCTTCAAAGTTTAGGAACCTGGTAATAAAAACATACAGCTTGATGGTGAATGACATGCACATAACTACAGTGTATCAGAATAATGGTAAATTTTCTCTTAAAAGCAAAAAAAAAAAAAAAAAAAGTGTGTCAAGACTGAAAATTTCACCTTTAATTCAAAATCGTTATGCAGAGGCATTGTATAATATCATTTGTTAGGAAGACCTGTGATAAGAAAGGAGAGATGGTATTGCTACTGATGGGTGATTAAATGTTCCAAAATTGCTCCTTTAGGATTAGGAAAATGGGGGACTGTGGGCAGAATTATTCACTACAAAAAGGGGTGTCTGAGTTGTCATAGGAGACTGAAACAATACAATGAGCTCTGGAGAAAACAAGTTTAGGTCAAATTCTACAGGCCTTAATCAGGAGTTTTGCCTGAGTAAAGACTGAAAGTTTAGAAATAAAGATGAAAAAAGAAAGAAAGAAAGAATAAAAGTTTAGTAAGAATGCAGGGGGAGAGAATCTGAGACGAACCTCGGTGGACCTGTTTTCTTGAGTCTAGTGCCACAAAAGTCTTTATATCATATGGATCTGACTTCGAGAGGTACTGAGCATCCACAGTTCCTATTAACTTCAAATGAAGCCGTAGGTGTTAAATATTTATGCAAAGCAGGTCTTATATTTGCATCAGCCAAGATTCTGGAATTTCCTAGAGGAGCAAAGATATGTAAGGGGACTGATAGCCCCTTACTGAGAGTGAATGGGCCTTTTGATTGGCCACTCCCGCTTGGAAGCAGGACTCTGAAACAGCCAGCCCCAGGGCCAGTGGGAGAGGCCAGTGTCCCAGGATGGCCTGATTGATTGAAAGTGCTCCCCCACCCCTGAGCTGAAACTGCAGCCTGGACACGCCTGGGCAAGCCAGTGTGTGTGTGTGTGTGGGGCCGAGCTAAGGAGGAAGCACTAAGCAGCCAGCAGCTGGGAGCCAGAGGACCCAGGAAGGGAGGCCAGGCTGAGCTGATTTGGGCAGAGGAGACCCACAGCAGCTGGACCAGCAGAAAGCCAAGTGAAGCTGAGCAGAGAAGAGCTGGAGGCAGTGACAGAGCCAGAGGTGCCTGATCTGGGGCAGGAGGCCGGAGAAGGAGCCCAAGGTGCTGAGCTCATCTGTGCAGCCCCACAGCAGGAGGGCCGGAGGAGCCACACAGAACCCGAGCAGCAGCTGGGAGCCGAAGTTGCAGCCATCTGGAGCTGTGTGTGGTGAGCCTCTGGGGAGCAGTGAAGGGGGGCTGACGCTGGGAAGAAGGGCCCTGCCCCTGGAGCTTGGGGACGTGTGGCCACAGCTGGAACCTGCATCTGGCCCCCTGGATCATCCAGTTGCAGCCAGGCCTGGGCAGAGGGCTTGCAACAGGGAGGACAGACTGTGAGACTGTTCTTCAGGCCCCAGAGACTCTGTTTGTAGTGCTCCCACACCAGGCAGCGGTGCTGGGGATTTATTGTTCACCTTTTTCCACTTTTTTTTCTATTTTCTTATTGGGTTATTCTTTTTATTTCTGTATGCTTAAATAAATTGTATGTAGTGTATATAGTAACTGGTGGGCCAGAAGAGTGGTCAGTGTGGTCAGCACCCCGGAGTGGGGACACCCTAGCCCTGTCCTGAGAGACCACAATAAGAGTGGGGGTCGAGCCACCAGAAATTCTGGGGCCCAGCCTTGTCGGGGTTACAGAAACTCCTCCAAACAGGAGATTGGGAGGTGAGCCTTTGAGGTCAGGCAGGCCTTGGGGTAAAGGAAGTGGGAGCAGGGACTCAGATCCTTTTGCTACCCACCTTCACCGGGGTGGTATACAAAGTCTGGGAAGTTCCCCACAAGAGCAGGTCCATCCCCCCGCTTACAGATACAATGCAGTGCCTACTCCTAGATTCAACAAATATTTAATATTGAGGTGGGATTCTTGTGATTGTTTTAAACTTTAAAGTTGCTATGAAAATTGCAATCATTGAGCACAGATTTATTGTGCGATGGTGCCATTAGGTGCAAGTTGCACAACAAGGTCCATATGGTTTCAGGAAAGGTAAATTAATGCCTCATCAGCAACTTGGAAATGAGAGATGCTAAACTCTACTTCTGGGCGTAGTGGGCAAATTTTCAGAAGTGATTAGATGTTTTGGGTGCATCAGTTTTTAGGTCCCTGGCTTGAGAAAATTTGTAAAGGGCCCTGATTTGCAGAGGGCAGGTATTTGTCACTTTTCTGAAAATCAGCCATCTTTAAGGTGTCTCAGGTAGGGCACGCAAACACTGAGGCATCCAGAATCACCGTAACTCTTGCAAATCTTGGTCTGCGATACCTGTATAACATTTACTGCTCAGAATTCCTTGAGAACAAACTGTGTTTTAATGTTTATTGATCTAATACTGCTAACCTTTGTCGTCTTAGTCAAAAGTAGCAGGCTTGCCCCAGTTGTGAGCTCAATTGTCAAAAACTTCATGAAAGTTCATAAAAAGTTACATTAACCTATAACAAGGAATATTGAAAGAAAGGGTGTGAGAAGGAGGTTGAGAAATTGGATTATGTAAACATAAGTGGGCTATTCTATTCTATTCTACTAATAGAACTGCCTGAAGTAGTGATCTGTAATCAAAAGGGGATTGGAACTGGAAAATAATGACAAAAATTGATGTTTAGAAATTAGGCCTAATTCCTGGGCAAGGATAGTGAAAAGCTGGCTCAGTTCTCCCATAACTGGGAGGCAAAAACATGGACTCCTGGGCATTTGCCTGGGGAAGGCTGGCAGTCAGCTTCTCTCCAGTAACTCTGGCCTTTGTCGGTGAAGTCTGAGGATCACAGACCATGTTGTACCACTGAGGACCACCTGATCACTTCTGCACCATGCTGCCACTAGTAAGATGTTGCTCTGTCTTTCCTTTCCTTGTCTTGCATATTCCTTTAAATCCTTGATCTCTCATCTTTTGACTTGATCCTGAAACCAACTAAATTTCATGGTACCAGCGTGATGAAACAAGATGCACCCCCAGCTCTGCTCAGCCTGAGCAGGACGAGTAAAAGGAATGGACCTGCTGAGTTAGCCAGATGCTGCCCTAGTTTGGGGAAGCAAGCCACAGTACAGTGCAACAGCTGCCACGATCAACCTGCTGGCCCAGCATATTCACTTGTGGCTAGTCAGCCATCCTGAGTCTTAAAAACGTAAGCTAAAAGCCATATTTTCTCCACCTTTTCTATCCTATCTCTTCCGTGCTTGTTGTGTCTGTCTGTTTTGTGAAACCACCAAGTAAATCTCCAACAAGTAGTAACTTTTCTTCCCCCTAAAAAGGAATTTTTAATGAAACAAAGGACTTTCTCTGAAAAAGGGACTTGTATAAGTTTTAATTAAATTATTTTGCATAGCCATTCAGTTTCAGTTTCTAAATATTTTGTCTTGTTTTGAATTCTTTTTATTCTATATTTCCAAGTTGTGGCATGAATTTTTGAGCATGTTTCCTAAGAGATTAAGCCAGCAAGATCTCTATACTTAAAATCCGAGGCCATGTTAACTGTAAAGTGTTGCACAGTGAAAATACAATTTTAACATCTTTAGCTTTCCGAGTCCTCTTAATTCCATCGAAAGTAACGCAACAAAAGAAACTATCCAAAAAACTGAACACTAGAGAAAAGAATCCAAGCATCTGATTCAATGGAAGGATCAGACAATTGCAGTCTTATCTGAATTAAAATGAAATTTAATACATAAATTAAGATGACCATATTTTTCCCACAATATTTAAATTTACTGTGCACTATCAATTGCTAATTACATTTACTAAGCCTCAAGCAGTAATGATGATTAATACCAGCTGATGTGGATGTGTCACTATTATGCTGATAATGAAATTATCTAGCTGTATCTAGCTTTCATATCTATCAGTTCAGTCCTATCTCAGCCAAGGCTCCTGTTCGTATCAGTACATTTAGTTATGTTTGGGTTGATGACCACTCAAAAATACATCTAATTAAAAAAAATACTGGAGTTTTTTAAAAAACCTACATCTCTTTATAAATAACAGCAACTTTGCATTGGGATTTATGTTCTTTTAAGGAGGATAACATTTGGCACGCTGGCAGGTTGATACTGTGCCTTAAAATTTTATGTGATCAAAGAATATTGTGTGAAACATTCACCATGAGGACAAAGCCACAATAAAAAAAGACAATTTTTTCCCCAGGAGATTGAATTTAATTTTTCAACTATAATATTTTAAGTTTCTGTAAAACATTTTTTTCTTTTAATGCAAGCAGATTTCACAATACTTTGAGCTATTTTCTTTTCCTCTTGTGAACCCTCAGTTTAGCCCAGATACAGACTTAGAATTCACAAGATTATTTTGCATTAGAAGAGTTCTATCTTTAGCAAGAGCAATTAAAACAAAGGGGCTGCAGGCCAAAGTACTAGAGCCATATAAGGACAGTGAAAGTTGTAGATTAAGCTATATATTAATTATTGGATTCCCTACTGGGAGCTATGAATAGTTAATTCTTTAATTTATGTTGTGTTTTTAAGGTAGTTTATAGTTCGGTAAAACTCACCACAGTAGGAATTTTTGCATCTGGATTTTTAGAGTGGGCTATTTTAGAACTGTTATTTATGCTTCAGAAAAAAACTAGGTGTACCAGGTATACAAATGCCCATAGCTTTTATGTGTGATTTTCTTTTAGGCACATTGTCTGCCATTCTGACAGATTTGAACTGTGTAACTTTAATTTTAAAAAGTACTTGGATGTCTCACTGCTTTTATTTAATTCAGGTGACTTTGTGGTTAAAGCAGTCTGACATAGGACAACTGTGGGAGGTTTTTCCCTTTCTTCACTTCTAGCCTCACCTGTAGGGTTTGCCATATGGATGCTTATTTACTAACATATTTGTATAGTGTCAATGGTGTGCAAGACAGATGTGAATAGAAGAGTCCAGCTGCCAGGGGAGTTAGGTGTCCAAACCCTTTGATGATAGGATATGGCCCTAGGGCCCTGTCCCAAACAGTTGAGAGTCTGCAGGAAGTTTGGAACAAGTAACTAACCTGTTTAAGTTGGTCTGGTTTGTGGAAATGAAACAATCCTTGTTGTTTCTGGAGTTCTTGTAGATGGGGGTGAGGGTGAACTGAATGGTGACGTTGTTCTGAATGTGACAGATTATGACATCATTCCACACCAGAGCTGTAACTACAACTTTTCGTGCCTGGGACAAGCAGCCCCAGACGTCGTCCCGCCTCCCCCTGGGCCCTGATCCGGCCTGGGGCCGGATCCACACCCAGACGCCTTCAGAAGCGCCTCCAGAAGCAGCAGCAAGTGTCCGCTGCTGCCGGCAGGCCGGCCGGATCCGGATCCCCCAGCCTGCCGGCAGCGGCAGGGGTTCCCCACTGCTGGATGTGTGATAGGCAGCAGCGGAGAGCCCCCGCAGTGCCAGAAGTCTCAGGCGCCAAATTTTAGAGGGCGCAGGGGACGGATCTGGCTCCCTGCGGCGGCTGGGGATGGATCTGGATCCATCCGTAGCTGCTGCAGTGAGTTGGATCTGTCTCCTGCACCCTCTTAAATTTGGCGCCTGGGACTTTGGCCCACTCACCAGGGCCTAGTTACGGCCCTGTTCCACACTGCCAAGTGTGAGTCATTTACCATGAGATGCGTATATCAGTGGATTTTGTTCCACCGTATACTGTAATTCTTAACCCACTCTACACTGTGCTATTTGCAAGATCCCAATCTGAGTTTTGTCCGTCAGAGATGTACCCTGGAGGGTCTGGTGGATCTCTGATCCCCATTTTACTGCTACCCTCAAATAAAGCTCAAGGGCTATGTCTACATTAGGAAAAGTTAGTTTGAATTTGTTAATTTGAACTAATAAGTTTGTTTAATTTGAACTAAACTTGAACTTATTAGTTCAAATTAACAAAGTGGACTAATTCGATTTAAAGTTAAGTCCAATTAGTCTACTTTGTTAATTCGAATTAACTGTCTTTAATTCTAATTTAGGATTAACCCTTAGTTCAAACTTAATAGTCTACACCGTCCTTAGTTGAAACTAAGCCCTTAGTTCCAACTAACTGGCAGGTCTTACTAATTCGAACTAAGCTTTCATTAGTTTGAATTAAGGAATTCCTTAATTTGAACTAATTAAAGCCTTATGTAGACAAGTACTAAGTTAGTTCAAATTAAGCCTCCTTAATTCGAACTAATTTGTAAGTGTAGACATACCCAAGGGAAAAATCCATGTAGTTCAAAATGGAGTTTTTATTTCTGGATGGAATCATCAAAGGAATCTTCAGATGATATTAGATCCAAATAGTACAAGATCTGTCCTGAAAGCTGAGGATATGTCACAACCAAGAATGGATTCTGACTTTCCAGAAGTTTTTACCAATACCACAGATACTGCAAAAAAGTTAAAATGCAAGATCTAGCTAAAACACTATGTGTTGGCTGTACTCAATAAAATGTGGAACATATCAATTAGGCTGAAACAACAACTCAGGGAGGAGGTTGAAACTAAGCAAAGCAAATATAGTTGAACTTGTTGACTTGTCCGAATGGATTTCTCACCAGGAAGCATAATATTGCTATCTGCGTGTGTGTGGACTTGAGAAATTTAAACTTCAACATTTGTTGTAGATTGTCATCCTCTACCCAAAAATCAATGAAATGCTCCTCACCTTGAGGGAGGCAAAAGTCTTTACTACCCTTGATTTATTCTCAGCTTAACACCAGATCCCCTTAATGGAAAAATCTTGCATGTTGACAGCTTTCATCATTCCAGAAGATTTGTGCCAATTCCAATGAATGTTATTTGGATAAAACTTTGCAGTGTCTGTGTTACAAAGAATGATGCTTTGGAGAGATTGGGGGTATTATTTACCTTCAAGATGATATTCTAGCGTACAGCAAAGAGAAATCCAAACATGATGCCATTCTAAAAAGATTAGAGAAGAACTTTGACAATATGAACTTACCATCAGCAAGAAGAAATATCAATTCCGTACTGACTCAGTTATGTACCTAGAATATTCAATCTTTTGGAACAGCATACAAGCAAAATGAGACATAGTGAAAGCCATTTGTGGTGCACCAGAGCCTGACAAAAGGGACAAACTGATCTGTCTTGCTACTGTGCAAATACTATTCAAAGATTTACAACAATTTGCTATGAAAATGGTCTGTTTGTGTTATCTCCTGAAAAAGGAAGTCAGGTTTGAATGAGATGAAGCTTTAATGAGATAAAACAAGCAATTTCCCTAGTGTGGCTCTTAGCCCTTTTGATTCTGAGAAGCAAACAAATGCATGTTGGTATTGGTGCTGCCTTTATTCAGCAAAATAACCAGACAAGAAGTCACTATTGCATTCATTTCCAGGGCCCTCACTGATCCAGAAAAATTCTATTCTTTCATTGAGAAAAAAAAGCTCTGGCATGTTTCTAGGCAGTAAGAAACTTCAGAGCCCTACTTATAGGGTAAATAGATTTATCTTAATGCCCAATCACAAACCGTTTTCAATTTTATTCACCATGTCAGGTTCTGGACAAGTAACTCCATAAACTGTACCCTCTGAGAGAATGAACAGACTGGTGAAAGAAAGTTTGTCACTTACCAGCTTGCCTACCTCTTCTTCCTCATTACGGCCATGAAGTTCAGCCTGCAGCTGGAAGGCTGGTGACATCCCCCATGGGTTCAGTACCAATTTACAGCCATCCACCAGGGCAACTGTATGTTACTCATGGATATGTGCTCTTACTAATTTTGATTTGTTTAGTTTGGATATTGGTATCTTTTAAAAAAAAATAATTTCAAAAGTTTCAGTTTTGGGTTACTAAATTCACCTTATGGACAGCATTAAAAGAGAAATCTTCTAGTTTGGTTAGTGACTTAGGCCCTGATCCGTCATCAGGGATCTTCTAGCAAGGAACCCTTCATCTAAACAGAGTGCTATTATCTTAGGCTAAATCCTGCAGATAATTCAGTGGGATGGTGCAGATGCCCAAGAGTCCCTGCTAAGTGGTCCAAATACAGGGTCAAGCCGTGGTTTAACAACATTTACAAATTCATGTGTGGGTGAAACAAAGGACCTTGTTCTGTATCATATTTGTTGTAAGTACAAGTGCCATGTGCTGTGCAATACAGTAAGGAAAGTAGCTATAACACTTCTCATACACAACAATAAAACCATGGCTATTACAGGAAAGAGAGACTCTCTAATTTATTGAAATGTTACTGGCAAACAGTTATCTTTCAGTCTTTGTTTGTTTGTTCATTTTGTCCTGAATCTTATTTTGGGTCAGGCCTCGAGAGATGCAACATATTAGTTCTGAAAGAGCCAGAGAACTCCATTAGGGCATTCAGTTTAATCTACAGGGGTATGTCTACATGTAAAATTTAGTTTGAATTAATGAGGAATTCAAACTAAATTAATGCATGGCTATACTGGCTTTCATTATTTTGAACTAAGGAGTTCCTTAGTTTGAAGTAGAGAATGCTTACTTCAAAGTTCTAAAACCTTGCTTAACTTTGAAGTAATGGTTAATTAGAACTTATTAGTTCGAATTAACCCAATGGAGCTGTGTTAATATGAACAAACTGTTAGTTCGAATTGATGCGGTTTAACCTTCTTCGTCTGAGGGTGCCTTCCTCTTTCTATGTATTGGGTGGGGGAATAGCGCTTCTTGGGGGACATGTTGCCACACTTCCCATGGGCAGAACACAGAGCTTGGAAGTAACCAAGGGAGGTGTTCAGCTCAGGAATAAAATACAGGGGAAACTTGAGGGGGCTGGAGGCTCCTGTCTAAGGATGACAGAAGCAGTTAAAGTTTGTTTGCATTTGAGATTTGCTGTGGTGTGCTGGGGAGCACTGTGAGTTCTTACTGTGAAAGAAGGGTGCAGCTTCAGAGGCCATGGAGCTTGGAAAGATAGGAAGGTTGTGAAATTCTGGGAAAAGGCATATGTACGGACTACTGGGCCCAGAATCATGGGCTGAGGATCTGACACAAGGTCTCTGTACTATTTGTTGGATCCTCTGTTGTCCTAGGGGAACCACATATAACCTGACTGGTAAAACTCACAATAAAATACACCTCAGAGAGGCCAAAGCTGTTGGTGAGAGGCAGTAGATGAGAAGACCCAGGAATACTAGGCACTGCCATGAAGAGACATGCGAGCAGTGTGTCACTTTGTGCATCATGGCTCTTGACAATTCCTATGGATGTTACAAGTACTTAGCATCTGCCAGGATTAATTCCTATGTCCTTAGAAGCAGTAAGAGGGCTACAGTCAAGTGCAGGAATTGATCCTACTCCATCAAAGGCAATGGGAATTGCCACTGTCCACTGACTTCAGTAGGAGCAGAAACAGCGCATTTAAGGGTTGAGTTTTGCGGTCTACATTCATTACTTAGCCCTAGTCTACACTTCCCGCCATTTTCAACAGCAGTCAAAGGGAGATACGCAAGTTACTTAAACTAACTTGTGTATTTCCCTTTGAGTTCCTAGCATCCACTGGGCTCACTGCTATGAGTTGAAGGGAAGGTATTTCCCTTTGACTCATGCTACTCCAGTTGTGAAGCTGGAGTTAATGGATTGACTCCCTAAGCAATTGAGCAGATCTTCACAGATCCCTTAATCAAACTGAGAGGTTTGATCTGAGGGGGGCGAATTTGCCACCATCAGTCTAGACAAGCCCTCAGACAAAACATCCATATCAATAGCAATCTTGTCTAAGTAAGTGCACAGGGTACTACTTTAAAAAAAAATTAGTGTTGTGCACCACTAGCCATTGGAAAAGCAGCAAAACAACCCTCTGGGACAATTGTAGTCCCATCAGTGGTTAGTCTCCTCTTGGGGCCTTTTGTTCATGGTTATATGAATGGATATAAGAGCAATAAGAGAGACACATGACTTGCACCCCTGGGTGCTATAGCTCAGCCTTACAAAAGATGCTATTTGGCATACTGCTGCAACTGGCTTTCTTCCTGCTTTTTTAATTTTTTATGTTGGTATCCCCATTGTACTATGTTATACTAATAACTGTTCTCTGGTTAAGCTTTTTCTCTCACTCGTGCCCAGTTCTGTTACCTGTATCTATGCTGAGTAGTACCTGAACCTGGAAATAACCCTACTGATATCAGTGGATCTATTCTTAAAGCATGCCTCAGTATGTGTATGTGTGACAGAATCTGTTCCTCAGCCACTGTCCCTCCTGGTAGGGGCAAAAAAAAAAAAAAGGTATACAGAAATAAATCTTTGCTAACTAATTTTCTGGTAATTTAAAGGCCCCATCCTGTGAGATGTTTAGAATCCTCAGCTCTTGCTCAAATCAATGAATGTTGAGGGGGTGTAGCACTTTGCAGGGTCTGCCCTAAACTGGCTAAGATTATTTCAAATACTACATTGAAATTTCTTATGCAACTTCACAGATACTAGGTCACTATAATTTTGTCATGGTTTTCTCTTAGGAAGCATGATTGATCTTACCTAGTGTGTAAGATAGGAGGGAGATTTAGTTGGTTTGTATTTCAGAGAGTCTAAAATTTGCTTATGGTTTTACAGGCCTACACATGCTCTTTATGAAGTCATTGGTATGGATACCAAACTAAGTCTGTGTGGTGCTTAGGAGTGGCAGCAAATGTGACTGTTGGCCATCGTCACACATGGCTAGTCCTGAGGCTGTCCTGATGCTGGTCCAGTCCGGCTGTAAAGGGAAGCAGTCTCAGCGCTGCTCAACTTAGAATGGCCAAAGAACGTTCCTGCAGTTGGTCAACAGGGTTAATGGACACCACAGCTGCTTCCCCTATGCTGATGGGATGATGGGTGTGAGAAGCAGGTAGTTGGTATAAAAGCTGCTATTGTGGTCCTCTGCCACCATAAGAGTCTCTGTGTATTAAGGCTATGTCTACATCACCAATTTTAGTTTGGACTTGCTAGCCCGAACTAAAGAAGTCCACAGTTAGTCCAAACTATCCTCAAGCTAGATCAAAGCAACTGTAGCTTTTTAGTTGGAACTAGCCACATGTTCTAGTTTGAAATAAAGTTTTAGTTCAAACTAGAACGCGTGGCTAGTTCGAACTAATGGCTTAGTTCAAACTTAAAAAGTTTGAACTAACCATTAGTGCACATATTGCATGCATTTAGTTTGAACTAAGCAAGCAAGTCCGGACTAACCACTGGGTCTTACTAGTCCGCACTAAGAAGTTTCTTAGTTCAGACTAGGTGAAGCCTACTGTGGCCAAGAGTTAAGTCTTTTAAGGTAAGCTAGAAGGAAGCAATATATGCACTCTTCAGAAAAAAAACTCTGTGTCCTAAAAATTAAAACATCATTCTCAGCATTCCTTGTGTAAGCTCTTTGTGCAGGACCATATCTTTCTATGCATGTTTATACAGTGACCAGCACTGTTAGGGCCACTGGATGTATTGGAAATGAAAAGAATAAATATTAATATCAAGATGAAGATTCTTGCTGATCAGGCACTGCCTTAGGAGAATGGATCCTGAAATTCCTTAAGGCCCAGCCCTTTTTCTTCTGAAGTAAATGGGAAAAATCCCACTGACTTCAACAAAGCAGATTTGCTTTGATTCCATTCAGGCAAAACTCTTACTGAAGTTCCTACTCAGGCTGAAATCGAGAGTTAGCCCTTCGTCTTTAGAATTATTGAATTTTATTTCTCCCTTTCTTCTGTGATTATGGAAAACCCAGAGTCCCATAACAGCAATAAAAGGTGTCAAATGCACCTTCTACTCTTAAATTAGTTGGTCATTAGTAAAGAGAGTCTATAATCCCCATCTGCCAATTTAAGAGTAGCACAATTAGACTTAAAGTTTTCATGTACTTGCTCTCCTTTTGGGCGTTATTCTTTCTACTGTGAGGCTCAAGAAACTTGGCAACTGTGCAGCAGCACTTTAATTAATGTGGGATCAGATTTGCTTGTACTCCCTGTCCCCTTATGCTTTCACACACAACACTGCCTGTCTGAAGCATACAGGAGTTTTGATTCCTTAATGTATTCTATTCTGATTTTTTGTGAGGCTCTCATCTGTACTACATCTTTAGCTTAAGGAAAGTGACATCTCTGGAGATGCCTCCTCTGAGCACCAGGACTCCTTGTGCATAAGACATGGAAGTACAGGACCAGGGAAATGCCGCAAAGAACCCAAATGCACAATATACTAATTTTCAAATGACTTTTCTTTTGATGAAAGCAAACAGAGCCAAACGGAGAAGTTCTGAGGGCTGGGCTTTACCGTCTTTTGCTTCCTAAGGGAGAAAGAGTGCAAGTGTCTCAAAACCTGAGGGTAACTGATAAACTGTGTGTTTTATTTTTCTTTATTGCTTTGTCATTTCTGACAGAGGTCACTTGAGGCACCAGCAATGCTAAGCTCTAGCAATGCCATTTTATTTTCTGTTTTCCCGTCTTTCAGATGGAGCATTATGCGTCAGTGCAAGGTACCGTGCATGAAAACAGCCCATTGTGTAGTCAGATTGGGCCACTCAATTAATTACATTTACTCAGCCCTAGAAGGGTTTCTGTAGAATATCTACCATTTGTTTACAATAGTGTGTATCTCTCCATAGAGGGAGATGATACTGCAATGTGAAGGATTTATTGGCAAGAATTTTGGAGTCTTATTTTATTTAGTCATACACAAAGTAAAAATAAAAAAAGGGGGGGATACCTAGCCCAGGTTTTAGACACCCTTGATGTAAATTCCCTAAATTAAATTAAATACCTGAAAACATATAATTTCTCTTCCCTAACCCATAACTCTAATTCCCTCCTCAAAAACTCACCTCTTCAACAGACTTAGAAAATAGAGGCCCCTTTTAGTGTGCCTGAGTGCAAATGGATCTGCTCTATTCTGGACTGGTAGAGGAAGTCTGTTCTAAAGTGCCAAATGCTCACAGCAGATGCTGGCATCCAACTCATGCACCTCTGCTGACCACAGCTGACCACAGCTGTGACAAGCAGGAAGCTTCTCAGCCACTTAGGGCTTTGTAGGTAGGTCAAAACAAACACCTTAAATTCAATCTAGGACCAGTAAGTATTCAGGACAGATCACGGAGTCTAGGTGTGTCATGCAGGACGCACCATTTAATAAGTGGGTCGGTGCGTTCTGCACCAACTTAAATGTTTTGAGTTGTTGAGGCATATACCCCATTTAGAGGGATGTCTGCATTACTCACAGGCACAAAGGTCACCTGTGAGTTGGGCAGGTCATTCCAAGTGAATGTTGATTAAAATCTTTGTGCCCTACCACATTGTTGGGCAGTCTATATATCCTACATACCTTACTGAAAACTCAACTTTATTTTGGAACAGGGTTTCCTCAAACCTTTCCATAGTATGCACTGTATTTTAGTGGAGTATCTTGTGTACTTTTCCCTTCCATTCAAGATTTCCCAGATTACAATCCCTGTATGCAATTTCACAGCATCCCTTGAACTCAATTACTTACATGGAAGAGGCCTGTGTGAGTATTTACTGTATTTAACTGCTTTTAATGCAATTCAGAGCTGAAAACAAATAGGATCCAGCAATATTTGACCAACCAACTCGTCAAAGAATAATGGTGGTCTACAGTTGGAAAACTACAGAGTCTTTACAAATGTTATTGGGACTCTTGTATATCCCCTTGTAAAATCCAACTCAGTGCTACAACTATATGCTGAATGTTAAGTACTTCATGCTCTCTTTCTGCATCTCTGTTCAGTGCTGTGTGTTTCTCCAAAAATTGTTTACTTTTCCAACTTGCAGATCTCCTTGGTTAGTATCACTTGTCTCAAGACAGGAAAGGGTATGTTAATATCCTAGCTTGCTTTGGAGCGAATCTAAGGAGATGATATTTGAGTCTGTTCTGTGATGCTGTCTATAGGAGTTTTATCATTGAAGATTCCTGATCTCATTTTTCTGTTGCTTATAATGCTGAAGCAGAGCTCTGTGATTTAGGGTGGGGGAAAGAGCCATTCCCCTCAGTATTTCTTCATATTTAGGCATGATCTAACCAATGGGAAGTTTCTCTGCACTTAATGTTTCTGTCTGTATTGCTCTGTCTTTGCCACCAGGTTAAAGGGGTGCTGAGTTAATTCATACAGGGAGTTGACAGAACTTGACACCAACATTATAGATAGAATCATTTAATTGAATCTTCCCAAAGTCCTAATGCTAGCTCTGTATGTGGTGGGATGTTAACAGAGGAAAAGAATAGGTCATGTTTAAAGGGAGAAAGACCCTCAACAAGCATTTCACAGGTCGACTTTGTAACCAGGAAACAGGCTCTTGGTGTATTTTACTTGGTCTGGTGTGGAACTGATGTGGAATCTCTCCACTCTACAAAACAGAATGTGTTTTTTGGCGGGGGGTGTAATCACAACAATTTGTAATAGGCTTAGGAAGCTGGAAATATAACATGGAGAAATGCTTTTCCTTGTTACTAAAATTAAAGTGAGTATTAGTGATCATTTAAAAGATCTAATGGCATGATATTAGTTCGAACTAGCCGTGCTGACTAGTTCGAACTAAAAAGTTAGTTCGAACAAGTCAGCGCAACTAGTTCAAACAAGTCAGCGCGGCTAGTTTGAACTAATCGGGAACTGCTTAGTTTGGACTAAGGAAATCCAAATTAAGCTTTGTAACGTAGACATAGCCTGTGATATGCTTAATCCCATTAAGCACCAACTTGTGATGCATATACCTTTTAAAAATACGTTCCTAAATGTATATTTTGTATGCTTAACTGCTGATATGAGTATTCAAATATGGGACTTGTAAGTCCTGTCTAGGAGTTGACAATCAGTTTATAAATGTGGGATTTACATGCAGTAAAGGTTAGTAATACATTTGTTCATTTCAGATCTCATTTATTTAATTTTTTAAAAAAAATCTGCTCTGTTTAAAGCCATCTTTATAAAATATCTCACATTTATACACTTTATCCTTTAATAAAGGAAATCTTCCTTTTTTGAAGATGTTAAGTAATAACAATCCACATATAAGACATTTCCTGGGGACTAATCACTGTGAATTAATTGCCCAGGCTGGTAATTAAGATCCAGAAAATGTTTCTGCTTTGAGGTTTCTGTTTCTCTTTTCAGCCAAATGTGTGAAGATGTCTGAACACCTTATGCTGACTCCATCTCTTATTTTCCTTTTTGATTTTACATTTATGTTGCTGATGTGGCTGTATAGACAATGTTGCATGAATGTAATTTAAACTGACTTCATATTGAAGTATGCAGGGCTGTTGCAGATGTGTCAGTCCCAGGATATTAGGAAACAAGGTGGGTGAGGTAATATTTTTTATTGGACTTACTTCTGTTGGGGAGAGAGTCAAACTTTTGAGCTGAACAGGGCTCTTCTTCAGCTCTGGGAAAAGTATTGAGCATGTCACAGCCAAATACAAAATTTAACAGATAGTTTTGCAAAAGTAGTTAGCACATATTCAAAGGGACTGTTCAGGGGGAAGTGTTCCTTTAACACCCGTGTGGTCAAAAAAAAGGGGTCAGTGGGCAACAGATTCTTTTATTAAATCATAGATCAAGTGTCTTTCTTAAGACCATGACTTTTAGTGTCTAGCAAAGTTATGAATTCAAGTCCCATGTTTGTCTTTTGAAAGCATTGTGAAGATTTCCTGTGAGAATGAGGAGTGCTAAGTTAGATATTATAGAGCAATTGCTTTGTGAAAAGAGTTCACTCACAGATGATGTGGTCTCTTTGTCTTTTATCATTTTCCTGTGGGAGTTCATTCAACAGCATAGCAATGTCTAGTTGTCTAGTCTTTGTTATTGGGGTGTTTAATGCACTGAATGAAGAGTACCACATGTTGTGACAGGCATGTGTAGTAGGACTTCTGGATCTTGAAAGGCGTATTGTGGGAGAAGGGTTGATCAGTATAACAATGGGCATATCTCTGGAGGTTTTGCATCTTTTCTTGCAGGGTCTGGAGTGTCTATTTAGCACCAAAACTGTGGCTTAAATTCTCAGACAGCATGAGTTCTGTTCAGCCAGAGACTTGGACTTGGGAGAAAGGTGGCACTGGGGCCTCAGGGCTGGCCAAACTTGCCTGTGGCCTCAAGAGGCCATTCTTGCAGCCAAGAATAGGAGGTGTTACATTGTGCTGGCCCTGGTCTCTTCACACCTGTTCCACCAGGCCCTGTGGAGTAGGGTGATATAGAGCTACTGTGTCAGTTGTATGACAGGCAGGGAGTCCCTAGCGGCTGGACGGGTTGGCTTTACTGCCCTACATTTTGACTTTTGTGAAAGCTGTGGTTCCACAGCTCAACTGAAAACATGCCATTCTCCTGTCTCAATTTTTTAGGTTATAAACCAGGTAATAAGGAAGGATAGTCTTATGAGGTGTAACTTGCAATGTGTGCAAAGGAGTTTCAGAAAGTGCTATAGAAATTATTGGCAGAATTGTTCCTTATTCAATATAGACTACATTCCTGCTGGTCCCAGCAAAGTGAGATAAGTTGCTGTCATGGCACTGCTATTGCCCATTCTGTACAGGTAGGTGAGGAGTGGGCAGAGGTTTGATGTCACTCTGCAATGTGCCCATTGGCACAGCGTTAGAGCAGCAGTTGTTCATGTCCTTCACCAAGCAACATTTCAGCGACTAAAATCTCTTCTTCCAATGAGCCCAAAGTTTGGTGCTACTGTGACCAATAGAATCAAGGATTATTGTTTGCCTCTTGTAACTGAATCAGAGTTGTTACAAAGTAAAATGATGATGTATTATCCACCTACATTCGTATTTGAACTATGAAAATGTGATTTCTAAAAGGCTTTAAAATTATTATTTCACCTCAAGTTGGATTTTTACTAGGCTCAATTTATAGTTTATAAATATGTGAAATTGTTAATTCAGTTTGTAACTTGTCTGAACCCTGAAGCTTGTGTCAATGCTGTTATCTATTATAGAAATGCAAACATGCTCTTTGATGTGTTATTCTGAGTGACTTGGGAGGATAAAGATGGAATACTCTGTAGGCATTTATAAAAGGAATCCACAAATTGTAAGTCTACCAGGGCCCAATAACAGGTTTCCATTTATTTTTCTCTTTTCTCAATACGTATGATGACAATAACTTTAATGGGAGAGAAATAGTTGATCTATCTACATTCATTTAGTAGAAAAAAACCAAGCCAATTTTCTTGCTATGCTGAGAGTTTTTTCTCTTTCTTTGGTAGAATGGTGCTTTTTTTCCCAAGCATTTATTTTATTCTTATTTATTTTAGAAAAGAAATTTAATGCAACCTGTCACATAGGACTATTGGACAACGTTTTGCAATAGGAGCACCTCCTACTAGTCACATCAAGGAACAGCACTGATCTTGAATGACAATGGAATTTTATATATTTCTGGTTTTGGAAAAACACTGCAAATGGGAATATAAAATAAATGAAGCAGGGTTTCCTGAAATTTAGAGACAATGGGAGTATAATTTGGACTGGGAATGCCATCAGTCACAGGTATGATGGTTGCCCACACCACAAGAGCTGCAAAATTACCAACAAATTAATGTAGTGTTGGCATTAGAGGTTCAAGATAAAAACTGGATTTAAATGCTAACCAGGCACAGTTGCAGCAGGAACAGTGTAGAGTGTTCTTTAACTCACCTTAACAACTTAACAACTTTAAGGCTCATGTTAAAGTGTGTAGGGTTCTGTGTATTTTAATGTGTTTGCAGGAGCTGTTTTGGTCAGACATTTCCAAAAGAGATTAAAACTTCCACTGGGATTCCACCTTGAGGCCAGGCTCCCTCCAA
Organism: Podocnemis expansa; assembly: GCA_007922195.1. NCBI lineage: Eukaryota > Metazoa > Chordata > Testudines > Podocnemididae > Podocnemis > Podocnemis expansa. The sequence goes on along the minus strand of ML681966.1, from coordinate 59,549,145 downwards.
CTGCACAGGACTGAATAAAGAAGCTTATATAACAGACATTTCTAAAAACTATTACCTAAAAAACATTTTCAATATATAATAAAATTTAAAACTTGGATTTGGAAAGGAGCTTATGGAAGTTAGGCACCATTACTGGATCTTGTTTCCATGGAAGCAAGTGGTGCATTTACTATTGACTTCAATGGTGAAGAACGAAGTCTTTTGACTTATTTGCATTTTAGTAGGAGTTGGGCACTTGCCTCCAAAATCCCAGCTGAAGAGTCTTAATCCTGGTCTCTTAGATATAGAAACAAATGTTGTGTCTCTCCTCAGGAAGCTGGGAATCTAGAGTGAAGTATTGGACCTTAAACTCATCATTGGTACAGGACTGAATATTGACTATTCTGTGTCTCAAACCAGTGTAATTTATTCAGGGATCAGGAAAAAGCTTACATTTAGAAAAGAGAAGGAAACATTTTTGTGGCCAGTGTGGTATTTTGGTTTTGTTTAGTGGGTTGAGCAGCTTTCAGACAGCAAATATTTGGGATATGAAAAAGTAGGGGTGGCTGAGACAGACTAATGGGCAGAGTGTAGGAGAGGTCATCAGAGGTGCATGATGATCCCATAGCTTCACAGACATATCACAGCCCTTGTATGAAGTCAGTTAGATCTGTGCAGTGGTCTCCTATGCCAGCACAGAGCTGAACTGCAGTTAATGGGGCTTAGCCAAGATATATAAGCAAGGAGTGTGTGTGTATGTGCACAGGTATACTTAGGCAATGTTAACAGCAACTGTATGTAACATAAACCTCTCTTTATACTCACAAGTCCAGAACCCTGCTTTCTAGCTCCTGTATGCCTAGCAAAAGAAATATCTGTGTATCAAACAATCAGCGTTGGTTTATTTGCCTATTTTTTTTTTTTGAGTAATGATCATTCAACAGATTTTTGGTTAGTTCTGTCATATTTATTCCATTAACGTGATTTTTATTGCACAAAATTGATTAACCTCTTTAATAAGTATACGAGTGACCAGTACTGACCCCACATCAAAATATGTGGCTGCTGCTGCTGCATGCTGACATGAATTTTAATTGTTCACTAGGTTTTTTTAATTGAACCACAGATGTGCTAAAGAATAGGCTAGGCAGTGTATATATTATGAAACATCAAATGCCAGCTTCAATAGATAGACATCTAACACACTGCTTTACAGGTATCCTAAGCTTAAAAGAAATCTTTGCTCTTGTCTTAAAATGAGGAACAAATTTTAATTTATATACTAAAACTTATCTGCATGCACTCCTGTATGCCACAAAGCTTTTGAATAAAGGTATATAAATAAATCAACAATGAATAAATTAGGATTCTAAGTGTGTGTGGGGTTCCCCCATGGCTTTTACATTCTGTCCTCTGAGTCCAAAAAAACTCCTAAAGACAGATGTTATTCCCTTCTTCAGTATCATCAGTATAATACAGCTGTTGTTTCAGCCAGTGGCAATGCTAGACTCAAGAGAAAACACACTGCTTCTCGGTGATGAAAACTGAGAAATAAAATTTTAACATTCAGGAAGCTACTGCGCTTTGCTTTTCATTATAACATCTTTTTGTAGATGTCCTCATAACATGAAAGGGACCATCCCTATTCTTTCTGTCCCACAATTCACCCTATTTTTGTTGGAGAAAGACACCTACAAATTTTCTTTCACCAACCTTTGTCTCCACCCACCCAATGATAAAATGTGCTGTGCATGTAGACTTCATTTCCTTTAATGTTTGTGACAAACCAGGTGAGATTAAACCAGAATCTAGTGTCTTGCTTCAAAGCTGAGTGGTTTGTACTAGACTGGAAAGACAGGAAAAAGAAGGTCCATGTTTCATAAACAACACTTTGAAACATAATAGAAGATTTAAGAACAAAACTAATTTCAGAGAGTTGGGATTTGTGAACATAACTCTATAATGTGTGTACAGTGCCAGCTCAAGGGGTTGTGTACAGGGGTGGCTCAAAGGGTCCCCAAGCTAACTTTTGGCTGGGGGGTGGGGAGGGCCAGCCCAGAGGTGGTGTGCCCCCGGGTGGAGTGGCTGGCTCACAGAAGGGGAGGGAGTGAAGGGTCTGGCTTCCCGGTGCCCCTATGCTTCGGCACCCCGAGCCAGTGCCACACTGGCTCATGCCTAGAACTGGCCCTGTGTGTGTATTGAGATGAGTCTATCACCCTTAATTCTGTCTGAAATGTGAGTGTTTTGTTTTTCTTGAATCTTCTTATGGTGGAAATACTCTAGGTCTGGGGTTCCCAACCTTTTGAAGGTTGGGGACCACTTTCAGACCAAAAAAAAATTTTGTGCCCCCCTGGCTGCATGGTATGTTGCTGCCACGAAGCGGCAGCAATGCTGCAGGAAGAATCTGACCCATGCCAGAATCCAGCCCCTCCGCGGAGTGGCAGGACAGCAGCTGAGGGGCTGCCAGTGGAGTCCAGCAGTGGGGGCTGACCCGAGTCACCCCAACCCCCTCCCTGGCTCCCCGCCCTGCCACTGGTTTCCCCTGCTGCCCCGGACCAACTGACCCCCCACGCCCTTTCCCTGGCTGCCCATCCCCAAGCCCAACTCCCCCCACCCAGGGCCCAGCATGATCTGAACATGCTCAGGGCAGCAGGGGAGTTTTTAAAACTCCCAGCTTGGGGCAGAACAAATCTGTGATATTGTCTGGCTCCTGGCTCTGGCATCATCCAGCCCCACTTCTCAACCTGTCCACAGACTCCTTTTAAGTAGCTCTGTGGCCCCAGTTTCCCACAGACCCCAGGTTTGGAACCACTGCTCTAGACAATCTGCCTCTAGGTTACCACTCACAATATTGCCTATACTCAAAGAAGATGTTGGACTTCACTTGCATTTGATTGTGTGGCACACAGAGGGCTGCTTCAAGGGCTTATGCCAAAATGGTCTTTTTGCACTCTGAGAGACCTGGTGGAGGGGCATAGGGAGGGCAACATGACAATAAATGGCAGAGTAGAGGGAGGAGACCCTAGAGCAAACAGGTTCCTGCTGTCACTACCTTAGCTGGTTTCTACTTTTAGGTGACTAGTCTACAAAAACTGAGCTAGCCCCCTCCGCACCCAAACTCACCACCACTTTTTTTGTTTAACTTAATGAACACTAGATCAGGCCCTGGAGACCAGGCTTCCAAACTTTATTGATCAGAAACACCTTCTACACATACACATCCAACACCATGTAGTCCTGTCCTCCATACATTGGGCTTGATTTAAAACTTAGAATGAAGTCTTAGAGGGGAGTCTTTCTTCTCCTCTGCCATGTGCTGTGACGTTCCTGGGGAGCTGTATTTCTCAAGGTCAACATTTTTTGATCAGCTGTGAGTTCCTCAAGTTGATATTGTTATATAAGAGACACTGCAACTGCCTGCCTTGGCTTTCAGAGGTTCCAGACAGAACCCACTCTTGTCTGAGGCTATAACCTCCATCCCCTGCTGCTTCCTGACCAGAGTTCCATTGTAGCAAAAGACTTTGTAGCCTGTTACAGCTGATCCTGCAGAAGAGAATTTCTAGTATTAGCTTTAGATATTTTATCTGATATATTGGCGTTTTTTACCATTTTAGCAAGAAGCGCATATGTAATTTTGCATATAATTGATGTAAACACTGTATGTAGCCCCACTGATGTCAAAGAGATATGCTTTAAGTACACTCTTAAGTACCTTGCCAGATTGAAACCTTAGTCATCAAACTCAGTTTCATAACAGACCCTTCCTCTTTCTTGTAGTAGAACTCTCACTTTTATGGAAATAATATATAGTGGTTTTATGTGTTATAAGAATTCTGTGCTGAGTTGAATGCATTTTAGGAATGGAAGGTTAAGAGTAATATACTAAGTAGAGCTGATCACCATCACAGTCCTGTTAGATTTACAGATATACACATGCCTAAAGAATGTTTATGTGTACAGTAGTGTCTTTTCATGTTTCAAATATTCCCCCATATTTTTCAGATCTATTTTATTTCATGAAGTTTGTAACAGAACTTTTGTGAAAGATAAACATATACACATTGATACCTCCAAAACAAGATACCTTGAAACATTCTTGTCAAAACGAGAGAAGAAATTCTTCCTCTCCTAAAATCAAGAAATTTGCCAAAATAAATTTTGATTTTCCAGATATAGAAACCAGTATTAAAATCAAATTAAAATGGGGTATCCCAAGATCAAATCCTAAAACAACAGTTAATGGAGAAGAAATTCCATAAAAAACTTATTAAAATATGTGTAAGGTGTATATGTTAAAATGATACACAAACTTATTTTACATTAAGACATGTAATTTCAAGAAAATAACCAGTTTAAAATTAATATAATTTATTAACTATTAAAAATTATAACAGAAGTGGAGGAAGGTTGGAGGTGAAATATTGGATTTCCTTTGATAGGTAGAGTAATTATGAAGTGTGCTTTTGAAGTTCATGAAGACAGCCTTAGGACAAAACATTTTTTAAAGTAAAAATTGGCTTGCACTCTGTTCGAGTGATTTATTTTACACTAAGGAGTGGGTGTGAGACATGATGTGATTTAAAATTTTATCCCTTGATGGAACTGCTCGAGGGTGACACTTTTTTCTTTTCTCTTGTTTTTTTTTTATTTTATTTTTTGGTTGTTCAATCTCTAAAATTTTCTATCTCAAAGCAAATCTCCTGAACATCTTTAGGACATAAAGACACTCAAGAGCGAGGAAACTTTCCTTAATATTCAGGAAGCTAAAAACTAGACTATAGACAGAACCATGAGGCAGGCATACATTTTTCAGAGAGTCAGGTTCACCATTTCTAATTTGTGTGGTCCAATAGATTGTCCTTTTTGGAGAAAACAAAAGTTACATTCTAGAACTTGATCAAGGATAGCAAATGTTCTTGGAAGGTTTCTTTCACTGAGCGGAGACTTCAATGAACTCCAGTTTTGTACCTCTTCTTGACAGGCTGCATCTCCAGAGCTCTTTCCCATGTCTTTATTTAACAGACCATGTTTCAAAGCTGGACCAAACTAAGTAATGTGTCCTTTTACATTTTTACTTACAATGATATGCTGAGGCCTTGATCCTACTCCTCTGAAGCAAATGAAAACTGTTGGTTCTTGGTCTACCCAGCACTGAGAGCTACCTTGTTACCCCTCTCCCCAGCCTACAGCACAAGGGTATGTGTCTTGTGGAAGCTGGGTATCAGATCTGTGACACCACAAGCCTTTTTAGGCACTCAAGCACTTTTTTCTGGGCTATGCCAGACTTAATTTTGCTCAGCAGGTAAATAGTAGATAGGTACATCCCAATCCCCAAATCTCTCAGCACTGGTTAGCACTGGTTCCCTGTGATAACCTGCCCCTGACACTGTCTTTTCATAGAAATCTCAAATCCTCTGCACTCAAAGAAGCAGAATACCTGGTTTACTAGTTCAACCTTAGACCACTACTCTGGTAAAAGACACCATACAAGTGAGCACTTATAAGAAAACAAAAGTAGATTTTTAAAGAAAATAAGAATTTAAGCAGAAACAAGAAAGGGTGATGGAATTAAATGGTTACAATACAAAACAAAATCATAAAATGTGAACCTGGGTCTACACTTACCAATTGTTACCTTTCCTGTTTGATAAAGTAGATTTTTTTTTCCTCCCCCAAAATCACTGCAATGCAGAGCTAGATTGTTGTTCAAGAATCAGACTCCAAATAATCATGAAAGCCACCCCCTATCAAACCAAGGGTTTCATTGGTGAAAGGATAAAGGTTGCTTTTCCCTCCTCTATGGTATACTGAAAGCAGTCTTTGGTTTCTATTCACAGATGGAGCAAACCCCTGTCTTGTTGTAATGTTTTTTGTTTTTTAACCTGTAAGTGGTTTTGATGATTTTTTTTTTTTATTGCCTCTGTTGGTTTCCCATTCAAAGTTTTAGTAGGCTAAACAATTGAACCTTTCATTGCATCACTGCCTGAACAGGGTGGGGTGACAGCTCCCCCTTGCCTGCATGAGCCCTGACTAAGACATATTATGTTCTGGTGACTAATTTGTATTCCAAGTCCATAAAGTATACTTTACATACATATAAATAATTATACCTTAAATATTGCCTTTACATGAGTCTTGCATTGTTTATGAATCTTGACAATTTATAGGCTTTCTGTGGATAGCTTACATGTTACACTTAACCAATAAATAGGCTGCAAGATGTGTTCAGTGCAGTGATTTTGTCTGGTCTGGGGGGAGAGTTGTTTGCCGAGAACCGGGGAGCTTTTGCCAAAGGGTCTGTATGTTGTAGAAACTTTTCTATTGATTTCAATGAGTGCAAAAGTAGATCTTTACTGAATAGGACATCATAGACTCACTTACTTTACTAGTCTTTACAAACGAGAGGGGAAGAGTCAAAGATGTCTGTGCTAGTAATAGGCCTGAATCGTAAGGATGGTGCTACAGACCAAATTATACCATTAATGACATCTGTGCAATCTTAGTGCCTTCAAAGGGATTGCGCATGAATAATAGCCTTTTAGACAGACAGTGTTCTTCACTCTTGTGAATTCATCACAAGCTCTTAAATCCCTAGCTACTGAAGTCATGTGAATATGTGGGAAATCTCTGCTTTTATTCAAACCAACCAACCATCCAACCCGAGGAAGTTTTTAGCCCTTAGGGTTGCAGAGAAAAACTTGAAAATATGACCAGAATGCATCTTAAGGGTTCAAACTACATGGCAAAAGACCATAAATGTATTATTGTTTTTAAAAATCTCATGCTTTTTAAAAAAACTAATGGCATAACTTTTGGGGGCATGACTCATATTAGTAAGAAGAAGGTCAGTGAAAGTGTGGTCCCCTTACAGAATGGGGAGGCAACCTAGTGACAGAGGATGTCCGGAAAGCTGAAGTATTCAATGGGGTTTTTTTTTTTTTTTTTTTTGTTTTTGTTTTTGCCTCTGTCTTCACAGACATGGTCAGCTCCCAGACTACTGCACTGGGCAGCACAGCATGGAGGTGGTGACTAGCCCTCAGTGCTGAAAGAATAGATTCAGAATTATTTAGACAGGCTGGACATTCACCAGTCCAAGGGTCCAGAAGTAATGCATTGGAAGGTGCAGAGAAAGTTATCTGATGTGACTGCAGCATCATTGGCCATATCTCTGAAAACTCTTGGTGACTGAGAGAGATTCCAGATGATTGGAAAAAGGCAAGTATAGAGCCCATCTTTAGAAAAGGGAAGGAGGAGGATCTGGGGAACTATGGACTGGTCAACCTTAACTCAGTCCCCAGCAAGATCATGGAGCAGGTCCTAAAGGACTCCAGTCTGGGAAGGTGATCAGGAGCAATCAACATGGATTCACCAAAGGTAAGTCATGCATGATTAACCTGATTGACTTCTATGAAGAGATGTCTGGCTCCATAAATGTGGCAAAAGTGGTGTACGTGATGTACCTCGACTTTAGCAAAGCTTTTGATACAGTCTCCTACAGGCTCTTATCAGCACATTAAAGAAATATGTGTGGATGAATGGACTATAAGCTTAACAGAATGGTGGCTAGGCTATTGGGCTCAGCAGGTAGTGGTCAATGTGCAGTTGGCAGCAGGTAATGAACAGAGTGCCCCTGGGGTTGGTGCTGGGGCCAGTTTTGTTCAACATCTTCATTAATGATCTGGAGAAAGGAGTAGATTGCACCTCCAGCAAGTTTGCAGATGACACTACACTGCAGGGAGTAGCAGAAACACTGGACAGCAGGGATGGGATGCAGAGTGACTTAGACAAAGTAGAAGATTGGTCCAAAAGAAGTCTGATAAGGCTGAACAAGGATAAGTGCAGAGTCCTTCACTTAGGACAGAAGAATCCCATGCACTGCTACAGATTGGGGATTGCCTGGCTAGGCAGCAGTTCTGCAGAAAAGTATGTGGGGGTTGCAATTAATGAGAAGCAGGATACAAGTCAAGAGTGGGCCTTTATTGCTAAGAAGGTTAATGCCATTGGGCTACATTAGTAGGGGCATTGGCAGCAGATCAAAGAAAGTGATTATTTCCTATATTCAGCACTTATGAATAAGTGCACTCACTTGCCGTATTGTGTCCCATTTTTGCCCCCCCCCCACCCACTACAAAAAGGATGCAGACATTGGAAATTGGAAAGAGTCAGGTGAAAGGCAACAAAAATGATTGTGGGTTGGAGGATATGACTAATGAGGAGAGGCTGAGAAAGCTAGGCTTGTTTAGTCTGCAGAAGATAAAAATGAGGGGAGGGGTAGATTTGATAGCAGCTTTTAACTACCTGAAAGGAGGTTTTGGGGAGGATGGAACTGGGCTGTTCTCACCAGCAGGAGATGACAGAATTATGAACAATGGTCTCCAGTTGGAGAGGGGGATAGTAGAGGTTGGATATTAGGAAAATAATTTTCACGAGGAGGATTGTGAAGCACTGGAAGGGGTTACCTGGGAGGTGGTGGAACCTCCATCTTTAGAGGTTTTTTAAAGTGCAACTTGACAAAGCCCTGGCTGGGATGGTTTAGTGGGGTTTGATCTTTGAGCTGTGAGTTGGGTTAGGTACCTCCTGAGGTTCCTTTCAGCCCTCATCTTCTATGATGCTATGACTTTTGAATGGTCAAGGGGCTAGGAGTACTGCAGATGTTCTACTGATGAACAAAAAGGGATATCCAAGTCATTCCCCCTTAGCTGTATCTACTCTGCAGAGACAACAGACTAAAGCACAATACAGTATGTTTAATCACTAACATGAGCAGAAAAAACTGAATAGTCACAGAGAGCATATCTGTTGGGTAAGAAGATGACACTTTTTCTTTGCCACTTTTCAGAGTAGAAATGACTTTTAATCTAAAATAAATCACTCAGGCTGAAAGTCCATGGATTCTTTGTGTGTGGAAAAAACACATCAAGGGTTATAAACAGACTCTCTCTAAAACTAAAGAGGTTAAAAATAGCCATGAAATCAAGTAGCAGAATTCTTTAAATAAGTGGCCCAATTTTCTCACACTTCGTACTATATTAAAATCAAAATCAAACTTTTTTTGGATTGCTGCTTAATCAGCTTTTCTCTTGCCATGGAGAAACATTCTGCTTCCCTACTGTCAGACTTCCCTCAACTATTTTTGTGAGTTTTTGTTCATAAAAGTTCTGCGTCAACAGCATCCCAGTTTCAATTTGATTACAAACAACACATAAATAGGATGATGTTTCTAACAGGGTCAGGGTCAGGGCCAGATTAATGCCCCGGTGGGCCCTGGGCTATAAGATTTTGTGGGGCCCCTGGCCAACCATTGTTCAGTCTGGGGGCAGGCAAGTAGGATCTCTGGTGCCGAGGAGGGCCCATACTTACAATGGTGTTCTCTGTTGGTGGGAGCACACTGTGTGGTGGGGCGTGCGGGTCCATGTTGCACTGTCCCTGACTTCCCTTGTCACCAACAGCAGCAGCACCCCATGGGGTTGGGGAGAATTAGTGGGCCTGTGTCCCACACTGCCTATGCTGTGGGGACAGCAGGGTGGCCATGACAGACTCTCCATGGCACCTTCTTTCTGTCCATGGCAGGGGCAGAGTGGGTCAGAGGACACCCTGGCTGCTAGTGAGATGTGACAGTCTGGACCGTGGGGTCCTGCTCTCACATTCTCTCTCCAGTCTCCCCTTATCGCATCCTCCCTTCCCCACACTCACATGTACTCCAGCCTCCGTCCCACAGCTACATAACGCCCCCGTCCCCTGACTGCATTGCCTCATCACCTTTGCCTCTCTTCCATCCTGCTCCTTTCATCACCCATCGCTTCTCTGATAACCCTTCTGGCCCATCCTTCTCCAGCTCCCTTGCGGCTCTGGCTCCCAGGGGTTGAGGTCCCTTCCCTGCAATGAAAGGCAGCTGGTGGCAGCTTCCCTGGGTGGGGGCAGAATTGCAGACAGCTCCGCTAGGAGCAGCCTGGAGCCAAGCCCTCCCCCCTGCAGTCGGGGGGACTGGGAGGCTAAGCTACTTTGAGCAGGGGTGTGGGAGGGTCTCTCCTAAATTCCCTTCTTGTGGTGCCTCCCTTGGAGCAGGGGCCAGCCAGCAAGGACTGGATTTTTGTGGGGCCCCACCTTAGCCCAGGGATGTGGCCTGCAGCTCCTAAAGTCCCTGCATTAATCTAGTCCTGAACAGGGTGGAAGGGAAAAACTTTTCTGACAAAGATCAGAAAGATTCCTTATGACAGTGGCAGCTTCAGACATAATACAGTTCTCTTCCAAGTCTTTTGGAAGAAATACAACTACTGGTACTTTAAATACTAGGCAATATTGCTGCAACTTGATCTGTTTTCAGTCCTGCATTGACAACTATTCAGCTTATCTGAATTTTATATATATGTTTTTGGGAGAGTGGTTCTATGAGATTTATCCTAAGTATCACACATTAGGCTGCAAAGAGGATGGAAAGTGCTGACTGGCCATTAGAGCTGGGAAGCCTTGCTTGTGTGTTCCCATCTCCCTCCTTAATGCACTATGGACAAGGACCTCCTCCCCCCTCCAAAAGGGGAGAAACTGATACATCGTGTAAGTGGTTGTCTAGCCCAGAACCCCAACCCATAGGAGGACAGGATACCAGGCAACTAATTTGTAATTCACAGGAGGCACAAAGGGGCCATTTTTCGTAAAAAATATTTGAGAGTTGGGCTAATATATTTTGTTGACAGTTGGAAAATTTCTGTGGAATCCCCCTCCCCAGTTTTCCAACCAATTCTAATTCCTAGCCTTGCTGCTATCTTTGTAGCAAGGCTTGTTCCAGTCTATGTGAATAGTACCATAGAGCAGCAGTTCTCAACCACTGTCCGGACACATTACTGGGTCACCACACAATGGCATGTCGTGGGGAATTGGGGAGATGGCTGCATTCCGCCTGGAGGGGGTGGCTTGGTGTGTTCTGTAGGGTCACAACACACTGCCAAGTGTGTCAAGACCCGCAAAAGGTTGCAAACCACTGGCATAGAGAGACCTTCTGTTTTTATATTACTTATTGATCTTATGAGGCAGCCATAAGTCTTAATTAATTTTTTTTTTCCCATTTTAAGCCTGTGTGGGAAGAGTCCATACCTTCTTTTTTGTTTGTGGGTGCTCCTAGCAACTAGGATGCTATTATATTTTAAGAACTTAACATTTTGTGAACTGACAGGAAAAAGTACATTACTTTTTCCTGTATTAAACCATGCTTTAAAGCACAGCTTTGAGAGAACACTACACTCTGCATTTCCTAGTGGCATTATACCTTGGATTCACTGTGAGCCTTGAGGAAGAAGGCCAAAGTTTGATTGTTTTCCACTATCTGAGATATATAGTGATATCCTTGTAGCCTATCATGTTTTATTGCTGAATCAGTTCTTGAAACAGGCCTGGAAATCATAAGACTAAAACTTCTATGAGGCTGGGAATCATGTGGCTTATCTATAAAACCTTTAATATATGTAAAGCAACATGTAAATGACACCTGTTCATTTGGAAATCGCAACAGATAAAAGAGGCTTGGCCTCTGAATCACAAAAAGTGATTCAAAGTAAATGCCTACACAGATTTAATAGCACAAAAACTGCTTTGCCATTTAAACAGAATTCAGCAGCATCAGGTAAACAGAAGGAATGGGCCACCTGGTCTAATAACAAGAACAGAATCTCACTAAGCAAACATTCCTTTCGAGGGCTTTATTCTTTAACTTTCTCAACTGCAGGCATTGTAACAAAAGAAAGAAAGTTGTATATGAACAAAAAAGCAAAAGAAATAATAGACTATATGCCAGTCTTCTATCTGTTAGGTGTGGGGCTGTAGTTCCTGCCTACAGGGAGCTGATTTTATAGACCACAGTTCAGGAATGCATTTAAGCATGTGCTTAATTGACTTCACTGGGATTTAAGCACATGCTCAAGTATCTGCTGAATCAGGGCCAGGTGGAGGAAGAATGGATTCAACCTGGATTCAATTCTGTCTCTGCTGCTGATTCCCAATGTAGCTGTGAACAAGTTATTTAACATCTCTATACCTCAATGTCCCCATCTGTACGGAAGTTTCCTGCTTTTATAGTGGTATAGTGAGGATAAATCAGTGAATTCTGTGGAAATGCTAAGATGATAATGGGTACCATATAACACATGAGGGTAATAGCTTTCCTTAAGCACCTGACTGGGTTCTCAGTTCACAGTCCCTGTTTGCTCTCTTCACCTCCCAAACCTGTGGGATAGCTAAGGAGTGAGTTAAATTCCTTAGTGCTTGTATTCAGGCTGAGCTGCTGCACTCTTATGTTAAACATAGTTGAAATAGTAGTTTGTTGTATGCCAGAAGTGCAGTTCCTATCTTTGAAGGCAAAAGAAGCAGAGGAAACCTGCAGCATCCATCTTTGATATGGGACTGTACTGATTTGAGGCACTTATCAGAGAATGCCTCATAAACTCAGCAGTAACAAAAGTGCATAGAACTAAATTAACTAGATAAGAGAGAAAGAAGCCATATAAAATCACAGGCAGAGAAAAATAATAGCAAAAAGTTAATACCACTGCCACGCTGCTTTTCCTTTTATCTTCATTACTTCAGTTCAATATTCAGGATGTAAGACAGTTGCTCAGCAATGGCAGAAACAGACAAGTAGATTCAGGAATCTGTTCACTGCATTTCAAATGGGAAGTCTAAAATTCCTGCGTTCCCACCTGGTACAGTAGTTGCCTTGTGCGGGAAGTGAAAGACATTTGAGTTCCTGCCTAACAAAATATCTAGCAGAGATTAAGATCTCCTTGAAAAAGCCCTTAACATTCTGATTTACCATTTATCTGTAAAAAGAAGATGTTAAATAAAATATTTATCTTCAGGCAAGTGAGACAAGAACCAGGGGAGACATGGACCTTAGGCCAGATTCCCTTAACAAGCGTTCACATGAGCAAGATGCAAATTAGGTACCATTGTTTATCAACCACGCTTCAGGGAATAGCTGTTAGAGAAGCAGAGTTTACATTGGACAGTTAGACTGTTAGCCACAGTTATAAAAATTAGAGTCCCAGGCTGTGCTGTAGAAAAGAACATACGTGTGTAGGCTGAAGACATATAAGCCTACAGTCCACAGCAGGCCAAGTTTCAAGAAATTAGATCAATTTCCAGGTCCTTCAGGAAGATTCAGTGGATCATATTCTCACCCAGAGGAGACTTGATTTGTCTGGCACATGTAATAAAATATTGTTCATGTGGCAAGGAAATAGCATGTGATAATACAATGCCAATCCCAGCGAACAGAATTCAAATGGAAATCAGGAAAAGGCAGAGCCAGCTGCTGTGAACAAAGCAAACCAACCATCTGGGTTGATCAGGGTGTAGCAAGAACAACTATACTGAATTCGGCTCTATCTTCTTCCTTGTGGATTCTGCTGTGTTTTTACCTGAGGCCCTGCTTCAGCAAAGCACATAAGCAGATACTTAAGTTAAGAATGCTTTTCAGAATAGTATTTAAACCTGTGCCTAAAGGTAAGCACATGCTTATGTGTTTGGCAGAATCAGAGCTTAATTTTCTCTCCAACAGGGTTGAGGGAGCTGGGTAGCAGGGCAGAAGGAAAGCATAAAAGCTCATTTTAGCTCAACCAAAATGAACTTTAGATACAAAGATATGAGAGTTTATTTTAGAAAATGTTAAAAATATATTTACTAGAACTGTGAAAAATATTTAAACAAACATATTCCCAGCCTTCTGGATCTCTGTGGTGTGAGTAATTTGAAGTCTTTATGTCCATTTATTATTTTCTGGGTATTCTTGACTCTTGATGGTGCTGCTCCTTAGTCAGATGAATAGTTAAAAATAGCAGAAATCAAATAGGGTGTGCATTCATTTCAGAGGGACATGAATGAAACCAAGACGGGCCCTCTTAAGTCAATGAGAGTTTTGCCATTGACACCACTAGGGTTAGGATTTCACCCTCTGTGGTTTTGTCTAAACTGAGAACTTTAAGAAATTCTTTCACCATTTCTCTAGGCCTGGTGCTACTAAGTGAAGTAGGTGTGTGTTTGCAGCATCAGGGACTTAAGTGGTAACATGGTTAACCATTTGCATTTGATGATCCAAATAAGGCTTTTTGCAAGGTGTATGTTTTATTTGGTTGTTTCTTGTTGCAATTTGCCTATGTATATAGGCAAACATAACAGTTTATCATTTATTTTTTTCATTACCGTTTCTGTTATAATGTAATACAGTTTTTTTCTCTTTATTTTTTATGGTATGGGGCCTTGGAATCATGACCTAACTTAGGGCCTCAGCATGTCTTAATCCAGCCCTACCTCCAAAGCCCTCCCTGGTAAGGATTTTAATATCCAAGTGAATAACAGAGAGGTATTGTACTGAATGTATTATTCACTTTTGTGTTTAATTGATTACAAACCTCCATTTTTACCTTGAAGTGAAGCTATTGCAAAATTTTCAATCTGCTGCACAGAGTATCACAGATTCCAGCTTTTTGCCATAGACCTTAGGGCAACCTGCCACAAAGTACACAGAAGATTTGTTCAGAGTCCCTAGGAAGGAAGAACTGGCGAGTGCTTAGGTTGTTGGAATATGATTTATAAGACCTGGGTTTTATTCTGTTATCAGCCACTGACTTCCTGTGTGAGCCTGGACAAGTCACTTTACCTCCCTGTGCTGTGGTTCCCCAGGATAATAGGATGGTGATAACAGTACCACCTTGCCTCGCAGGGATGCTGTGCAGATAAATACACTAATGATGTGAGATGTTTAGCTTCTGCAGCAATGCACAAGGAGGGGGATACTGTATATATGTACTTAAGACCTACAGAGTCATTGGTAGTTATGTTCTAGACTCAGTTGATTCAATGTTACTTAGATTCCCAAAGGTATGAGTCTGTCCTTTTTGAAGGACAAGGTGTGTAAGAAAAATTTTGGTAGATTCCTGCATGTCATGGAGCAGCTGAATTTGTATTATATTCTGCTCTTTGTGGATCTGATTGTGGTTTCAATAACTATGCTTCTGGTGTTTTGGGGGTTTTTTTGTTTTGTTTTGTTCGTTTGTGGGTTTTGTTTGTTTGTTTGTTTGTTTGTTTTTTGCCCTTATTTTGGCCATGCAAGCCAAAACTTACTTCCTAGTGCTTCTTCCTTTCTTCCGTAGTGGAGACTTTTTACTATATAAGAAATAAAAAGTTCCAGTAATTAAACACATATATTAAACTTATTTATTTTGTTATGGCCAGTCAATCAATAGATTTGATCAATGTGTATGATGTCACATGATGTATGTATAGTGCATGGAGCAAGGCACAATGTGTGAGACTGATTTAGAATGAGATTCCATAGTGGTTGCAGTTACAAATTGTGATTCTGAATACATGTAATGACTGGAACTGTCATGAACTGAATTTGAAATATGTGGACAAATACTGCATAGCACACTATTTCATACTCATAAATTTCTGAGAGATAAGCTGTTACGACTGCAAATTCAAACTATAATTGTTTATTCCTTTAGAGAGTTCAGTGAAAGTGGCAGATGCTCAGCAGCTCTCAGCATCAGTCCTACATAATTCTGAAATAGTTAAGTGAAATGCAGAAGATTTTGCACATATGATACTAACTTGTTTTAAATGACTGGGTTGATTATTCATTGAAGAATACCGTTTAAATGTGAACATGGATTATTTTATACCTGAAACAGCTGGGAAAATCTATGAATGTATGTAATCCATTTGTTGATTTATTGGCCTAACTTCTTTTAGTGTGTGTCACAAATCCACATGCTGTCTGTGGGTGCTGGATTTTGTATTTGGATCTCTGAATGAAAACTCATGTAGACAGAGAGCTCCCTATTGGCTGTACATCTGAGGAGCCGCAAGAGTGCAAGTTATTCCAACAAGGGTCTGGAATAAATTATGCCCAGCAAATTGGCTCCAGATAAATCTATTTTGGACTGTGGAACATGAAGAACTTGTGTGGTGTGCTAAATCCTCCCACTTTTGCCCAACTAATGTCCCTCTTTGGGGAACTGCCATCACAGATGTGGAAGCCATATGGATCTAGAGACTGGCACAAGTTGGATAGCAAAATCCTAGTGGATCATATTTTGCACAAAGGCCTCCCTCAGCCCTTTAGACACACCAAATATTTTAAAACTATGAGACATGCAGTGAGGATCTGAGAGCAAAATCAGATCCTTCATTTTAATCTAATGAGACCACTTTTATATGTGAATAAGTAGCACTGTATGGCTTGATCTCAATATATAGGTGAAAATACATAGTTTAAATCTCAAAATTTATTTTAAATCATTTATTACCATGCGTATAAAATAAAGTTGCTTATGAAAATAGCATGAACAAATAATATGAATCAGTAGTTTGACACATTTTGAGGCTTTAAACTGAAAAGGCACGTATATTTATTATATAATGGTAACATCTCAAATATTCTTTGTGTGTTTATATGTAACACACAATCATCTTGTTGAATTTGAATTTAGATTTTAATTATAAGATAAGCAGGGTGTGTCAAACTTACAAAAGCATATTCAGACTGTGTACCTGTAGTGTTCTATGGATACACAATTACATATGCACATTGTGAAAAGAGTAGGGATAACAACAAAGATCTCTTGATAATTGAACCACTTCAGATAGAGGTTGTCCTCCACAGCTGATCTTGATTTTTCTTTATATTCATTATATTAATAATGTATTTGATTTTCTTTTATGAATTTAGAAATGATAGGCCAGAATCTTTAGTCTATTAAAACCAAGAAGCACTAACTAACTTTAAAAGGTTGGAGATGGCCCATGGAGAATTCCGTTTGAATAGCTAAAGTCATTTTTTTTTATGCCCGTGGTGTCCAGATCTCCAGTATAAGGGCAGGGACACACTTCAGAGGCTTTCCAGAGACAGGGCACAGGTGGAAAGTAGGGTGGAATTCAGCTATGTCCTGATCAAAGAACTAGACTCCATGTTAGTAGGCCCCTGCTGCTCACACTTCTACCATGGCTGGCATCTTGTGCCATTGCCTGTGACTGCTACTGTCTACTGTACTTCAAATAGAGGAGAATGTGGGCCATACTCATTATTGTCAGTGATTTCTAGCTATATGATCTCTCTCTCTCTCTCTCTGTACGCGCGTGTGTGTGTGTGTGTGTGTGCGCGCGCGCACACACAGTTAACTATGCTTCCTAGTTTAAATGCAAGTGGAGAAATCCTACAGTTGTCACTCAGTTCCTATTGACTTCCTGTGGGGAGTTTTGCATGAGTAAGGCCAACAGAATTTGACCCAAGAGCAACATTGTAAGGAATATAAAACTTGGATTCTTTATATTATAGTGTGCTACTGGTTGGCTGTAGGCTGTTCCCTTCCTGTAGTAAAATGGCTGTCAAATAATATGTATCAGTAGTAGTAGTTTTTGGAAAACACTTCAGACAATGAAGTTCTTTTCTTATAGTGAGATCAGTCTTTAGGAAAACTCACTCACTCTCCCCCCGCCCACAGAGAGCTAGGGAGAGTACAACGAGCTAATTGTGTGGGTTTCGTTCTAACCTCATGGCCATTTTTCACTGGCATAATTCTATTGACTTCTGTGGAGATATTCCTGCCTTACTCTAGTGTGAGATCAAAATTAGGCTCTGAACCTCTATGCCACTAAATCACCATTTGTCTTCTACTCTCTGCTTCTTTACTTTATCCTTATTTAATAGCATGTCTATATGATCTGTTCCTGCAATATTACCACTCCAGGAATTTTACAATATCAAATCTTAACATTTCATGTTTTTAGCTCTTTTTTTTCTCTCTCTTCATGAGATGATGATGTCAGTGTATTTATTCTTATGATGCCTCTCAGTCCCCATGGTTGAAAAGTTTTTGTGGCTATCTATCTTTCACACTATCAGACCTATTTTGAATGTTTTTGTGAAAAGGGTAATGCAACACAGAATGCTGTACATGGCTTCTTCCAGCTATGAATTAGTCTCTTTTATCTGTCTCTGACCACAACAGAGGTTGGCAGCCTTTCTATTCCATATCCTTAAGTCAGACTAAGAATATCAGTTCCGCTTAGGGGAGCTGCAGGGAAAAGTTTAACCCTTTCGACGGACCTTTCTCTAATTTTTTTTCTAATTTATTGTCCTTTCTAATTTAAAAAGAAAGAAAGATGGTGTCAGTAAATGGTCGCAATGCTGAAAGCAACTGTAGGAGGTTCCAAAAGTTGGAATTTAATCAGAGCACTTTTTGTCATTCTTACACTTGCAGACAGCTTTCCTGCAGTGGGGATGCATGGAAAGGCACCATGAAGACTGCTGCTCATGTTTTGGATGTACAGTTAGAAAGAGAATTTGCATAGAATGACAACAGTCCCATCAGCTTTTGAGGGTTATAATACCCAGCACTCAGAATGTGCCGCTGTGCATCATGGTAGGATATAGGGCTTTTCTGAGGAAAACGAACAGTCATTCTAGTAAGTCTTGGTACAATAAATCTCTTGAAATGTCATTTGGAGGAAAATGAATTAATATGAAAGGTACAGGTAGCTAGTATAGGAAGAGGGGAAGGAGAGGAATAATTCATGAAATTGATCCAAATATTTAATCACAACAGAAAATAATTTAACCTTATGACAAATAGTAAAATGCAAAGTAACACATTAAAGGCAGAAACAAGAAGCAGTTCTATGAATGTAATGTTCAGTTCAGAAAAAAAGAAATCTTTAAGCAAAGCACAGGGTGCAAGTTTCTCAGTTCTGGATGTTTTAGTTGTGTTGGTGCAGGAAAGGAAATGAAGAATTCTATTCTGGGTGACTTTTTTTCTTCTTTTTGTATTGTTCAAGAAAGCATACTTTGCTGAAATTGCTTCTTAAAGCTCCCTTGAACCATACAGTGAAAGGAAAATTGAAATGCCACGATTGCAAGTAATACTCATTTTAAAAAATGGAACTATTAGTTCTCAGAATTTGGAATCATGAGACAGAGGAAACACCTACTTTTTGACCTAAAAACCTTGGAGTGTTGAAAGAGAGAACTCTGAACCACATTAAGTTAGAACAGAAGTTTCAGAAGCCTGGGACTGCCACAAATCTTAAAGTGTATGTGTCTGTAGGAATCTACCTGCTATCTTTACTATATTTAATGTAGCTTTTATTTTTGTAACTTGTTCATGCCAGTCTTCCCTGTTTTGAATTTATATGATGAAATAGCCAGTGATTTTATTTTCTATGTACACATACATTACTGATTATTTAATTTTATTGAGATTATCATGATTTGAGACATTATTTTAAAGGCTTGACTAGATAATGCCCATTTTCCCCTATGGATAGAATTAAGAAAAATCTTGCACACCTAGATTTTCTTCAGTACAACCTTGGACTATTTGCTTTCATCATAAACCCCCCCAAAAAAACTACTA
This sequence comes from Podocnemis expansa, assembly GCA_007922195.1. Taxonomy (NCBI): domain Eukaryota; kingdom Metazoa; phylum Chordata; order Testudines; family Podocnemididae; genus Podocnemis; species Podocnemis expansa. The sequence continues at coordinate 59,529,760 of ML681966.1, read as the reverse complement.
AAGAAAAACCAAAGTCATCAATGCATGATGATGATTATTTATGAGTGTGCAAACATCATATTACAAATTAAAGATGAGTTAATCTGAAAATCATAATTAAAAAGTGTTACATAAATAGCTTAATAATGTAAGGTAATGTATATTTCACAAATCACATTACGTTTATCATAGTCCTTACACTCATGATTAACCTCTGGTTATCAGTGATAGAAATCAGTCTAAAGGTTGTTCTTACTGTTCACCCACAGTATTTATGCGTGAACTATGGTCCTTATAAAGCCTAATGTGCAACTCATTAACTGTCTTGGGGGGGGTAAGGATCTAATTTTATTGACTGACTGAGAATGAAGTAGCATACTCAGCTTGCTCACATCCTCTGTGGAGACACCTCTTTTTTTCCACTGCACAGAGACGCCATCACATATGTTCAGAGGTTGAGGAACTGAAAAGATCTGTAGCCCACATGTAGCTGGCAGAGGGAGCATCAGGCTGGATAAGAGTTTCTGTGGGAGATGGCTTTTGGGAAAGTTCTCACACACAAGCCAGTATAACATTTCTGATCTTTTTGAGCCTGATTCTCCTTACACTCAGGCATCCTGATGCTGCTGTGGCACCATAAGAAGCCCTTAGGGTGGATATGAGTGATATTTTTACTCATTTTAGGGCTCCTTTATACTGCCAGAAGGGTCTAAAGGGGTAAGAGAATCAGGCTGTCTGTTTCTTCAAATGTTAGCTTCTGCTAAGTTAGAGTCTGTGCTGTAGCTAGTAGAAAAGGAAAGGCTTGTTTTAATGAGGGTATATCGATACTATGTAGTGACTGCAGAGCAACTGAGAGCAGGGAGCAAGGTGTGCAGTGGCTCTTGGAGGACATTTTAAAACCTTGGAATGAATGTATTTCCAAGTGAGGGGTGTAGATGGAAAGATAATATCTAACAATAATAATGCAGTACAACATTATTCATGAGGCTTAGCTTCTCAGCAAGGACAGTGGGTTGATGTACCCCCAACCCCAATGCCCTGCCTCTCCATAAAGAATGCAATAAATGACTCATACTGATATGCCATCCTCTAGGGCTTGGCCTCAAGAAGAGGACACTAAAGAGGGACATTCTGGACAGTTCAAACAAGGAAGTGGAGAAGGTGCCCCTCCTTTAGGGATGCTTCCAGTCCTGTGCCAGGCTGATGATCCTGCAACGTCCAGTCAAACAACAGCTCAGCAGTTCCCCCACCCTCCTCCAGCCACACAAAACTGTATGGCTTTCTCCTCATTTCAGAACTCCCTCACAATGTCCATGTCTATGGGACTACTCATGTGCCTTCTCTCAGTGTGAACAGGCAGTTCACAGTCTGGCCCTAGGACCTTCTTCAAGGGGAAGTTATACCTTATGGTTAGAGAGCCTTATGCCAAAAGAATACCCAACAGTTACTAAAATAAATTAACATAATTTGATAAAGAATGCCTGACCTGTTTGTAAATATTTTCTAATAAGTGATAGTCAGGGGCTGTATTTATTTATTTTTTTAACTTGCTTGCAGTAATATGATCTTCCTCTTTGCAGGATAATCAGTCTTTTAAGTGGGATCCAACAACTTTCCTCAAAAAGCTCATTACATGTAGCCAAGAAATACTTTGAAATGATATTTAACCTAAGACTGCCAGTATTACAGAACATGAAGGAATAATATTTTTTCTCTTCAGACTCAGATGCACATGCCTAACTGTATTTTTTATCTGTATCTAAATACTCTGTATGGCTCTATCTTCATCTATCTCTATTGCAATTCAGAACTGAGGTATTTTTAGATGTTCCATACTGTATCTGCTCAGTGTTAATCTTTCTATGTCATTCATCTGTAATTTTGATTAAAAGTATAATCCTAATGATTCTTCCTTTAGAACTGATAACCATCTACTCGCTTTTGAAGGGTGTAAAATGGGGAAGATTGTTATTTAGGGTAAGCAAAATGGAATAACCAGGAGCAATGCACATACTTCCTCGTGGTGTGATCTGTTAGCTTGAGGAGTACTCTTGTGAAGGAAATGGTGGAACCCCATTGGGAGATATTTAAAACCAGTCTGAACGCAGTCCTTGAGAATATAAAAGAGCAGTGGTTCCCAACATGTGGTCTGTGGATCACTGGTGGTTCGTGAGGGTACTGCAAGTGGTCTGTGAAGGGGAGAAAAGAAAGATAATTACTGCAGGTAAGTATCCTGTGATGAGTGCAATATGTTTGTGAGTAGGCATAATAAATCATTAGAAATAGCTGCATTTTTAATACCCCTTGATATGTAAGTTTGACTCCCATCAGCCATAGAGTATGTTAAAAATGTTTCAAATGGCTTGCTTACATTGTGGCCCGCAAAAGCTTTTGATGATGATGTAGTGGTCCACATAAAGAAAAAGGCTCGGATCCACTGTACTAGAAGGAATAATGGGCTGGACTAGAAAACACAAGAGGTCTTGTCTTTCTCTACCTTCTGTGGACCATATGCTGCTCTCCGGTGCCATGGCATAAACCTGAAATCAATGTAATTAGATCAGATTTATATTGTTGTTAGCATCTCTTGCATATGTGCACACACATACTGATGCCCAGGAAGCATCTGACAAAGGTTTGTCCTGTGATCCAGAGAGTAAAGCTGAAGTGGCAGGGATAAGTGACTTCTGGAAAGGAGCAATACAGCCGAACTAACTTTTCTTCTGAAATCTCTTCTGTTGATTTCTTTAAGTATGACTCAGTGCCTGAAGAACACTTGATAGGCCTCTTAATTTCCCAGATATTTGGATATCTTCCTGTTAGTCTTTTTTTGGGAAAAGGACCTTGTGAATTAGGTTGCAAATATGTCATCAAGCAGGCCTCTGGGACCCACTCCCCTCCAACCATTTCTCTGATGGTCACAGAACCTACCTCCTCTTTTAACCCTTTTAACAAAACAAAACTCTGAAATGTTCTTACTTTTCTGGTTCAGTTTAAACTATTGGACAAACTTGACAAAAATGGTTTTTGCATTTTCTTTTGGTGACTAAAACTATTAATTAGAAAAAATTGTCCAGTTTTATCAACAGTCACTAGCTATGTCTACACTTAGGTTGTTAAATCGATTTAACTTAAATCAGTCTAATTGAATTGAAATAAAAATCATTACATCAATTTAAGTTAAATTGATTTAATGTGTCCCTACTTGAAACCCAAATTGAACTAGCATGTACATGGATGGGACTTGCTAGTTTGAGTTAGGAGAGGGTGGTGTTAAATTGTTAAAAGTGTTAAATTGAAATAACACGGCTACACTGTGTTATTTTGAAATAATCATTTTGATTTAACTGTCATTTCGATACAAAGCAAGGTTTTATTATTTCAAAATGACTGTTCCTTATTTCAAAATGAGGGAGGTCCTCATTTCAAAAAAAGGAAAACTAGTGTAGACATGCACTACTTTAAACCAAAATAATCATCATCACTTCGATTTAAAGTGTAAGTGTAGACATATCCACTGTGATTTTAAGATACAGCGGGTCACTATTGGCACTTTTTAATGTGTATATAGCAAAGGGTTCTAAAATTTATTAGGAGAACTGTCCAAATAAATGAATAAAAAGGTGTCAGTATTTCATAGTCTCTTTAATGTTGCTGGGTTTTATAAACTGGCTGTTTGCTTTCTAAAACTTTCCAAAAAATCAAAATGTGTGTGTTTTTTCCCTAAAAAAAGGTAATTTTTGACTATGAGCATTTTTATCTTGAAAAACCCCACCAAGTGATTAAGCTGTCTGATTAAAAATGGTAATGTACTCTTCACCTAAAACAGTACACACACCCTTACAGATGAAAAATAATAAATTAAAACTGATTTTAAGAAAGTCAGAAGCAAATTTTTTCCAAAACCATAACATTAAAAAAACAAGTTTTCATGAAGATTTCTAGTTCTGCTTTGTTCTTTTAAAAGGCCAAATGTAATTAAAAAAAAAAACCAGCTGAAGAAAAGACTCAGCAGGCTAATTGTAGTTATTGGGGAGCTAGTCAATGGGAGTGTCAAAGGGAGAGCCTGGACATTGGAAGCTTAGTTACGAATCTTAGGCGGATAATGCCACTTTAGCATGTCTAATTGTTTGAGGCCACAGTAAGTGTAAACTAGGGCAAGTTGTATATCATATGAACTGAAACAACCTAAGGCTGTCTTCACATGGCACGCACTCTTTCTGTTGGAGAGAAGATTTACCACTGACGCTGATTGAAGAAGGCCCTGTGCTTTCTATTTTGTTGATCTGTGGCTTTTAACAATATAACAATGAAAACACTAAGTTATGGTTCCTGACCATCCCTTGGATGCATCCTCTGCTGAAGTTCAAGTGTGGGGCATGCCCCAGCTACAGATGAGCATTGGTGTTGGGATGAGGAGCACTAATGTAAGCACTGGGAGACATTGTTCCTGGAAGTCCGAGGAGTGCAGCCATAGTGTTAACCTTCCCAGGGGCCTATTAGGTACATGGAAAAACTCATATTGAGAGAGTTTGAAAGACTGGGAAGCTTCACCTGAAAGAAAAGGTGAATAAGGGAATATGATAAAGTATACCAAATAATGAATGGCAAAGAGATACTAGATTGGGAACTTCTGTTCTCCCTTTCTCACAACACACTCCATTCCAAAACCTAAGAGATCAGATGAACAGAATTGACCCATTTCACTTAGAATCATAGAATCATAGAATCATAGGGTTGGAAGGGACCCCACAAGGTCATCTAGTCCAACCCCCTGCCAAAAAAAGCAGGACCACTCCCATTAGATCATCCCAGTCAGTGTTTTGTCCAGCTGGGACTTGAACACCTCCAGAGATGGAGATTCCACCACCTCCCTAGGCAACTTATTCCAATGCTTCACCACTCGCCTAGTAAGGAAGTTTTTCCTAATATCCAGCCTGGACCGCCCCAGCTGTAACTTGAAGCCATTGCTTCTCGTTCTGCCCTCTGTTACTACCGAGAACAGTCGAGCTCCCTCCTCCTTGGAGCAACCCTTCAAGTAGTTGAAGGTTGCTATCAAATCCCCCCTCAGTCTTCTCTTCTGCAGGCTAAATAAGCCTAGTTCCTTCAGTCTTTCTTCATAGGGCTTGTGCTCCAGCCCTTTGATCATTTTGGTTGCCCTCCTCTGGACTCTCTCTAATTTGTCCATGTCCTTTTTGTAGTGGGGAGCCCAAAACTGGACACAGTATTCCAGATGTGGCCTCACTAGTGCAGAATAGAGGGGAATGATCACATCCCTTGATCTGCTGGTAACACTTCTTCTGATGCAGCCCAGTATGCCATTGGCCTTTTTGGCAGCAAGAGCACACTGCTGACTCATATCCAGCTTCCCATCCACCATGACTCCCAGGTCCTTTTCTCCAGTGCTGCTATTTAGCTGATCACTCCCCAGCCTGTAGCAGTACATGGGGTTTTTTCGTCCCAAGTGCAGGATTTTACACTTATCCTTGTTGAACCTCATGAGATTCCTCTTGGCCCACTGCTCCAGTTTGTCTAGGTCTCCCTGAATCCTGTCTCTGCCCTCTAGGGTGTCTACCGTTCCCCCCAGTTTGGTATCATCTGCAAACTTACTAAGTGTGCAATCTATCCCATCATCCAGATCATTAATGAAAACATTGAACAGAACTGGCCCCAGGACCGACCCCTGGGGCACACCACTCGTTACTGCCTGCCAACTTGACATGGAGCCATTGATTCCTACACGCTGAAACCGTTGTTCTAGCCAGTTTTCTATCCACCTTACAGTCCACGCATCTAACCCATACTTCCTTAATTTGCCAATGAGAATGCTGTGGGAAACCGTATCAAAAGCCTTGCTAAAGTCAAGGTATATGACATCAACGGCTCTTCCCGCATCCACAAATCCAGTCATCTCATCATAGAAGGCGATGAGGTTGGTCAGGCATGATTTACCCTTGGTAAATCCATGCTGACTGTTCCTGATTACTCTACGTTCCTCCAAGTGTTTCAGGATGGATTCTTTGAGAAGCTGCTCCATGATTTTTCCAGGGATTGAGGTGAGGCTGACAGGTCTGTAATTCCCTGGATCCTCCTTTTTGCCTTTCTTGAAGATAGGTACTATATTTGCTTTTTTCCAGTCCTCTGGCACCTCCCCCGTTCGCCACGAGTTTTCAAAGATAATGGCCAACGGTACTGCTATCTCATCAGCCAGCTCCCTCAGCACCCTCGGATGCAGTTCATCCGGCCCCATGGACTTGTGCACATCTAGTTTCTTTAAGCAGTCCCTTCTTACACATCTCTGAAGAAGTACTATCATTAACTACAGTTCTCTGGATCCTTCCAGCTCTTGGATCACTCTTCTTATCAGACTGTATCTCTTTATAATTTTTGATCATGTGCAGCGAGCGGCCTTGTCAATTGTTGATTTAATTAAAAGTAATCACATGCATTTTCCTGTCACCACGGCACTGAATGTATAGTAGATACTGTTCAGTTAACAAGGAGTTAAACTGTGAGCTAATGTTTGCTGAAGAGAGCAGAGCTTGAAAGCTTGGGTCCTCTCGCATATTTTTCAGTGTCTTCTTACCCTGAACCCAGCTAGTTTTCTGGTAACAAATTATTTGAAAGAGTCCCAGCCAATTTTCGGCTGGGGTGCTGACAGTTGCTTGTCTGCGTGCTTATAAAGCCTTCTGTGCCTATTGTACACCTGTGGTTTTAACAAGATCAATCATTTAGTTCAGAGCAAGCATAGCAATCTGTAGTGTTTTTAAAATTTCTTAATTGCTTAACTTTAATTCTGTACAAAATAAAAATGCTAAATTACAAACAAGAAGTAATTAAGAGAAACATTAAAATTATGCAAGGCATCCATTCAGGAGAAAAGAAACGAGAAGGTATTTTCCTTTAATAGCTGTATTTTAATTTGTGATACAACGTGGGTGCCTTGAGACATCCCCACAAAAGTACCACCGGACACAAGGTGCACATTTTGCTGCTCAAGTGTAATGAGAAAAATTCAGAATGGTAAGTTGCTTTTCACCTTGGCAGACCTGAGTTCAGATTGTGATCTCTGTTATGCTGCTATAAATCAGGTGTAACTCCTTAGAATTAGTGGAATTAGTACAGAATTAAACCAGTGTAAAGAGATCAGATTTCAGGCCCAGAGTTCATATGCTGCTTAGTGATCTTGTTGGTTTTATTGACATCCACATCACAGAAGAAGCAAACGGTCTGCAAAACTGGTATTCTTGGTGGAGAACTAAAGGCCTACTCCTTCATCCGCTGAAGTTAAAGAGAGTTGAGATTTTTCACTTTCAGACCTTTATGCACTTTTTAATTCTGGTGGGGTTGCATGTGGAACTGCAAGACTTGTGAGAGGGCTTGTTCTCATGGGTTTTCCTGGCAAGTTTGAAGGATTTAGGGACATGGATAGTTAGGTTTTGGGTAAGCAAATTAATGGTAAAGTACCACTCAGAACTGAACCAAAACTTTGAATTGTTTGGGGTTGTTCTGTCATTAGTTGCATGTCACAATTGAGATTCACTCTCAGGGCTGCATGAGGGACTCTTTCACAGTACCCTGCCATGCCATACTTGATCAACTAATATTATAAATCCTTCACTTTTATGTAGTGCCTATTGATTTACTAAAAACTGGTGAGGATCATACTAAAAATGAAAAAGAGCATGATTCAGAACCCTATATCTCAGCACCCCCAGACTTCAGATGATTCAAAATTCCAGTATGGATTTGAATTTTGGGTCTGAACCTACAACAACTGTATATCTACACAGTCCATGGAAATGTCTCCTAGGATTGATCAACAGAACCTCACTAGAGTTCTACAAATATCTGTGTGGACAGTGATTTGAAGTTGTAGCTTGGGTTGGAGCTCAGGCTCTGTAGCTGACCCCTCCCTGCATAAATGTCAGAGTTGGAGCTCTACCGTAAGCCCCAACTTCCAAGCACTGTCTGCATCAGGGGTGGGTGAAGTTTCTGGCCTGAGGGCCACATCTGGGGGTGGGCTGGTCATGGGGGGCTGTGGTCCTAGGGGCAGGGGCCAAGCTGCTCCTGCCCTACACCTAGGCCAGGTGGTGTGGCCTCTGGTCTGGCCCTGGCCGAAGTGCTGGTGGGCCACCATGTCAGGGCTACTGTGGCAGGTCCCCCAGAGGCCCCAGTGTGGCACCCAACCAGCAGTTTGAGCCCCAGAGGTCCATGCCAGAGGCTTCACTGTGCGCTAGTGAGTCCCGCCCCTGGGTGTGGATCAGCTGTCCAAGAGGTGGGGTGGGAACACGGTGGCCTGCGTCCCCCCCCAGCACAGGAGTCATGACAGGAGAGTGGCCACTGCATGCCAACCAGGACACTGCTTGGCAAGCCCCCTGGGAGAAAAGGAGGTGGAGTTGGGATGGAGGCTGAGTGGCTGCAATGCTCTGGCTGCAATGCTGCGGGGCCCCTGCTGCAAGTGGAGGGGCGTGACTGTAGCAGTCATGCACTGAGCCATTGATCTGGTGCAGCCTGTAGGCTGGAGGAAGGGCACTCGTGGTCCATATCTGTCCTGCGGGCCATAGTTTTTCCGCCTCCAGTGCACATAGCTATTTTTAGAGTACTAGCTCAGTTGCCCTAGTCTGTTGACCAGAGCTCAGAGGCTCATTTCTATAGGCTGTGTAAATATACCCTATGAGTTCAGTTCCATTGTGCTGCTTACAAACAAGCCCAGGAGCTACCCAGGGGCCTGATTAAAAATGTGATTACAGTAGAGATAACCAGAAGATGAGCCAAGAAATAGTGTCTAATATTTGATGTGATCTTGCAAAAGAACAGCCCTAGATCTTGAATTTGTTTAATTCCCCACATATGGATGACATTGGTCCTTCCCTGCAACCATCACTGCTGCTTCTGTGTTTGTGTGGGGTAGGAGATGATTTGTTTTGGTTAGAACTGGAAAGCCATTGCATTTAAAATGAGAGAAGACTGCTTGTTGAGCACAGTGAAGGGCTAATTTTTCAGAGGTGATGAATAACCACAGCTCCCACTGAGTTACTAGGATTATGGCTACAACTGACCCACTTTGAACTATCATCAGCATTCGAGCCTGGAAAATTAAGACTAAAAGCATGTGTCTCTTCCACTTGAGCCAAGGGAACAGATCAGTTAGCTAACAGATTCTTAACCCTTAAGTGACCCAGTCACTAGAGGGGGAGAGAGATCCATACTATCCTAAAACCTCTGAAAATTAAGTCTGCTAGCTATAGCCAGACACCGACAAAGAGCTCTTGTTCCTTAATTAAATTGTACATATCAAGAACATAAGAATGGCCATGTTGGATCAGATCAATGATTCATTTAGCCTAGTGTCCCATCTTGTGACAGTGGTTGGTGCCAGATACTTCAGAGGGGATGTAAGTTATTGAGTGATCTATCCCCTCTTGTCCAGTCCCATCTTCTGCCAGTCAGTGCTTTTGGGACCTGCAGACCATGGAGTTGCATCTCTGACAATCTTGTATAATAGCAATTGATGGACTTGCCCTCCATGTAACTAGCTAATTCTTTTTTGAACCCAGCTATATGAGTTGTCAACCCTGCATTTTAGTTTTCATTGACAAGGGTTTGTTGTTTTTTTTTTTTAAATGGGCACATGAAGTTTCTTACCAAAAGTAATAAAACCACCTTATCCCAAGCACCCTTGCTGCACCCGTGTCACTGAGATTCCCCCAGTCTCAGTGGTGGCTGAAGTTAAACAGAAAGAAAACTGTCATCAGAGGCAGATTTGACAGCAGCAGCTCTGGAGAGTTTCAGCAGTTTGGGGTGCTTTCAAAGTCTCTAAAAGGGGCTGTGCCAGCAGCAGCTTTTACAGTGGCAACAGCCTTTTGGCAGTGGCTCCAATTTTTTTTTTTAAATGGACATTTCTGTTTTACTTACAGACAGCAGGACATTTGCCTGCTTTTTTACTTACTCTCTGTATATTTGTGGATGGTTGGCAACCACAACATCCAATAGGTTGACTGCGTGTGTGTTTTAAACCTGCTGTCTATTAATTTCATTGGGAGATCCCTGGTTCTTGTGTTATGTGGAAGGATGAATAACACTTCCTTATTCACTCTATCCATACCTTCATGACTATATGGAACTCTTATTGCATTCACTCTTAGGCATTTCTTTTCTAAGTTGAACAGTCCCACTCACTTTTAATGTCACTTCACATGGAAGATGTTCCATGCTGTAATAATTTTTGTTGTCTTTCTAAATACCTTTTCCAATTCTAATATCTTTTTGAGTTGGAGTCACAGTACTGTATGTAGTTTTTGAGGTGTGGGTGTACCGTGAATTTATATAGTGGCATTGTAGTATTTTTTTGTCTTATCTATCCATTTTCTAATGGTTTCTAACATTGCAGTAATTTTTCTGACTGCCAATGTGCATGGAGCAGCTGTTCTCAAAGAATTCTCCATAATGACTCGAAGATCTTTCTTGTGTAGTCTCTATAGATGGGATTATCTTGCAATATGGATTATTTTGCAGTTACTGATACTGAATTTCATTTGCCATTTTATTGCACTGTCACCCCAATTGTGTGAGATCCCTTTGTGACTTTTGGCAGTCAGCTTTGGACTTAATTATGTTGTATAATTTGCATCCTTTGCAAAGTTTGCCACCTCACTATTTACCCCTTTCCCCGGATCATGTATGAACATGTTGAACAGCACTAGTCCCTATACAGACCCCATTCTTTACCCCCACTCGATTGTGAAAATAGACCATTTATTCCTACCCTTTTTGTTTCCTATCTTTTAACCAGTTGCTGACTCATGAGAGGAGCCTTTGGTGAGGAACCTTTAAGTCTCTGACACAAAGACTTTCTGAAAGCCCAAGTGCCCTATATCCAGTGGATTGCTTGTGTGATTCTCAAAGAATTTTCTCAAAGAAATTCTTTCAAAGAATTTTAATAGATTGGTTAGGCATGGTTTCCCTCTAAAAACAAAACAAAAAATCCTATGTTGGCTCTTTCCCAACACATCATGTTCATTTATGTCGGACAGTTTTGTTATTTACTATAATTTCAACCAATTTGCCTGGTGCTAAAATTAGACTTACTAGCCTGTAATTGCTCGGATTTTGGCCTGCCTAATTATACTTTCAGAAATCAGTGTTACATTAGCTACCCACTGCTCATCTGGCACAGTGGCTGATTGAAGTGACAGGTTACATGCCGCAGGTCTGGAATTTCATATTGGAGGTCCAGGGTGAACTCTTGGATGAATACCATATGGTCCTGGTGATTTATTAGTATCTGATTGATCAGTTTGTTCCAAAACCTCCTCTATTGAGTCTAGGACAATTACTCTGATTTCTCTTCCAAAATTAGTGGTGTTGCTGGGCATGGGCACATGGGCATGGGCTCCGAATGTTTTGGGGAGTGCCCCAAGTTGTACTTGGGAGCTGGGGCCAGTGGGGCCATTTTAAATCTCCCACCCTGCTGCACTCCTGGAAATGTGGTTCAGGGTGGAGCAGAGTGGGATATGTAAACATCACCTATGCAGGGAAGGAGCAGGTTCAGTGTCTCCTGGCTCCCCATGAGCTCCAACAACTGTAAGTAGTGTGCTGGGCTCAGGGGGTTGGGATGGGGGTCTTGAGAGCTGGATTTGGGCCAGGGGGAAGGGGCAGAAGAAGGGGCTTAGGGCAGGGAAAAGTGCTCAGGGCGGGGGAGGATCAGATGTGCAGGGCCAGGGGAAGAGATCTAGAGCCTGTGCCCCAAATGCCCTGCTAAAAAGAATGGTTCTCTTGTAGGATTCTTCCTCATTGCCTCTTCAGTGAAGGGGCATGCAAAGAATACATTTAGTTTCTCCTCAGCAGTTTGGTCTTCCCTGAGTGCTTATTTAGCACCTCAGTTGTCCAGTGGACCCACTGACTGTTTATGCTTCTTTTTACTTTCCTTTGTAGGATCTGACTTCCAATTTTTAAAAGGCATCTTTTTGTTTTTTACAGTCTCATTTCCTCTGCTTAGCTGTGGTGGGATTTTTCTGGTCTTCTTTCTTATTTTTTTTAAATTTGAGCTACACATACAGTTTAACTCTCTTATTATGATCTTTTCAAACTTCTATGCAGCTTGCAGGCATTTCACTCTTGCGACTGGTCTTTTTAATTTCCATTTAACCAGCCTCTCCATTTTTGTGCAGTTTCCCTTTTTGAAGCTAAATTCTACTGTGGGTTTCTCTGGTATTGTCCTTCTCACAAGGATGTTAAATTTAATTATGTGGTTGCTATTACTGAGTTGTTCAACTATATTCACCCTTGATATTTTTGGTAGTGATTGCAATATTGATTTCAATTATTTTCATTATGCAACCAATGACTGATTTAACAGTCTGTCTCAATGTCAGTTTTTTAACATGCAGCTCCTTGCAACCCGAAGGATATGTTCCACACAGTTAACTCATGTGGTTTTGAAGACACTACACTTAACAGAGAGAATAGTTTTATTATGATTTTAGAAATTTAACTGTCACCTCTCATATACATTTAAACCTCATTCTTCTCCCACCCCCTTCTTGTCCTGGAGGCATTACATAAAGAGTTTTTTGTTAAATTTATGATGGAGTCATCCAAACTGAGAAAAAGAAAGTGCTTGCCCTGGAAAAGAAATACCCCGCAGTTCCCATGTGTAATGTGGAAGGCAAGAAGGTTAATTTCAGCAAAGCTTTACTGGAAATTCTTTTTATTGAGTAGGGAATGAAGAAGGCAGCAGTTTGAATGTAGAGATCTAGATGGCATAAAAAATTACCAAAGAGATAGCCGTGTTAGTCTAGTCCAGCAAAAAAGACAAGGAGTCGTGTGGCGCTTAAAGACTGACAGATTTATTTTTCTCATGAGATTTCGTGGGAGAAAATCACACTTCGTCAGATGCTTTGGAGATGGGAGAACTTACAGAATGGAATGAAAATAAATGCAAGGGGGTGTAAAACATAGGATCAGGTCATACAGTAACAACAAATCAGAGCAGTTGTTAGGTTCAAACCTGGGAAATATGAAAGTGACACTTAATTTTATGCCAGGCCTAAGTCACACGCTAGATTTGAGGTCTGGATTCAGAGCCTGCTTTTGTGGCTGGTAACTCTGTAAGACAGGAATAGTCAAATCACATACCTGAGGACAGCAACTGATTGGCACAGGAGTCAGCATGGCGTTTTTCATCTAGGATCAACTTTATACAGCTGGCCAGGTTTATCGTGGATGTTTTTGTGTCTGTCTTCCTTTAAAGGCCATTAATGAAATCACAATAAAACACTGGATGACTGATCTGATAAGGCATTCTTCTGTTGCCATTACAGCTTTAAGGGAAAGTATGTCTCTAATATATATGTTGGAAAGTTGAGATTTGGAGCCAGATTCAAATTTTCACAAAGTTCACAGGGATTTAAATGCAGGCTGTGGTGAATTTGGAGCTGCTTTGTAAGAACTGATGAAAATGGTACGTTGACCCTTTTTTTGGGATGTTTACAGTATGAATAGATTATTTTTGTTTAATATGGAGGTCTGGGGGAAAAAAGCAAGAAAAGAAAATGACTAAAGATAAATCACTTCTCAGCAAACAATGAGTTGTGAAGAGACTGTGCTAGGACAGAAAGAGGCCCTGAACAAAGAGATCAAAAGAATCATGACAGGTTTTAAGAGGAGCACACACTCGGAGGAAGAAGGTAATTGTTCTGGGGAACCAGACAAACATAGGCACCCACTGATGGTGTCTGAAGAAGTTAAGTCAGTCTAGGTTGGATCAGGGGATGGCAGACTTTTTGCTGAAAGTGACTTCCATATAGACTGTTTCATTTTAAAATAATTTTTCTGTAAATGTTCTGTTCCTATCATTAAAATAAGCAATATCTTAGTTTTAAGAAAGCTATTTCGTTACTATGCACCATTGTTCCAAGATTCCTGAAGGGAAGAACCTCAGGTATCCAAACTCAGTTTCCCTGGCTGGTAAACAAAGTCGATACACAGGGTCGTATAGCGCTTGGTCTGAGATAAATGAGTAGACGAATTGTGAATTTCCACCCCAGCAGAGAGGTAAGGGCATGAGGGCAGCCACTGCAGGGGTGCAGAGAGAAAATTGAACAGAGGTGCAGCTTGCCTTGAATCATGACACAGGCCACTTTAGTGAAATATTTCTTTATTCCTTCTTTAATAAAAAGACAGACTAGATACTGTGTACCAGGACTGGATGTATCTTTTGTTAAGAGGTTTTTGAAAAAGAAGGAAGTCCATTTCTTTGAATGAAAGCCCCATTGTCTTTTTGTGCTGAGAACAGTAGAAGGGTTAGCTCTCTTTTTTTTATGAAGTATTAAAATCAGATGACGTGGGACAAACATGTGACATTGAGTTATCAGAGATGCCTTAAACTTTTCTTATTATCATGTGTACTGTTTTTTTACTACTGACTGGTACATGAATTAATCTTTGCCTGTAAAGGCCTTGTGTTTGGCAGGATGGTAGCATGAAATAATCAGCCATGGCTTTGAGGTGTTCCATCTGGAGCGTAGTCATACTGAACAGATGACTGCCCATTTAAATGTTTACTTAATTACTGTGGCATCAGTTTGTCCCACGCTAGTTAAAGTTGTGCCAGCATTTTCACAATAAACCTTATTTTTGAAGTTTTGTATCTGTCCATAAAAATTTGCCCCAGGCTGATACAGGGATGTGGTGTACAAGATATGAAGATGGCAGGGAAAGGGACTAAACACCCATGATGAATTAAATAGCATCAAAATCTGAGATGGGTATTTGCACTTAGGTCCTTCATCAAAACCTGCCATCAGGGCTTTATCTGCTTTGAGGGAGTCATGGGTTTTATTCCTGGTCTGAGCCTTTCATTCTCTTGGGATGACAAAAAAGCTATGAGTGCTGTGTTTAGTTCCTGAATGGGACAGGGTGCCATGTGATGCTAACAATTATCCTCTTGGATGGTGAAGAAACACTGATGTGTGTATCTTTTAGTTCATTATCTTAACAAATTCTCAGTGGCCAGAAACAAAATGCTTAGAATGAGAGCTATAATGGTAGGAAGAAGACTTACAGAGTAGTGAAAATGGGCTCTGAAGGAGAGATTGAAATGCCTTCCTCATCTATCAGAAACAAGAGTGATTCGAAATGCATCTTTCCCACCTGTACTTCTGATATGTGGTCTGGGTACTTTATATGACCTCCATTAGAGTATCCAAGCATCTCACAATTATTAATGAATTTTCCCTAATAACAGTGCTTCCCAACCTTTTTCAGGCTGGGGACCCCTTTTTAACCCAAAAAAAAAAATCTTTTCAGCTGATTATGTAATCTGGCCTATGCAGACAGACTCTGGCAGCACCACTGGGACAGCTGACGAGCGGCACTGCCACCACCGTTGCTGGCAGCGCTGCGAAGTGGAGCTGAACTGCAGCAGCTATGGCCCCCTGCCCTTGCCCTTGCCAGGGAGCTGCTGCAGGGAAAAGCAGCCCTGGCAGGGAGCATCGGGGCTGTAGCTGGATTCCAGCCCTGGTAAGGGGAGGCTCCACAGACCCCCTGCAACATGTCTGCGGACCCCTGGGGGTCCCTGGACCACAGGTTGGGAACCACTGTCTAATAACACTCCTGTGAGACAGGGGAGTACTAGTATCCCTGTATAACAGATAAAGAATGGAGGCACATGGAGACTGAAGACTAAAGTCTGTGATGAAGCTGGGAATGGAGCCCAGATGTCCAGAGTCCTTAGTGTGGGAGCCTTAAGCAGAATCCTATCCTTTCACCCTTCCTAAAAAACCACCTTTGTTCTTAAACTGAAGTTTTGTAGGTTTAAAATGGAAAAGAAACTTTAGTTCATATTTTGGATGAGAATATCCCACTGCCCCTCAGAGAGCCTAAGATACAGTGTGTCATATTTTCAAAGAAGCTTTATCTCAGCCTCTGAATTTGCACCTACTATTACACATACAGATTTTTTAAGCAGAAAAATTCTAAAGGGGTAGCTGTCAGTCTTGTTCAGCAAAATGTACTATGGGTCCTGTGGCACTTTTAAAGATTAACAAATTCATTTTTCTCATGAGCTTTTGTGGACAAAGTTCCAAAGTGAGACTTCACCCACAAAGCTCATGGGAAAAATAATTTTGTTAGTCTTTAAAAGTGCCACAAAACCTTTTGTTTTTCGTGTAGAAACATACTCACTTTTGTTTTGTTTGTAAAAATCAGGTAATTAAATGTTGTTAGAAAAACCACAAAGCCCCTGTTTTGAACATGTCTTTGGTTTATCCACCTCATTCATAGGTAACTGCAAGGGTCTCTGATGAGTAAGTAATGAGAATAAGACAAACAAAAACATTTTTTCAAAAGGATTGGACTTGGAAACTTTAATTAAAGGGCATGAGGCCCCTAAAGAGTAGACCCCTTTTGCCCTGGGGCTGACAGGTATGTTGGTCTTTAAATCTACAAGTCCAGCCAGTTTTTCCACTCCCTGCCCTTTAGTCTGTATAGAAATAGTCCATTTTCTTTCCACGTCAGACTCAAGGTATTCATCTCCCATACCAGAATTGGGATATTTTGTATAGTGTCTTCTTTCAATTCAGTCTTACAGGCATATTCAGAACTCCCATCCATTTCTTTCTGATGTTTGTTATGGTTGTCTCTGAACAGAATTCATTGTAGAAATGCTCCTTGTTAGAAATTTATGTTTCATTGTGAAATACATGTAAGCAAATACAGCATAGTCTACAAATGTTTTGCACGTTTTTAATTATACAGCAGCAGCATAGAGCCTCCCTTATTTGTGATTTCTTTATCATAACACACATTCAACTTAAGATCTTACAGCCACTTGCAGCATGAATCTTCTTTTTATGGCATCCAAGGAGATCATCACCACAGTGAGAAAGGGAAAAAAAAAATCTGTGTAGCTTCAAAACAAATGGAAAAGAATAGTGTTCTTTGCTTGTTGTAACACAAATCCTTCTGTTCTTTATGCAGTTATGAACCAGATGTCATTGCACCAGCCAAGGGGAGAGTCAGAGTTGGGCATCCGGGCAAAAAGCCTGAATATTGTAAAGACTAATTATCATGAGGCACATGGTCTAAGACTATTAAGTGAACTTTCACTCACAACTTCAGCTTTTGTCAGGTTGCTTCCCTGGGATGGATGGAGAATGTGCAATGCAAGGAAAATGGAGCAGGCCACAGATGTTTGCGGCATAAGAGAAAGTAGTGTAAATAGGGATGAGCTGCTGCTGCATAAAATACTTAAAGCAAGTGTTTCTAGAGAGCTTGTGTTTGAGTCATTAGAGTATTCCTATCAAAGAAGCAGCTTATGGTCGTATTTTCCTCCACTGCTCATTGTAAAGAAAAGACAAGTGAAAAGGGATGTCTTTGCCTCCAGGAATGAAGAGTAATCCAGAGAGATGGGGTGTGCAGGAGGCAATATCATTCTTTGAGACCTGAATATTCAAGTGAACTATTTGTCATTGTATTAATTCCCTACACTGGATATATTCTCATGCTTTGTTGTTCCAAGACTCTTAAGTCATCATCTTCAAGGGCTTTGCCACTGATTCAAGTGTTTAGAGCATGGGTGGCCAGACTTACGGAACTCAAGAGCCACACAAGTTGATCATTAAGCCTTCAAGGGCTGCACTGACGTGTATAGCCATATACTTTTACCTACTAAATTGATTTGCTGACATTCTTCCAGGAGCCACACTTTTTCATTCAAGAGCCACATGTGGCACCTGAGCCACAGTTTGGCGACGCCTAGTCTAGAGTGTGGTTTTAGGTTTATTTTTATTTAAGTAAAACACTGTTGGAATGAAGTAGCCTCAGATACTGCTTCTCTTGACTCTAGAGCCTAAAGTCAAGAGGAGCAATATCTGAGACTATTTAGTTTAGAGCATGAAGAGCCCAATGATCATAATCATCACTCTAGTAATGACCAAAAATCTGTTTGATTACCCAGGGCAGTGACTGGCCAGCTGCAAAGCTGGGAGTTGGGATCGAGACATAGTGAGGCAGCAAGGTGGACTGACAGACCTATAGCAGGCACTTGGTGAAAGAGGTGTGTGTTGCTTAGCCTGGACCATGAGGCAGCCCTGAAGATCAGAAAAAACAGAGCAAAGACCAGAAGGCTGGGAAGGGAACTATGTCCTAAGTGTGCAGCAATAGGGGAGAGATGATAAAATCTAGTTCTGACTGGATCACATCTTTGGAAAACAATACATAGGCCATCCCAGCCTTTGTAGCAGGACAGGTTCACAGTCAGGGCCTCTTGGAAGAGAAAGGGACCAGTCTTGGAGGTACAGCCCTCTCAGTGGGTGGTTAAACGTTCAGCACACTCCACCTAATGTGTCTGCATGATTTCAGGCAGGCAGTTCTGGTGGGAAGGATGGGCTAGGCTCTGGGTGGCTTCAGGGTTAGGCCTGAAGAGGAATACAAGGGGGACATGAACAGGTTATCATAGAACACATCACATGTCTCGAGGTATGGAATGAGGGAGCCCAAGTCCTGCTCCCAGCTACCGACTCTTCAGGTGTCAGCACCTCAGACAATGGTTTCACACATTATGGCATCACAGCCCATGGCTGCACAACCTCTGACTTTTCCCCACCACTGCATTCTCTGTCCCACAGCCTTTATTTCACAAACCAAATGGGTCTACTAAGGTGGCTTTGACTGTGATCTCATATGCAGCTGCTTCTGCTCATTTGGCGGCCAATCCACTCCAGTTAACATGTGAGAGAAGATATGGTGCGAAGACATGGATGTATTTTCTCTATATGGACATATTTTCTCAGCTGTTCAAGGAACCTCTGTTGAAGAAAGGCGAGAAAAAGAAAAAGTAGTTGGGACAACTGGCATGCAGTTGCCTGATGGGAAGCCAGTGCAGGGGCAGCCACAGGTTTTAACTATGTTGCTTCCTACCCCTGAGCGATCACAGAGAGTGTATAGCAGCACACCCATGGCTGAGGTTGTGTGTTTGCAGACACAGTGTATAATTAGGTGAGAGGCTTGCAGCTGAGCCTCGATAGTACACAGTTTGATCTCAATATGGAAGATGGGCATGCACTGGGCCATCTCATGTGCCTTTTGCATGCTTCAGGAGGATACTCTGACTGTCATTGCTGTCCTCCTAGAGGTGAATGACCTGAGAATGTGCTCTAGTCTCAGACTGACTTGGAAAGTTAAGTGGGTTGCTGGACTGCTAGTGGACACTTTCCCTGCATGTGGATAGTATAGTCAGAGATGCCGGTCCACTGAGTCTGGCAGACTGCAGTGGATAGCACCAAGAGGAAGGCAAGCTGAAGTCAAAAGTTGACTTGACTATCAGATTTGACTCCATAGTCCAGAGTGCAAGTCTCTGATATAGGTACAGAGTGGTTCCTGGACAATTTTTATATTTTGTTGACCAAACTTCTAGACAGCCCATGAAGAGTATGGGAGGCAGCCAAGCTGATGCTGGTGCCTTCATGTGTCTAGTTTAGGAACTCGCTGATTTAGGCTCCAGATCCAAAAAGAAAACCTAGTGGGCATCCTGGGGGAATTTCCACATGAGATTAGAGGATTGGGTCTAACCTCTTGGGGGCAAATGTGAACCAGGAGCTGCGGTGCTATTCCAGGGAGACTTGATGTGCTTGATAATGATGTTGGTTGGGGGTCAAAAGTCTTCTCTTGACTCAACCCCTGAAAGGGGGACTGATGCTAGCAGGCAGATGGTAGCACCCAGAGACCCTCCTACTGTGATGATTGGTTCCCCTGCAGTGGGAGCACCCAAGAAGTGGCAAAAGATCAATGGTGTGTGAGTGACGGCGCTGAGCTGTTCTCTGAAGGGAACCTTGAATGTAAGTTGACTAAAAGTTGCAACCTGGTTAAACCCATATCATATGTCCTTTCTTTCCATATAGAGAGCACTTCGGCATATAGTGCTTGTTTTTAGATGGTTTTTATTCAAGTGAAATACAGTTAGAACTACTTGAGGTCAGATATAGCTTCTGTGTAAGGCAATGGGGGTTTGATAAGTTGAGTGCAAGCAAATAGTTTGATAAGCTGGGTGCAAATAATTTTATATGTTGGGTGCAAGAAACAGTACACATTTAATACAGCCAAATGTAAATGTATATATCTAGGAACAAAGAATGGAGACAACACTTACAGAATGGGACTCCTGTCCTGGGAATCAGTGACTCTGAAAAAGACTTGGGGGTCATTGTGGTAAGCAGCTAACCATGAGCTTCCAGTGCAGTGCAGTGGCCAGAAAGGCTAATGTGAACCTTGGATACTTAAACAGATGAATCTTGATTAGGATAGAGAGGTTGTCTCACTTCTGTATTTGGCACTGATATGACTGCTGCTGGAATACTGTATTCAGCTCTGGTATCAAAACTGAAGAAGGTACTTATGAATTGGAGAAGGTTCAGAGAAGGGCTATGAAAATGAGTAAAGGATTGAAAAACATGATTTATAGTAATAGAACTAAGGAACTCAACTTATCAAAGCAAAGGTTGAGGTATGACGATCACAGTCTGTCAGTAACTACATGGGGAACAAATATTTAATAATAGGCTCTTCAGTCTAGTAGTTAAAGGTAGTTACAAGATCCATGACTGCAAGTTGGAGGTAGGCGTATTACATCTAGAAATAAGTTGCACAATTTTATCAGTGAGAGTAATTAACCATTGGAACAACTTACCATAGCCTGTGATGGATTCTCTGTCACTGGCAATTTTTAAATCAAGATTGGATGTTTTTCTGAAAGACACACTGTAGTTCAAATAGGAATCAGTTCAGGGAAGTCCTATGGTCTGTGTCATGCAAGATGTTGGACTAGATGTTCAAGGTGATCCCTTTTGGCCTTAGAATATACAATTCTATTTTGAATAGTACCACACTCTGTGAGTAGTCCCGTTGACTAGCAATATTACTAGTAATATAGGAAAAATAACATAGCAACACCTAGCACTCAGACAGGCCCCAATTCTTCCACCCTCATTGGTTGTAAGGAATTGTACTGATAATTGTTTTCCTATGCTCAACAATACTGATTATAAACTGAACAGAAGGTTGAAAGCTGATTCAATTCACCTGATCTGGCTAAGCGACTTTGGGCGTATTCACCAGGAAACATGGGCAGCAGTAATTCCCTCTCTTACCATTTAGTAATCAGTTTATAAAGCCGAATGCCAGCACCATATTTAGTTGCTATCTTGTCTCACCTAGAGCAAGCAGTTGAGTGGTTTTCACAGTATCCGGTGGATACTGGCATGGATTACCACAAACATACTGAGGCACAGTCCAGAGAAGACAGGGTGATGGTGTTGGTTCAGAAATAACAATTGTAGTGTATGGCAAAAGTTATATCTGTTCCACCAGCTGAAGATGGCTCCATGCCCACTGACTGGTGGCAGTCTAGTGAGATTCTCAGTTATTGCTTGGTGACCATCTTTCATCAGTAGCCAAGGTGGCCTTTCAACATTTACAGCTAGTGAGCAGATTTCAGCCTTTTCTTTTCAAAGCAGATTTCCCTACAGTAAGTCTTATCTTTGTCACCTTAAAACTTAAATTACTATAGAGCGTGCTGTACTTGGGCTTACAACTTAAAACCATTTAGAATTAGAGGCTAGTGCAAGATGTGAGCTTGTTTGGCTAATGTAGGGTCTCATCCTGCGAATATTTAACTAGTGGTCCACAATCTGTTCTGGTTGCCTTTAATTCCTTTGGACCTTCCTACCTGAGACAACATCTCTCCATCTTCCTGGGGCAGTGGAGGGGAAAAACCATGTATGATGTGGGTAGTGGAGATGGGTGAAGTAATGTGGAGAAGGCACAATCATGGTTGTCAGTTATAAGAAGTGGATAAATTAGCTAGTGATTTCTTAGCTCGTGATTTTTATCGTTGTGTTGCTATTTGTACTTGAACAACTTTAATTGATTTTTAACACATTTTGGAGCGTTTGGGAGAGCTTTTGGGTGGGGGGCAGGAAGAATAGCAATAACTTTTTTAGCTATATATAATTCTGAAGGATTAATGATTATCTGGAGGTAATGGTCATAAGCGGTGCCTCACATCACCATCTCCTTTTGGCTAGTCATTAAACTCCAGCAAATGTCTTGCTACTTGATTTGTTATTGCTTAAATACGGCTTTTCAAAATGCATCTTCCTTAGTTTGACAGTGTCAGTTCCATTTATCCTCTTCTGAAGTTTGTTATTAACATCATGCCACTTTTTAAAAGTATTTATATGTTCCCCATATTATTTTATAGGTTACTTACTACCATGCTTTTAATGTATTTTTGTGGCAGCATAATATGGAAAAATTTGGCTCAAAGGGTTGACTATGGTAAAAGGAAACTTTTCCATATAGGGATATTTGTAATCTAGCCCATTGCATGCAAGAGTTTTTAAAATATCAATTGTGATTAGAATTACACCAGTGCAAATCCAAAGTAACTTCTCTGAAGTCAATTAAGTTTTTCTACAACAGTGTAAATGACGACAGAATTTATCCAATGGGGGCTATATTTCTTTGAACCATGGCTGCGGTTGAACCATAGTTATGGTGTCATGGACACTGTAATTCCAGTGTTTTCTGCCAAAGCCTATGAAGATCTGAGCTTTTCTTTGGGAAGGAATTAAATTAGTTAATTTGCTCAATAAGTATGTGGTTGAGTTTTGTGGGTAAGCCTAAGGGGGAAGATTGAAATAAAAAAAAAAAAAACACATTGCACGTTGATTTACTGTATGAAATTCAAGACAACAGTAGTAATTTTATAGTAGAAGTTTTTAAAAAAATCTTCCATGATTTTGCATTAAAATTATAATATTTCAGTACTTGAAATAGTCTTGCTTGTATAAAGTGTGATGAATGGGGTTGCTTGGGCACTGGGGGTTGTGTGCTTCAGGTCTTGGCAGCTGGCTGGACCTGGTTTTCCTACCTCCAAACCCCCAAAGCTATAGTTCCCTCAGTCCTTCCTGCCCTGGGGCTGGGTTCTCCAGCCTGCAGGCCTCTGGGTGTGGGGCCCTAAGGCCCCTCTGGGTGAGCTTGTCTTGTCTACCTGTATCTCCCAGGTGCTGATAGCAACAAGCTGCTGGTTTGCTTTGTCCGGCTCAGCTCTTCTTCACTCTGTTCTGCCACAAACACGCTCCATTCCTAGCTCTTCCTCCTCCAAACACCACACCCAAAACTCTCCCCCTGCTGCCTGAAACACAGGTCTTTTTATCTACTGTGGCCAGTCACCCCAGCTGGTCTCACGTGCTTTACTTGGTCTCAGAGCAGCCATGTCCTCCTTAACCTGGAAACAGGGATTTATTAAACCTGGGGCTAATATATCTACCTTCCAGCACCCTCCTGTAGCCCAGGGGTCTGAAACAAAAATCACCACGAGGGCTGCATGAGGACAAGTACGTTAGCCCGAGGGCTGCACCCCTGAAACCTTTTCATACAACTATATTGCAAATATCGGTAACAATAGTGTCATTGCAGGCTGCAGGAAATAGCTTTAGAGGGCCGCGTGTGGCCTGCGGGCTATGTGTTTGAGACCACTGCTGTAGCCCACAGGCTTGACTCCATCACAAAAGGCATCCTATAACCCACCTTCTTTTAATATTTGGAGTTAGATTTGTCCTAAGCAACTCATCAGAATTTGTCTGTTTGCAGAAAGCGTGGGAACTTTCTTCTTTCCTTTGCTATTTAACAGTCAGTCTAGATATCTCCGTAGCAGTGTTCTTTTTCTTTAATTTTGCAAGTACAATACATCAAGAAAAACTCCAGTCATGATTAGCTATATTTACTTAAGAGGTCACGTATTGTTTCAAATTATCTATCTATCTATCTATCTATCTATCTATCGTGTGATCATATAACTATGTGATAAATTCTGGAGTTTGGTGATGAATTGCATGTATTTTTGAATTTCTCACTTACCCCGTATCCATTTCAGATGGCATTTCTAATATTCTGCATCTCAGACAACATTTCAAATAGCTGCTATTTAAAACAGAAATTGGAACAGAACTGTTTTGCCAACCCAATAGTAGTGCAGCAGCAACTAGTGGCTTCAAGAGCAGGGCCAGCTAACTAAAGTCCACTGCACCGTGCAAGTGAGACCTCAGGACTTGGGTAAGGAGGAATAGAAAGAGATGGGGGAGAGGAGAGTAATGGCGTCGGAGAGAGAATGGAATAATTCTGGGGGAAGGAGAGATGAGGAATGACAGATGAAAAGAGATCCTTAGGCCCCCAGAGAACGAGATAAGGAGATGCCTCTGAAGTTGCTATAGGGAAATGGTTCAAAAAAGATGGGTTAAATTTCCTTGAATGGAAATTAAACAAAACTCTTTTTCCAAGCATGGTTATGTAAATTTTATGTTAATTTATGTAAATTTGATATATGGCTTTTACATAGCTCAGTGTAGGTAGGTATATTCTCAATATGAGATGAGTCCAGGAAGTGATAAGTGAATGCCACATAGCTGCAAATCATTCTTGGAATAAGATAGACTGTTCCAGTCTCCAATCTATTTATTCCTTTCCTCATTGTGTTCTATTTCACTGTTGTTTTAAGCAGGGTGAGCCAATGGCTGCATTGTCTTGTCTGTGTTTGCTATATTGGTAAGACCAATTTATTCTCAGTCTGTGTTATATATTTTATTATTTTTTGAAGTACCTAGATCCAGGCATCTGGAATGATACTTAAAATATGAGCAGTTGATAGACCACAACTCAGTTCAGAGGCCCATTGAAGTCAGCGACTGTAACAAAACAACTGGGGGATAATCCTGCAGCTCATTAAGGGAGACGAAAAATGGTCAGTGAAGTCAGACTTCGGCAGAAGGTTCTTGAGGGCGCATGGCTTTTGTTATTGATTTGACTGGGTAAGGGTGATTCCAGGGAAGTATTGGTGGTTTTAGCTTATTCTGGTCACAGAGGCTGGAGGGTTGGATTAGCTCCATTTTGCAAGACTGACTGGTGAAAGGCTGGTGAAAGGATCATTCTGGATTAGGACAAGGATTTCTAAAGTCATTGAGGATGGGGTGGGCACCTCAACTGTTGGATGCACAATGTGAAACACCTTAAAGAGGCCTGGTCTGCACAAGTGCTGAGCACCTGCACTGTGAAACTCAGGTCCCTTTCAGGTGTTTCAAGCTCAGCATCAAATAATGACGATAACCAAAACAAGCAGTCAGTTTTTAGAACTGTGGCCTGGTGTCATAAAAATAATTTATGCTAAAAATCTTTGACATGCTTTGCAAATATTCAGTATTACCAACACCAAGCATTCAAAATTGTGATTCAGGCTCTTATCATGAGAGTGGTTTGTAAAATAACAAATGTTGAATGGTTTTTATTTGCCTCTTTGTGTTCGAGCATTTAGAAAGTCATATGTTCATTCTTTTCCCAATTGAGAGAGAGAGGGAGAGAGGGAGACTTTTTTAAAAACATAGAGCCAAGATCCTCGTGTAATATCATTGGTTCAGGAACTAGGGTGATAAAAATAAAAATAAACATCATGAGACATGCAGTAAAATCATGAGAGTAGGCTACATTGAGTATTAATAAATTCTGCCTCACCAGAAGTGTGAGGTGGGTTGGCAATATCATTACCCCAATTTTAATAATGGGGAAACTAGGGCACAGAGTAGGTACATTATTTGCCCAAGGTCTCTCAATACAGGAACAGAAGGCAGTAGTCTTGAGTTTTACTCCTCTGCTCTAACCACTGTTCTATGCTGTTTTGCCCTGGTTACAGCTAATTAATGGTGCTTATAGCTGAGCAATAGGAAATCACTATGACATGCTTTGGGATTATATTTTGATTTTTTTTTTGGTGACTTTTGAGGCTTAATTTATCCAGATTCAGAATCATGTAAGTCACATTTAATGACTGAAAGGTGTTTTCCATTTCCAATCTTTTCATAGTACCTGAATTAAGTAATAGTGGAAAGAAGCCAGACAACACACCCTTGTTTGGCAAATAAATGTTAAAAATTAGATGCCTCAAGCATGTTCCATGCTTTGCAGGAAATTCCCAGACTTAAAGAGAGATAGGCAGATGTAAACTCTGCAGAGCAGATCGAAATCACATTTATTTGCATAATGGCAAAAAACTTGGAGTTAGATGGTAGAACTCATTTCCTCAAATCTAGTCATTTTCTGTCTAGATGTACCTCCTTCAATAGCATTTTCTTTTGAAATAGCCACTTGCAGAGTGTAAAATGTTCTACTGATATTGCATCATATACTGTTTCATTGTACAAACTAGGATTTTCATGAGCTCTTGCCTTTTTAACCAGGCTTTTAAAATGCTAAGGAGAGAAAAACAACTAAATGCAAATGAATTTGCATTATCATCTCCTCCTAGGGCGCTCCTAGTATGTTAGAGCAGAGCAGACCTATTATTGAAGTATTAATGTATCTTTTAGCCTTTCAGTAATAATTAAGGTCATGGTTGTGCCTGTGTATGGTAATACCTGAAAGTGTTTGTAGTGAAGCCAACTGGTCGGTTCTCATGTACCAGTGAGGAACTGGCTAAATAACTAACTACCTAATAATAATTGGGTGGTAGAGGGATTAGTGTGTTTGTCCTAGGGAGGTTTAGAACTATTTGATGGGTTCTGTGCCTGCATACTGTGTGATAACACTTTTAACCTTAACAATCTTTTAATTAAGTATTTTGTGTGGGATAGAACTGCATAGAACAAAACTGCACAAGACACCAAGAGGCTGGAAAACACAGGTCAATTCTATTATGCTAGCCTGGGAGAACCCATGCAGATGCTGATGCTGAACTTGGTTTTGGTTGTTTTCTGTCCTTGCCATCTTAGACACAAACAGAGAACTCCTGAAGAGCCTGGTTGTATACTCAAATGGTGCACAATTCAGGGAGTAGAGCATTTTATCTTTGATGGGTGAAGTGGAGATAACACAGGCCAGATTTGGCCCTCTGTATCGACATTCCTTTTTCTTTTCCCACTCTAGAGAAGGATGGGCTTTGTGTTGACAAGACATAATGCATTCTGGAGTCCTTCCAAACGGAGACTTTTTTAATGTAGGGATGGATCCAAAGGAAACCCCTGGTTTTGACAACCCCTGAACTTGGAATGGTTCAGGTACAAACCTAAACCCAGACTTGCAGCTCAGGCTCACTTCTGTGTCTGTTGGAAACAATAGTTGTGCCCTGATTGTATGTGTACAGTGACTCATACTTAAACCATGTGCCACTGATTTTTTTCCTCCCTGCACCTGACTGTCCTTACTGCTATCAGCCCATGAAATGAAAGGCAGCTAATTATCATCAGCTAAAGAAAAGAGGGTGGGGGCAGTGACTTCCAATTGTGAAGGAAGAGGTTCAGGGGTGCCAAGGTCATTGAAGCCCTGATCCATAACTCTTTGACATCAGTAGAAAGACCCCTGTTGGCTTCTGTGGACTTTGGATCAGGACCTTGCTATGGAGGAAAGGGATGAAAAGAGTGCTAGCCAAAGAAGACAGCTTTTCAAAAGTGCATATGGTAAGTGACTTAGAGTCCTAAGAGTGAAATCCTGGCTCTTCTAAAGTCAATGGCAAAAACTCTGTTGACATCAGTGAAGCCAGGATTTCAAGTCCAACTGTCAAAAGCTTGCCTACACAACCAATTAAACCTCAGCAAGCTGGGGTGTGAATCCTACTAGCACTAGGCTGCTTCAGTCGAAGTGTTCATGTGCACCCCACTGACATACCTTACCAGTTTGTTAAATCACTTTGAGATAGCTCTATTAGCAGCAGAACTAGCTCAAAGCACTTTAATGAAATGTTGACACATATCAGCAGAGCACATGTGGACAATTAGACTGGCCTGCAAGTGCAGGGTGGAGTCGTACCTCAGCTTGTTGCAGTCCAGTTGTTCATGCAGAAAAACCCATAGACTTGGGAGCTTAAATTTCATTGGAAGTAAGTGAGACTTTGGCTCCTAAGTGACTTTTGAATGTGGAACTTAGGTTCCTACTTGACATAGGCACTTTGGAAATGATAGCCAAGCTTTTAGGGCAGTAAAAATGACATGAAAAGGATAAGAAGTACTTAATGACTCTGCTTTTCCTTTCCCCTTCATTCTCTTTCATTCATCTGACTGAAGAGTACTGGGTTTCAGCTAGGAATAGGAATGTGTCTGAAAGCAGAGCCATGTAGAGTCTATGGCTACATCTACACTTGGAATTTAGTTCAAATTAATGAGGATTAATTCAAACTAAATTAGTGCATGGCTACTCTGGCTTTCATTAGTTTGAACTAAGGAAGTCCATAGTTCAAAGTAATGAACAGTTACTTCAAAGTTATAGAACCTCCCTTAACTTCAAAATAACAGTTTGAGCTTATTGGTTTGAACTAATCCAAGGGCTGGCAACCCAACAGAGCAGAAGAGCCATCCCCCCGACCCCCACCACAACCGCATGAGCCTGAGCTCACCCAGCGGCTGTGCTGAGGCCCCTAGTGCTGGCGGGGGGTGTGCGGGCAGCGTGTGCTCCCTCCATCCCTCCCTCCGCTGATGGAGTGAAGCAGCGCCACCACATCTACCCCCAGCTGGCCGTCCCTCCCAAGAGTGGCCAGCAGAGAGCTGCAGCTTGCGGAGGTGGGGCCCTGGAATGGCCCCCCTGCAGAGTCCAGGCCACTTCAACCCGGCCACTCCAGTCTTGAACAGAGGCCGCCTTGCCCCCAGGCCCTGGATCGGGCCCATTCAGCCCTGGGTTGGCCAGGTCAAAGCCAGAGCTAACTTGCTAAACATAGTAGTGTAGCTGTGGCAGTGTGGGTAGTGCAGTGGTAACACAGTCTAGCACAGTGAACTTTTAGTGGACTGGGGAGCACCTAAAGGTATTAATTAATTTCTGCAGATTACCTGATGAAAACATTCTCAAAATCTGGTAATGGTTGTGAGAGATAAGTGCCCCAGTGGCAGCAAAGCTTCCAACTGAGCATCGACATCTGCTGCTGTGTACCTGGAAACTGCTGTGGCAGGGGCATTAAATTTTTCCTTCCCCCTTAGCCTCCTCACACCCTGATGGGGCAGGGTAAAGCTGGATCATGGAGCACCTGCGCTGTGTCTCAGGAGCACCAGTGGTCCACGGAGCACTGGTTGAGAAACAGTGGCATAGCAGCCCTAAAATGTACTCTTAGGGGTTCACAGGGGCTTGTACTCAAGGTGGATAGCTTATGCCACTATTTGCCACTGCCCATGCTACTGTGAATACACTACTATTTTAAGCATGCAACCTTGATGACAGCAAGCATGAGTATGTCTCTATGAGCTGGAAATCACACCCCTAGCTGTACGTATAGATGTAGCACTAGAGAAGCACCAGTCACGTACAACAATTGATGGCATCTTCTGCTCATGTAATCTTTTTTTATTTAAATGAAGGAGGTGATAGATAAAAAATACATAAAACAAGAACCCTACCCCTTTCTTACTTCATGAGCTGTCAGTCATAACTCAGAATAGCTACCATTAATTTTGCTTTTGTGTGTCTCTGCACGTTGCAGTTTTGTCTGGGACTGAAATAACGTGAGTGTGGATATCTTCACAATATTTCTATCCCAGTTTTGCTAACCCAGAGGACTCAGAGTTCAGACTGTGCTTAAATGCTCAGACTTTCTTTAGGGGCTTATCCAGACCAGACCTCCAAAGTTTTTGGGCCTGATTCTTGGTTACACTAAGTGCCGTTTAATTTGCTGTGGCAGTGTAAGGAAGCCCTAAAACTGATGTTTGCTTCATGTAATTGAAAATTCAGCCCTTTGAGTTTCCTCCTTTTACTATTTTTAGCCCTCTTTCCTTGCTGTCAGCATACCTTTCTATAGACTTATTTTCTATTCTACTGTAACTTATTTAAAGGCATTGTCTGCTCCCCACAGCTCTTCATATCTTTTTTGGCACTAATCCTTTGCTTAGCACTTGCCTCCTTTTTCTGTTTTTCTGACATAGCCTCATGTATTTTCTTCCCCAATTAATATTTTTCTTTCACCTTTCACTGCCTTGTACACTGAAGAAAATCTGTGGCTTTTCCAGAAGTCCTCACAGCAAAAATGTATCTTTATGTTTACTTCCATCATTTCCTCCTCCTCCTCCAATAGGAACCTCTTCCTCTAGCTAAATCTCTAACTAATTTCTTAAAGCAAGGCAATTTGAACTCCTGTCCATATGATAGCCTGAAACTATGTTGGGTGCTGTTGATTGGCATGTAGTACTATTAGTGTGCCTCATACACAGAGGGCAGTACAGTGAGAGTTCATGAGAAATTATTCATCAAAGAGAAGTCACTTGTAGGCAAGAAGGCCTTTACCTCAAAGGATAATCTTTGTAAAACAAAAGCAAAATAACGAGAGTAAATGTGAGATCATACTGTGTATCCATAACTGAACCAACACTCTTGTCACTGTTTAATCAATTAGGTCCATGGGGAGGGCTTGAATAAGAGAAGTTCCTGATTACAGGTCAGATTGGAGGTGGAAGCTAACTAGCCCATTACAAAGGAGACTGGATAAAGAGCACAGGAAGAAGGAGCAAGGGGGGAAGTAGAAGAGAGAGAGAAAAGGCTAGCTGAGCCCTATAAAGGGAGCTTTCTGTGTAGAGACCTTTCCCACTCCTACTAGCAAAGGTAGTTAAGATGAATAGCTCTGTAAACAGTGTGGCTGTGTGAGTATGTAAAAGGTTAGGAGGTAAAATATTATAAACAAACTACATGGTGTTACTGTCTCTATAGAAGGAAAGTCTCTTGGTAGTCTGTGTGAGAGCAAAGACAACTGTAGCAGAAAGTGCCCCATCACAGTAAATAACAAAGGACATAGAACTCTCCTCAGCAAGACCTGCTCAATGATCCTGCAACAGGCATGTCCCAAATGCACTCACCTTGCTGTCTCCCACCAGATAATCCTGTGTCATCTATTGCTTCCATACCAGAAACCTATTTTTCTCCCAAGCCTCTTCTATATACCCATTGCTATGGTTAAATTTCCAGTATTGCACATTCCAGTCATCATTCATTATGAGATGTGGGGGCTCCCAACTGTTTGACTTCCTAGATTATTAAAGACAATACCTATGTTTTGGAGTGGAATGCTCCACACATTAAATTAGAATTCAAGATGATCTACAGTAGTTTTCTAGTTAGTAGAAGTTATACTAATAGAACAATTTTAGTAGGGGATAGACTATGACTGGTATTCTGTGGGCATGCCTCATTCACCTTATCAGCCATCTGAAGACACAAAGTAGAAGCACTCTTATATCTGTTTTCTTGTTTTAAAAAAAACAACCAACTACAAAGCAGAATTTATTGCTGACTTGAAATTATAGTGTACTCTTATCTATGGGAAAATAAATATATTAACAGGTCTTGAGTAATTTTCTGGTTCAGCAATGTTGGCTTTTCCACATTCACTGGCAGATATGTGCTCTTGTTCTTAGATCCAAGTCTGCGTGGGACTTCTGGCTGAGAGTGCCAGTATTGGCTAACCTGCCATTGTTTGTTCTATTTTATTTTCTTTAATTATAATACACAAAAAGATGCTGCAGGCAGGCTGTCAAAGTATTAAAAATAGAGGCTGAGATTCTGTGTTGTGATTCCAGGATGCACATCTCAGAGGGAGAAGTGGGAAAGATGACTGTACATTAACTTTGTACCAGGGGTTAAAGTAAGCTGGAACACACCAGAATGCCATTCTGGGGCCCACCATTTTTAGGGGCCAGAGCTCTGGGGCCCCTAAAAACAGAAAGAGCAGCTGGAATGCTGCATTCTGGCTACTACCCCTGCAAAGTTTTAAAAGCTCCCAGCCTGGGGGAAGCTCCCTGCCAGCCAGAAGAGAGAGTTCTGGCCGGCAGAGAGCTCCCCACAAGCTGGGAGCTCTTAAAGCTCCTGCCCTGAGCCTGCTCTGACTGAGTATGCTCAGAGCCTCTGAGCATGCTGAGTCAGAGCTGGCTCAGGGCAAAGGAGCAACCTGTGGGGTGGCCGCTTTGCTCTGGCGGCCAGGTAGGGGCCCTGGGGACTGGCCTGGGCTGGAGGAGGAGCAGAAGCACAGAGCTGTGGGCCAGGGCCAGAACCAGAACTGAGAGCATGGGGCTGAGGCAGCTCCAGCTCTGCAATGAAGGCCTTGGGGTGACAAGGTGGGCTGGGGTTGGGGCTGGCATGGGGAATGGCGAGGTGGACTCTTTCCCTCTGGGCCAGCCCTGATTGGGGTCCTCCAGCTCCCCGCAGTCCCAGAGGGGAGCTAGCTGGGAGACTGGCTCAGTGTCCCTGTCACACACAGCCCCCCGCCAGCTCCCCTGCTCCAACCCTTCTCTGTCCCACCTCCTGCCCCTGCCCCCTTCACCATCCTGCCTTCTGCCCTTGCCCCCCACCTCCAGCCACCACCCACCCCTTCTCTGCCCCATCTCCTGCCCCTGTTCCTACCTCCTGCTGCCATCCACCCCTTCTCTGCCCCATCTCCTGCCCCTGCCCCCTTCACCACCCACACCTCCTGCCCCTGCTCCACTCCTCCACATCCTGTGCCCTCCTCCTCCCTGGGCTGTGGCCCATACAGGGCTAGCTCAACCCATAAGCAAATGAGGCCTGGCTCAGGATGTCATTTGCCTAGGGGCAGTCACAGCGCCATGCTGGGGGTGAAGCAGGCTGGCCCAAGGTTTAGTCTCCGCTCTCTAGCCCCACATCTGGGCCAGCCCACCCTGTTCCTGGATGGAACAGCTGGCCCAGGGGAGGGATGAGAGAGTGAAGCCCAGCATCTGGGCTGGCCTGCTCTGCCCCGGGCCATCTGTTCCCCACCCTGTGGGTGAGGCAAGCCAGGCCAGAGCAGAGGCCGGGTTCCATCTTTTCTGCCCCCCATATGGCACAGGGTGGTGCAAAATAAAAAGCTGGCTCAGGGCACCAAAGCGCCTTGAGCTGGCCCTGGGCTTCCATATGTGGGCAGGGCCATCCCTAGGGAGGCATGGGGCCCTAGGCGAATCGCCTTCTGCAGGGCCCCCACTCAGCCTCCCCCATCAGCCCTGGGAGGCAGGGCTGGCCAGCCCAGGAGAGGGGCAGACCCTTCACCCCTGCGCTGGCGGTCCCATGTCGGGGACTGGGCGAGGTGGGCAAAAGCAGCACCTGGTTCAGTGCTCCCGGTCTGCACCTTCTCCCTTCTGCCACATGTATGGCTTTCAGCTTTGTGCCGGAGGCAGCAGGGAGGGGACAGGAGGTAGCGTGGCCGCAGGGGCAGCGATATGGGCCCCGCGCTCTCTTCCGCCCCCTCCCTGCTGCCTCTGGCACAAAGCCGAAAGCAGTGTGCGTGATGGAGGGGAGCTGTGGAGCAGGAGTGCTGAACTGGGCAATGCTTTTGGCAGGCGAGCCTGGTTCCTGGCATGGGAGGGGGGCAGCGGTTCAGGCTCCACGCTGCCCTGCTTGGCAGGACAGTGTGGGGCCCCCAGAACCATGGGGCCAGGGGCAATCGCCCCTCTTGCCCTTCCCCCCCGGGACAGACCTGCATGCAGGAAGGGGGCCTGGACAATATGGGAAGGGGGCCCACCAATTAGGAGGGATCCAGATCACACCAAATTATACTTTAACCCCTGCTTTGTACCTGTGATGCTCTGAAAACTGTGTTAAATTACAGGCTGCCAAGTCATCTTCTATGGGATTTCTTGGTCCTACTTATAGACAAGAGTGCTTGAGCCTACGGGAGGTGTGCAGACTGGATCCTCAGCAGTTAGTCTGCAAGAGAGCCAGACTAAAACAAGAAGGCTGGGTTGCATTGTGCCTCTCTACCTTGGTAGCTGTCTGTTATGTCTCTCTGTATTTGGTTATTGTGTATTAGATTTCTGCATCCTAGGAAATAAAGTAGTGCTAGACTGCAACCTTTCAGGAAGTATATATATATTTTTATTTCTAAGCCTCTGTTTGTGTGCTGTGAATTGTAGCAGAAGTACAAATTAGCATTCGCTTCCTGATATAGAAGCCATATGCAATGTCATAATAATACATACACAATTGTGTTTTTAATACAGAGTACCCCAAAGGCATTAATGCTCATTCAATAAGCTTTTAATTAGTTCAGTAATTTTCATTTTAATTCCATAACTTTTGTTCAAGATCTTATCTGTCAAAATGGAACGAAGTCCATGAGTGAAGGTTAGGATTATTTTTCATGTATGTTGCTTGAGAACTTGTTTTTAAAAAAGTGGGTGGGTGAGGTGACAGGAGAGAAGACTGCATCACCCATAGAATCTTCAAAATGACTATCCAGCCTTTTATGTTGAAGCTAAGGAACCTTCCTTGCTTCACGCACTAAGAAGGGCTTGCCCATGAGTTATTTGTAACTGAACAGGATGAATTTTGGGATAATGGGCTAAATTCAGTGCTCTGGTATGTCCACAGATTCTCTATAAACTTTCACAGAAACCAGATATATAAATTCAAGATGAGAATTTGGGTCTGATCTCTGAGATTTTGATAGTTATAATAATAATAAAACGCTAAGGCCCAAAATGTCTCACATCTGTATAACTCTTTGACTTCTGTGGGTTTGTATGAATGTAACCAGGACCCACAATTTGGCCTACTTTATTATACCATCCTCAGCAGACTTCTAGGTTCAGGAAGGAGCCAGTGATCCTAAAATGTGAAATATGAGCTCAGTCAGGATTTTATCCCACTACTGTTTCTGCTTTCAGCCAAAGCAGTATATAGCCCCAACTCGCAATTTATGACTGCTCTTTATAGTAATAAAATATTTGGAAAGAAGCTTCCTGGCAGCATTTGCTGCAGTTTTCTTTCTTTTTAACACCATCAGATGATTCATAATTAGAAAAAGTGAGTGTACTGTTTGCTCTGTAGTGGTTACACTGAAACTCATTAAGGACAATTGTATCCAAATGCACTGTTTTATGTAAACAAGACCTCTGAGAAAGATATAGATGTGTAATAAAGATGAAAAGGAAAGGAACACACTGATGTTGGGACAAATTAATATTGGCCTTGTCACGTTCAGGAAGAAAAAATCATTTATTGTCCAATAAGTGCATGTTTCAAAGGAGGATGGGGAAAAGGTGACAAAGCAATAGAGTTTGAGAGGAGTAAATATATATATAGATGTGGTTAAGTGCAGACGTTACCATCCATACTGAAAATTTTCCATGAATTTCTGGGCTTGCCTGCATTATCCTGGCACCTGCATTACAGGAGTGTGATTTATGCTGTGCTCTCACTTTCTCAGGAGGACCCCATTGGAATGCACTAAATGGATATGTCTACACTGGAGCCTTAAGTTGACTTAAGGGAAGACATGTCCACATTGAACTTTTGTTAAGTCAACTTAAGCACTTGCTTAAGTTGACTTAATGACTCCAGCCCATAAAGTCAACTTAAGCATTAAAGTCGACTTTATTAAGTCAACTTAATACATTGTAGATACGGTTGTCTACACTAGAGGCTTTGTTAAATCAACTTAACAAAGCCCTCCAGTGTGGACGTAGACTTTGTTAAGACGACTTAACTTTTAAGTCAACTTGTTAAGTCAACTGAACTGAGACCTCTAGTGTAGACATAGCCAATGTTCCTAAGTGTGCCTCCATTTATGTGGTCCTATTTGGAGCAGGACTATATCAATGCACGCTATCAGGGCCTACATGGGAACTGAGGATGGTGAGTGTTATTGTTGCAACTGGACCATTGACTCCAACATTTTAGAATTGTCAAAGCTTACACTTGCATATAAGTTAAGATGGTGAAAAGGAGGTTCTACTCTGAAAAATAGCATTGGGATGGGAGAGGGGAGTCCCATGTTCATTAACTTGGAAATCAGTGAGAGACATATTTGTTCAGTTTACAATAGAATGAAATGTTCTGTAACTGCTGTATTGCAAATTCACTCTGGTATGTGAAAGCCAAGTATGTTCAATCATTTCCAATAAATCTGACTCAGCTAAGACAGGTAATAGGAATACACACTCAGTTGCACCTTATTTACACTTATGACATCTCACATAACTTAAATAGGAGTTAGAGTAGGCTAATGTTCAGTGATTTTGAAAACTCACTTAAACCTGAGATGAAACCATTAATTTATTTCTACTCCAAAGAACAATTGGCTCTGGGGGACACTTCTTTTTCTTTTAATTAATTTTGTTACTTCTCTGTTTCTACTTTACATTCTTCATGCTATGGAAATAATACTAAATGTCAGTAACTTGCTGTTTTTGGTCCAAAGTTGGGAAAGTCAATTTTGGGTAATTAGTGTGACTATTTAACACCCATGACCCTGACTTCTTTGCAGGGGCTACTGATGTATTAGGGGACGCAGTTCCCCACAGGGTGATTAGGTGTCACTGGTACTAACCGTAATTTCAGCTCCATCCCATTCCTGAATGTGATAAATAAATCATGAATTACCCAGTTGGAATTTTGCATCAACCAAACATAAACAAATGAGTATCTGGACGAGTCACAGATTAAATAGCACTTCCTAGCCAAGTGTAGTCAGGAAAGCCACAAAAAGTTCATTGTTAATGTGCAAAATTTAAGACAGCCCACAATGACCATGTCCCCTGACAAGAGAATTCAGCTGTGTCAATCCATAAACCTTTCTGGAGAGCTCACCTCAGTCACAAGCCATAGAGATAGGAAAAGTTGAAGTAATTCTGAGTCTGTAAGAGTCAACCACTATAGAGTTAACACTGGATTGATTTTAAGCTAAAGTGTCTTACATCTAAAACATCAGGATTTAAAATGAGCTCGACAACAGGATGTATTAATGTTGCAGCCTGAATGATCTTTTCCCCTCACCCTTAGTTGGAAAGTGATGTATGTTTCAAAAGACAGAGAATCCGATTCTACCTAGGAAATTGCCATTTTGCTTGCCTTTCTTCCTTAACTCATTCTTCTGGACATCCAACTCACAAACAGGTCACCCCATGGCACCAGGACAGCCATACATACATAAAAGAATGCACCTGCATAAATTACATATTAGCAGTTCACCAAGGACAATACTATAACCTCTCCCTCTCTGTCTTCCTCCAGTGAATATTTGACTATTAAAAAAAATGATTTGCATCAAACAGACTTGAAATCTAATGGCTGTTATATTCCTGACAGGCATATTGCTCTTAAAAATATAGGTTTAAAAAACAAAAACAGGAAAAGCAGAGGATTATTGGTCCATTTGTAGAAAAGCAGGCTGTACTTAAATCAGATGTACATTGATTTTTCCAGCAACACAAAAATCCAACAAGTGAATTAAAAGAACCACTGGCAGTGACATGATTTTTTTCTTTTGCCTGATAGGTATTCCCCCACCCCCCCAAAGCACAGACCTTAATGAGTTCCAGGGGGACAGTGACCTGTCAATCACAATATACTTTTCAAGTATAGTCATCTATGCCCCATCACAGAACCACAAGGCATGAAATAATTAGAAGGCCCACAGTAACTGTTCTGTTTTACAAGAGCAAAATCCTTGTGTGGATCATTTACATAAACTTGTCACTTCCCATTACAGTTCTAATGCAGGCTGGGTAATAATCATGGGACCAGTGGAGGAGAGGTCAAGGTGTGATGTCCCTCCATGTTTGAAGCACAAGGTACACATGTGCCTGGCTTTCCATCCCCCCACTGAATTAATGTAAAGTGTCTTTTGTTTTCCATTAAATAAGAACTATTCATGCTGCTATGGCAGCAGATCATGTGCAGCCTCTTCTTAAGAGAGGGGAAAAAAGGCTTTTGCATCAAGCCATTGTTAGGGGAGAATCACTTTGAGGAGCATTTCAAAGCTGATTCGATTGGGGAAAGAATAATGTTAAATATTTGGTATGAAATATTTATAAGACACGCACATGAGCAACTGATAAAGTAGCCTGGAAAATAAACATTCTGCTCTGCCAATTTTAGCTTTATTTTTAATGATGGGGCAGCTTGTGTGTGTGCGTGTGTGCGCGTGCGTGTGCACACGCTGGGGGGGGCACTGTGTGTGTGTATATATATACATATTAGCACCCAGGCACACACTCACGCACAAATGGTTGAATGGGTTGATGGGATTTAAGGCAATCTGCATCTGAATGCTGCTTCCCAAATACAGTAGCAATAAGAGATTGCTAGAGACTGTTTAAATAATTATGAATGAGAAGTCCTGCACTAATGCCCATAGCAAGGGATATCTGTGGAGTAGCAGAAGCAGCAGTAGCTCCTGCTGCCGTTATTCTCTGGCAACCATTTTGTTGGTATTCTTCACAGCCATCATGGCTCATAGGGGTTCATCCACCATTCTGCCACAAGAAAGTGAACTTCTTTGCTTTCTGAAAGGAATTGACCTTCCCACATTTATTTTTTTTGAATGAGTGCACACAATGGAAAGCAAAGAGCAGTTTTGCCTACAGCTGTTCAAACATCTAAAGTATTTTTTTAACACTTTAATTTCTTTAGGGTGGGAAAAAAAATCTAGCTTTTCCCATAGATCTGGCAGAGGTCTTATAAAAGGAGTTGTAACTACATGTTATAGTCCTCACAGCAATAGGCAAATATGGATTTTTAATGGCTTCCTGTTCATGACAGTTACAGTGAAATGCATTCGGCACATTACATAACCAGAATTACAGAATCACTGAATCTACTTCCCTTGTAAAATAATCAGGGCTATCAAATGATTTTAAAAATTACAGTTAATCGTGAAATTAAAGGCATGATTAATTGTAGTTTTAATTGCCCTGTTAAAACAATAGACTAGATAGAACAATAGAACCAATTTAAGTTTTAGCATGGAAGTATGTCCTTTATAATGGTGGTCAAAGGATAAAAGAACAAACAAATGTTTAACATTTCTGATACATAAGTATCTTTCAATGTGACAACAGTGCCATATGACTGGCTGCCTATTTCAGGTGACATTGTAAATAAGAAGCGGGCAGCATTATCTCACATAAATGTAGATAAGTTTCAATGGGGTAGTCATGTTAGTCTAGTTCAGCAAAACAAACAAGGAGTCTTGTGGCACTTTTAAAGACTATCAAATTTATTTATCATTTGAGGTTTCATGGGAAAAAAATACCACTTCGTCAGACGTTCCACAAAAGCTCATGCAATAAATAAATTTGTTAATCTTTAAGTGCCACAGGACTCCTTGTTTGTTTCACATGAATGTAAGCAAACTTATTTGTCTTAAAGCAATTGGCTGAACAAGAAATAGAAATGAGTGAACTTGTAGGCTTTAAAGTTTTACATTGTTTTGTTTTTGGGTGCAGTTATGTAAAAAAATTCTCCATTTGTAAATTGCACTTTCACAATAAAGAGATTGCACTACAGTTTTTGTGTGAATTGAAAAAGTGTTTCTTTTGTCTCTTACAGTACAAATATTTTTAATAAAAATAATATAAAGTTTGCAATATTCACTTTATATTTTGTGTTGATATTGAAATCAATATATTTGAAAATGTTGAAAAGCATCCAACACATTTATAACAAATTTCAGTAGGTATTCTATTATTGGTTAACAGTATCATTAAAATTGTGACTAATCATGACTGTTTTTTAAAATGTAGTTAATTTGTTTTGCATTAAACAGTTGAGTGTCTGGGATTAATTGACAACCCTAAGAATAACCTTCTCTCAGAATCAGCATTAATTTTCCCTTTATCTTTTGATGTCTCTATTTGTGTACCCCACCTTCACCTTTTATGGTCTGTTGTCATTCTTTACTTTGGTCTCTATCTAATTTAGCTTGCAAGTGATTTGGGACAAGGGCCTCGTCTTCTCACTTGTCTATAAAACTCCATGCACACCTATGGTGTCATACAAATGAAGGCAATGGTTTTGTGTATTCAAGAGCTGTATGGTTCTCTAGGTGGTTGGGAAGACTAATTCACTATCATTTTAAAAAGTGTTAAAGCAAACATGTCCTTCAAATGTCATATATTGTACAACATGTTTCATGTGAATGGTATGAATGATAATACACAGTCCCATTTGCTCTATTTTTGCCAATGTGGCCATTTTTCCTTTTGTTTTTGAGGGGTGTACATAGGGTGGATGGGGAGAAGAAGGATATGAACTGTGTTCAGATTCTTGTTTCCTATCTCCAGGATCGCTAAGAGGAAAAGCATTGTTGATGGATTTAGATCAGCTTTTTCCCCTCTTCGTGCACAACAAAAGTCTAAATCCCTTTTCCAGCCAGATTGCTCCATTTCACTGCATGGTCTAGGCAGATTGGAAACATGTTTGTCATTCAGCTTTTCTTCCAATCTAATCAGTAGACCCTGGGGTGGTGGGATTTCAGTGTTCAGTGTATCTTCCTTTAATCTATGGAGTCTGCCTTTAAAAAGCTGCTGCTGCTGCTGTCGCTGCTATGCACGAGCTGCTTGTGTCTGTCATCTCTGAAGACAGATATAAAAATAATGTTAACCACGAGCATAAGCAGAGGGTTTAGCAGGGATTTGAATCTAAAATGTGATACTTCACACAGACCAACCTGATCTGGTCCAGCAGAGCTGAACCTCTTATTTTGTTATAACAAAGTGAGTCATATAATGGGGGTGGGGTGGGGTGGGGAGGAATGCAAGAGAGGGGATATTGTAGTGGGATTTACTGCTGCTCTGTTTTAGTTCTCCTGATGAACAGACCCAAATGGTGAATAAACATTGGTTATGATGAACTATGGTAGGAGCAATGTGGCTTGGCAGACCTGACAACAAGTTTCAGAAATCTTTTTAATAAC
The DNA here is from genome assembly GCA_007922195.1 of Podocnemis expansa. Lineage (NCBI taxonomy): Eukaryota > Metazoa > Chordata > Testudines > Podocnemididae > Podocnemis > Podocnemis expansa. The sequence goes on along the minus strand of ML681966.1, from coordinate 59,489,088 downwards.
ACCATAGGCTCGTCAGCTTCTTCAAGTTCACTGAATTTTGGTGTGTGGCATAGCCACTCCATCTAGGCCAGCTATGGTAGCCTTAAGGAGACTTGTCATTATATCAAATAGTGGTAAAGAAACAGACTATTTTTGTGTTGAGTATTTGCAGATAGTATGGTAAATATATAGGTTAATTTAATCATGTTTAATTATATGTACGTCTGGTGAGAAATTGTGTTAAAATAATTTAGTAGACTTCATTGAGTAATATATACTGGCTGTCACATCATGTCATATATCAATAACTTCTGTTATCTGCTCTGTATCTATGTATTAGTACTTAGTAAGTGCCAATAACATTAAGCACAAATATTGTTAGAGTGATATAACCTAAACTGGCCTGTGCCATAATCTTGTTAACGTATGCTAAATATTCCATAAGTCCTTGCATTTGCTGAAGAAAGTATTTAGCATAGACAGATAGGAAACTTGTCAAAATCAAGTTACATTCATTCTGTGTAATAATACAAGCTAGGAGAATGCCTTCATGGACTAGTAGCTGGAATGCTGGTATCTAAAACAAAGATAAGGCAGGAACGGGAAAAAGTTAGGGTATGGGAACAGACTGATGGGATGGACTTTAGTGACACGGGAAAAAATGAGTAACATGTAAAATCATTATATAAATAAGGTGGAACTTGAGGAGCACACATTCTGCAGAAGGTGAAGGTAGCATCTCTGCATGGGACAGCTCCTCAGATACTGGTATTGTGCAGAACTTTTTCCTGCACCTTATTTATAAACCTGATTGTCATTAGTCAGTCAGGTTTATGAATGATTTTATTGTGTATATTTTTAATGAGTCAAAGTGTTGTCCAGTGACTATATAACTGGCCAACAACTCTAAATTCTTCAGAATAAGGATTATCTCTTACAATGATCATATGCAATCGATACCACAGTGGGGTGCCCGTAGGAACTGGGGCCTTTCGCTGCTCCCATAATACATGTAATAAACAAGCAAACAAACTTGATCCATGGGTGAGATGTATTGTGCCAGCTGGATGTGCAGTAAAATTTCAAATCTTACCTGCAGTTACCCAAGCATGTTATGAATAGATGCAGCAGATCCATAAAGCCACATCAAAATCCACAAACATTGGGTGCAACCTATCCTTTTCTGTGACATTCAAGGGTATTGATAATATAGAATCACATTTACCAGTGGGGCTACCTTTGTGTCTTCTCTGGTGCATGGGGCCAATGGGAATTTGTGATATATGAAGTGGATGTGGATGGCCGGTTATTTTATTATTTTAAGTAACCCTTTGAAGTATTTTGTACAAGAAGAGTGGGAAAATATCAACCTCGTGGTCATCAGAGGCATCGCTGGTGATGGGCACCTGGGGCACATGCCCCGAATCCCAGTGCCGGTGCCCCGGATCCTGCAGCCCCGGTCTCGAGCCCGATCAGGCCAGAGATCTGGGGTCCAGATGCTGGCAGCCACGGTGGCCCCATCCCTGGCTGGGGATGCGGGGCCTGGCCTCCCGCGGCTGCTTCCAGCCCTGTCCCCAGCTGGGGATGTGGGGCCTAGCTGCCCGCGGCGGCACAGCAGCTTCTGGCCCTGTCCCTGGCCAGGGGTTGGGGCCTGCAGGCTGGGGACGGGGCCTGGGCCTGTGCCCCGGGTCCCTCCCAGGACCAGAGACGCCTCTGATGGTCATAGGGAAAGACTAACATTAAATTATTTTCTGGAATAGAATTCCTCTCTTTCTAGAACACCTCAAAGGTGGCATAAATAAGTAGCATAAATTTTCCATTGGGCATGCAAGGTGCCCAGCATCTGTGATTCCCATAACAGGCTGCAGTTGTGGATGCTTCCAGTACATCTGTGGGTTAAAACCTGCGGCTTTTAAAATAGACTGGGAGGGCATCATGAATTTAACATGGTATCAGACAACATCAGGCCATATTATGAATTATAGCACCATGTTTAAATTTGGGGTATCTAATGATAGGCATCCAAATAACAATGGGATGTGGAAATAAATGGGAGGGCTGGGGGCTCAGCTGTTTGTAACATGGAGCCTTAAACAAGAATCACCAATGACGCTATGGGAATTCTTTGGTCAGGAGCAGATGGGAGGATGTAGGAAGGAGGTTAAAGTGGAGAGAAAAATAAGGGAGACCCTTGAAAAAGTGAAGAAATGTCAATTTTAAAAAACATAATGGGTGACATCCTGGTCACACTGAAATCAATGGCAAAATCCTCACTGACTTCCATTAGCCTAAAGGCTGCATTCAGTGTTTCTAAATCTCTGCTCTGTGTCTCCTTGTTGGGTTTCAAACTGCTGCATATTAACAATGAGAAGCAAAGAGTGAGAAGCTGAGAGGAAAGGCAATTGCCAAACAACTTTCTCTCTTTCGAGGTAGCCTGCATACATAACAGTTTAAAACAGCCAATTTACTTAAACAGAATTCCTTGCTGGCTGAGACTTCACATGACAAGATTGAACCAAGAATTTTTTTTTAAGAGCTGCATTCAGACAGAAATCTATGAAACACAAAGGTTTGATATCACAACACAAAAAGTGCGACTAGCTGTTAGCTTTCAAACGCATTGATCAGGTTTACAGAAAAGCTGCATCTCTGATGGGCTCACAAAAGTCCCAACTTATTAGGGACACCAGCCATGACTGCAAGGATTAGGGCTCATTAGCCACATTGGCTTATCTTTAATTCAGATATCTGAGAAAGTAAAATAAACCCAGGAAGTAAAAATCTTGACTGTTTTAATCCTGAACTTCTATAGTGCTGAGAACCCGGAGTCCTTGGACTCTGCTGAAAGTGCTCTTCATTTTTCTCAATAAGACCCCATTAAAGAAAAAAATGTAAGTAAAATGAATACAGAAGACCAAAGTAGAGTGGCAGGATGCAATATTTTTTCCCCACACATTTCCTGTCTGCTCTGGCTACATCTGAAGTCACACACAGATTTACAAGAAACTATAGGTTGCAATGTAGGAAGGCATTAAAGAAGAAAACTTTTTAAAATGAACTAAATGTCAGGAAATACTTCACATTGATGATACTGATTAGAGTAGTCTCCTACATATCTTTGGACACCCAAAAGATTGGAAGAATCACCTGCATTATAGAAAGAACAATCCTACATAAAGAGGGGATTAACCAGAAGATTTGGGTCTTTTCCACCTCTAAATTCTTTGTTTCAAACTTTTTACTATTGCTACCTTTTTATTTCTAGCTCGTTCATTCTCTCCTTGGGTGAAAAGCATTAGATAAGGTATAACTATTACTTTCCCACTTCTCTATCCTTCTCTATTCTGCTACTATTCATGCTAATAGTTATTTTGCTTTCATCTCTGCAAGCCCACATCCCAGAAGAGCTGGGTGCAGAGAGAAGGGGTAAAGATAGCTTTGCTGCCTCCTCCAGTTCCTTCCTACACCTTGTAGAAGCTCCTCTGTAGGCATTCTATTGAGCCCAGCATCTGTATGTGGGGACAAGGCAGTAGCAAGGTTACTGTCCATTTCAGTGATATGATCTTCCTAACCAGCCTAGTGAAGAATCCAACATACTGCCATGGAGGCAAGGAAACAGTGTAGAGAAAGAGAAACTGCAAGCGCTCTACCTCATGAAATTTCCAGTCCACTGAAGAGATGTTATGTGCATATAAATCTATGGCATGATCATATCTTAAATGCAGATCTGGTTGCTCCATCTCAAAAAAGATGTATTGGAACTGAAAAGGATACTGCAAAGAGCAACAAAAATCATTAGGGTATGGAATAGCTTCTGTATGAGGAGAGATTAATAAGATCAGGACTTTTCAGCATGGAAAAGAGATAACTAAATGCGGATATGACAGAACTCTATAAAATCATGATTGGTGTAGAGAAAGTAAATAAGGAAGCTCTATTTTATTCTTTCTCATAATACAAGAACTAAGGGTCACCAAATGAAATTAATAGGCAGTAGGTTTAAAATAGACAAAAGGAAATTTTTCTTCACATGATGTACACTCATCCTGTGGTACTTGTTGCCAGAGGATTTTTTAAAATCTAAGACTATGGCAGGGTTCAAAAAAGAACTAGATAAATTCACAGAAGATAGGTTCATAAATGACAATTAGGCAGGATGGGAAGGGATACAAAACCACATGAGTTATACATTTAGTCTGTTCTTCTCTCTCTTTCTGCACTTCCCTCTAAACTACCTCCATTGAAGCAACAACACAAGCATAATAACTGGACACTGTGGAAATGATTATGCTGATGTTACACGTGAGGTTACAACAACAGGCATAGGAGTAGCAGATGAACTCTTAACATGTGGATATCAACTAAGTGTCCTTAAAAATTACAAAAAATCCAGGGGAAAGAAATGCTACAGATATGCCATGTAAGAAATGGTATTTCTAAATTGATTTACTTATGAGGTGTTTCCCGCTGGCAGATAGTGGCTTGCCTTTGCAATTTTTTCCCCCAGAAGTATCCTCACTTTAAAGTGAAGACCAGAGTTCAGTTTAGATATTCCAGGTCTCATTTATGGACCTGATAATAAGCAGAGATCACTTCCTGAAGCACTGCCATCAATAGGTGGTCTGCGTGAGAATGATGCCAAACCAAACTTCAAAGTCCCACCTCCCAAGAATATTCTATCGGGAACTCCAGCAGAGACTGAAGAGTTAGCTTTGACAACCACTATACTACTAAGACTATTGTCTTAGTTCTTTTTCTGTATTAGGTCTCTGAATATGTAAACAAATGTATATAGGTAGATCTTTGCAAAAATTAAAGGAATATGCAGGTTACTTCATTTGGCACTATTTAAATGACAAAAAAAAAAGCTGTTGTCAGGAGTGAGAGATCAGGGCCTGGCTATTATAGAGTATATTGGGTTTGTCCTTCCTTTTTTTTTAAAAATTGACATCGGGTGTTACTGAGTGGAAGCATGGAGGTTTCTTCTGTGCTGAATTCCTTTTGGCCTTCGTCACTGATGCTAATATTTAACACGTCTAGAGCACCTTTTTCCTGAGATCGCAAAGCATTTAATGAAGATTAACAAATGAAGCCTTTTAAGGGGAGCTTTGAATTGCAGTGGGAATGGGATACCCAATTTCATTAGACGTCAGTGAAAATCCCTGTCTTAACTGCAGAAATATGCCATTATAATGTAAGCTTCTGGGGAGAGCAAGGTTCTTTGCCTGAGTAATGGTTATGTCTACTGCTGCTGCTGCCAAAGGATGGTCTAGTAAATTAAATATTAAACCTGAGTGACTTATCCTGGTGGTGGTGGTGATGGTAGGGAGAAATTAATTTCCATTACAACTCAACGGACCAACAAATAAGACATAGGGGTGTCTGTTTGAAGAGCACCAGGAAAGGCAGATCACCTGGATCTATTTGATTTAGCAGAGTCATAGCATTAGTAAGAAATGACATTACTGAGACATGCATTCCTCAGCCATGAGGAGAGTTCCAGTGCAGCACACACAGCAGATGAGTGTCTGCCAAATGACAAAAAAACCAAAAACCACCTAGCAAGCACATGAGGATGGGGTGGGGATTCTAAATAGAGACAAATCTATGTCCCTGAGGGAACTGGTATTAAGCTGATCAGTATAAGAGATATTTCACCACTAATGAAGTCTTGATCCTTTGGCTGCACTTGAAACAGATCAGGAGTATATGAAGTTGGAGAGCAGGTGCTGACTGGTTTGAAAGCACTGGCCCATCAAATCAGGTAAAGGTTTTACATGCAATAACTCCCTTTAATAGGGAAAATGTAACGTGTGTGTGTGTGTGTGTGTGTCCAGACCCTTTCAAGTATAATACATTATTGAGTGAGTTTGGATGCTTCTGACTTTAATTCCCCAAAATGTTTGTAAAATTCCCCTCTCCTGTAAAGATCTATCTGTGTGTCATATTCTGTCCTCTTTAGTTTTTTCTTGTATCCAAAGAGTGCTTAAGGAGGCAGAACTAGGTGCAGCCTTGGAGCTAAAACAGATTACAGTTTTGCACAGGCTGGCTTGGTGGGATCTCCAGACCCAAGTAGGAAATTCTTTTTTTTAGGGGAGATAATGTCTATCATTCCATTTATGTCTGTAAAACCATCAAAGGTCAAGAGCAGAAGAGTATACGAAAGAACAGATAGTTAGCTGAACTCTATCACAAAGTAGTAGAATCTTTTTGGAGTTGGGTATGTCTTAATTAGTAGCAACCTGGGTTTGTGATGCTGGCTGGAATGAGGAAACAGGACGCTAAATAAAAGTGAAAAATAATAATGCCTCTGAACATTTTTGAATCACAGAAGAGTTAGCTTCAGATTTGGGATAAGCTTCATGCAACATTGTACTATACATGAAAAACATACTTTCCGGCTGAAAGATCTTTATTCTAAAGTAAAGGAAAACAGCAGACTAGGATAGAGTAAATGGAAAACCCTCATGCAAAGGTGAAGCATGGCTCCCCTCTGATAGAAGTTCCTGTGTCAACTAGATTCATCTAGACTCTAAAGTCAGAAGAGATCATGTAGTCTGACCTTCTGCACAATGCAGGCTAAAAAGCCCTCATTCAACCCACTCCAAACTGAATGCAAGTTTGCAGTCACTTTGTAGACCTGAAGACTTCCACTAGCGCCAGTTCCAAACATTCACAATCATGAGATTGGCTTAAAAACCATCAGATTTAAAAAAAATAAAACTTGGTTTCTTTTTATTTAACAAAAACATAAGAATGGACATAGTGGTGAGATCAATAGTTCTTCTCACTCAGTATTCTGTCGTCTTAACAGTGGCCAGTGTCAGATGCTTCACAGGAAATAAGCAGGGAATTAATGGAACTAGGTAATTTATTGAGTAAATTGTTGTCTAGTCCCTGCTTCTGACACTGAGAGCTTTAAGGACACTCACAATATGGGGATACATCCATGACCCCCTTGGCTAATAGCCATTGATTGATTGATTTTTTTTTTTTTTTTTAATCCTCCATAAACTTATCTAATTCTTTTCAAACCCAGGTACACGTTTGCATTTCACAATATCCCCTGGAATAAGATCCACATGATGACTGCCTTGTGTGAAGAAATACTGCCTTTCATTTGTTTCAAATCTGATGCCTGTAATTTCACAGTGACCCAGGTGTAAAGGGGAAATAACACTTTCCTCTTCTTTTCCCCAATATGGTTCATGATTTTATAGAGCTGTCATATCCTTATTAGTCATCCTTTTCTAAGCTGAACAGGCCTAGTCTTCTTAATTTCTTATCCTAAGAAAGCTCTTACATACCCCTAATAATGGTTATTGACTTTCTCCTTTCTAATTCTTTTTTTTGTTTTTGTTTTGAGATGGGGTGATTAGAACTACACTGCACAAAATGTGGGAATATCATGTACTAATATGGTGACATTGTATGTCTTCTGTCTTATCTATCCCTTTCCCAATGGTTTCTACCATTGCATTACCTTTTCTGACTGCTGCTGCACATGGAACAGATGTTTGCTGAGAACTGTCCACAATGGCTCTAAGATATATTTCCTGAACGGTAACAGCTAATGTAGACTCCATCATTCTGTATCTACAACTGGGATTATGTTTCCTAGTGTGTATTACTTAGCATTTATCAATATTGAATTTAATTTGCCATTTACTTGCCCAAAGGTGAACACTGTATTTATTAGAACCTAATAAACTAGAACTCAGAGTAAAAATGCATAAGTGCCATGTAACAACACAGGATACAGTAAAAATGAAAAAGAGGTGGGATATGTGCTTGGAACTCAACTGCACATATCAAAGAAACATGCTAACTATACTGCTGCTTATGACTTAACCTTAAACTTTGATAGAACAGGTCACAGACTCGCAAGTCGGTGTCATATTCTGAAAACACATATTTCAAGATAAAGAATACAAACTCCCATTAATGTTTAAGGGGAACATTTTCAAAAGTGCCTAAGTGACTTAGGAGCCTGTGACAGAGTGTGAATAGCAGACGGCTGGTTTATCACACTGTGCACTTTGCAATCACCCCTGCATAGGCCAGATTGGAAGATAACTGATTAACCAGTTAATAAAATGATTCAGTTCATCAGCTGGAGATAGTTAGTTACTTGGGAGACCGGAAAAGAGAGAAGAAGGCTGGAAGGAAGGGCAAAGAAGCTCAAGATCTCAGGGAAGTGAGACCCCCTCCCTGTGCTAAAAAGCATATGCTGATGTTTGGGAAGAGCCTTGTCAGGATGGGACAGGAAGCTGCATACTGCACAGTATGTGAAGTATGCTGTGGTATCGTAACATGAGGAGGATGGCTTGTAAAGAGAAATCCAGATTGAGGGGGATGCCGTGTGACACTCTAGGGCTTGTCTGGGATTTTCCCATTACAGTATAAGCAGATGAGTGGAAAGTGGAGCCTACAAGAAGGCACAGTGGACCAGGCTGTATGGATGAATTCCTCTGCTGGATAGCTGAGCAGTGAAAAGAGTTACAGAAAACCATTTAGGAATTTCTGTACTAGGATACATAGAGACAATTGTTCTGCTTGCCAGGATAACAAAGTCTACAACAATTTATTGTAGGTCAGTTTAAGGTGGAGCAACAGCTCTGGGAGAGAGCCATCCCATGGATGCAAAGAGGAAGGAGATGAAGCAAGGGTGTCAGAAGGTGAGGAGAACAATGAGTTTCATGGCTTATTGTAACAAGCTGAATGATTATAGACAAGCTGGGACCCTACCACCTCCCATGTACCTCCTGGGGAAGAGATCATGTTCTAGAGAGGAGGTAGCTCCCCTCACCCAGGGAGTGGGATGGGGAAGAGGTGCTCACATTGGCCAAGAAGAAAATGAGGAGCAAGGGTACAGAAGTACATTTAATTGTTCTGTATCTAGCTGGTTCCTCAAATACACTCTGCCTGGTTGCGCTGACATATGCTTCAGCTATGGATGAAGGAGACCGTGGGGACCCACTAAATAAAACAAGCAGCTGATGTGCCCTGCCTCTTGGTAAATGCAAGCCTGTACATTTACATTGGCTGACAGGAGTTATGTAGGTAGATACCGCCTGTCATCAAAAACAATTAAAGTCTTGTAGCACCTTAAAGACTAACAGATTTCTTCTGGCATAAGCTTTTGTGGGCTCCAACACACTTGGTCAGATGCAAATGGATTGGAGCCCGCAAGCATATGCCCAAAGAAATTTGTTAGTCTTTAAGGTGCTAGAGAACTCCTGTCACTTTTGCTGAAGACAGACTAACATGGCTACCCCTCTGGAACTTGTTACCTATATATCATTTTGCTGCTGTATAGCTGCAAATACCATCTCCTGTGACCACAACCCCCCCACCAATTTGCCCACTACTTGATAGAAACTCTTCAGTGAATGTCCTCATATGCTGAGTGCAGACAAATTAACGTTCCACTTCCCCAGTTTCTATTGTGAGATGACTACAAACCCAGATCTAGTGCCTATATTAAAATCAAATCCTCCCCCAGAATGGCTGACAAGCATATGCATGGAGGAAATTTTTCTTTTCAAACAGCATTTTTATTGCACTAGTATGACTGAAATGCTCCCAGCAAAGCAAATGAACCAGCATTAGTAATAGCTGGTTTCCTGAAGCTGAAATAATAGGGTCGTATGTATATACAGGGTTTGCATACACACATGGTTCTCTAACAACAGAACAGTGCTTTTACGATATTACAGGTAGGTTGGCAAGGTCATTATAAACTATGATTAGAAATGTAGTGCACTTAGGTTTGGTAATTCAAGATTACACAAAATACTTTTCCTCTTATAGTTGAGGTAGCATTATAACATTACTCTGCTATGGATGCACTGAACACATTTGAAAAGGCACCAGGAACTCCATCCACCAACTCATACAGACATAGCACCTGAATGGGGTAGAGTTGGCATAAAGAGGATACGCAATGAAATTAGAACAATTCCAGGCATGGTATAGGGCTGAGCACAGAGCACAGAAGAGAGCAAACACATTCCCAATTGGCATTATCAGTGCTATGGTCTCTGACTGGAGCATCCCGTTAACTTTTAGACATTTAGCTTTCCAGTTTGTCAGCACCCTTTCCAAACCTTTTCTAGCAAGGAGTATTTAAGTTTTGGCCAGGCATTGCAAAGCAGAGCTGCTTTAACCAGCACACCCGGACACATTCCCATGCCACTCCACCAGAACCACTGAGCAGGATCTTCATGGAAAATGTCTTGGCTGCATGTAGTCTTTGGATCTCTTGAACAGCTTCCTGCTCTGCCTCTCTGGGCTCTGTCTCATGGATATATCCTTAGGGATCATGACTGCCTGAAATAGGTGCAGCTGTTTTTACTAAACAGTGTCTTTCTATACACCACAGTAAGCCCCCCCTCCATAGCCCCTCTTAAATGGCTTGGTTAAGAACCCCAGCGTACGCACCCTCCTGTAGGTTTTAAGGCTCTTGATGCTCTCGTAATTCTGAGGTGGTGCACGTATGTGTATGGAATGAGGTGAGGAAATCTGAGTAGCTGTAACCGTTCTCTGTTGTGGAACACCAGTCCAACTCTGCCTAATCATTGTTCTCTGTTTGTTCATCGCTGACCTTGGCAAAGGGAACCCTGACTTAGCAAAGCCCCGTAAAGCATTAGGTCACTCTCAGGGCCAAAAGGAAGTACCGAAAAAGGACATGCTCTCTGAGGATTGTACAGGGCTCCAAGCAAAATGGATGCTAGGGAGTGGCATGAACAGCTGCTGGAGGAGATGAGGAGGGACACAGAGGTGCAGAAAGACATATGGCAACTACTGGGGTTGCAGAGTCAGCTGCTTGAATTAATTGTTAACTAGGGAGTAGCAGAGACACCCCTGCTGCTGTTCTACCCCCTCCAAAGACTGGACAGTATTGCCTACTGGCAGGGATCGTATACCGCCATCTCTTTGAGCCACCCCCCTCCCCTGGGTCATTTTTTACTCCACCCTACTCCAGAGAACAAAAAGAACTTCTTTGATTGCAAGTCCAGTCATCTGTGATGCGCTGACAGCCAGTCTGCACATTGCGCTTTGTCTGCATGGCTGTGGTGTGCAGTTAGTACAGAGCCAAAGTTTGTAAGTTGTTGCCTCTCTTTTGGGATGCCTGGCATATTGAACAGTTACTACTATACACATTGTTTGAAAACGGAGGCAATCTTTATTGTGGTTTCTAGCATTGCAGGGCTGCCATTAGTGCTAGAAAGTAATTCATATGGCCAGAAAGGAGTCCATGTCTTGGTAAGGAAATTAAACAAGTAGTTAAAAAGTTCATAATCCATACAACAGAAGCAATGCCTTTACTCAGTCTACAAATAACGAAAAATTTTACTACTGCTGACTGTCAGTCTTCTGTTCTGCAATAAAATATTCCTTAAAATTCATTAATTAATGTACAAAATGAAACAATCCCACAGGCTCAAGTAGTGTATAAAGACAACGTACCAGCAGTTGTACTAATAATTCCTTGGCCTGATCAGTGACTCATGTCCACAGAAACTAACCCACCTGGTAACATCATGGTCATCTTTGAACTTGAAGACTGAACAACAATGACAACACAATGGGAGGAACTAAATGAGAGCAAGAGAGATGCTGGAAGAGTACTGGGTAGATCTGATATTTAAAAACAGACCAAAGAAATTCAGATGTGAACTGAATACATTACTCTGAACATGTTCAAATAAGACACTTTGACATTTTAAAAAAATATTGTTCTGTTGGCAACCTTATTGCTTTCTGCTACAATTATTCAGTGGTCCTCTGCACCAGGACCAATACCAGCCAATAGAAACCTGAAAAGTAGACAGTCAAAGCACAAGGAACACACTTTGAAATGAATTAGTAAAATACTATAAAATTCAGAGACTTCAGTCTCAAGGCTGGGAATTAAACAAACGACCTCTCATCCTCAATAACCATTCTTTACCTACATATATGTCTAATTAGATCAATAAATGGCCATGTAATACAAATCTAGATGCAATGTAGGGTTTGCAACAGTGGTTAGCTTTGACCTAGCTTAGTTACCTTTGAGGTCAGCAGTAAAATGGTCACTGGCTTCAATAGGAGCAGAGATAGGAAAACGCTGACCTGACTGCTTTTGAAAATCTTGTTCTGAAAGCTTACACAAGAACAATTCACCTGTGCTAGGATGTTTTCTTAGCATTTACTAAAAAAAAAAAAAATTCTGCAGAGATAAATCTGATTTATCAGATGCAAGGGGCTCAGTTAGAGTTCCTGAGATCTGGAACCCATAGTGGAGTGACAGAGGGAGTTCTCCCTATACTGCCATCTCTTAAGATGATGCCATCCCATGAACAAAAGATGGAGAGATTGAACAATGCTCAGAGGAGCCAGAGCAGAGACCAGAAAAAGGCAGTATTGGAAGAGATGTAGGAAAAAAAGACAGATTTTGGAAAGGAAGGACTGTGCCCAGAGAGACTGGGCTAGAAGAGTTGGTTTAGTGCTTGTTTGGACTTTGGACCCAGAAGGAGTGGACTTTTTGTGACTTGGCTGGGAGTCTAAGCCACTTCAGCAACTGAATTGTGTGGAATACTGAAAGATGACTTAGAGGTGAAGGGAAACTGAGCCAGGGTGCCTGCTGTGAGGTGCTTTGGGAGTGCACTCTGCTGTGTAGATCTCTGGTTCCCAACCTTTTAACATCTGAGGACCCCTTTTCTATAGAACACAATCTTTGCAGCCCCCTGGCCACATGTGAGATGTCATGTTGCCACTGCATGCTGCCCATGGTGGCAGAATCCAGCCCGCACCATAGAGCAGCAGAGCATTGGCGGGCGGGGGGGCCCACCGGTGGGATCCAGCCCCCACATGGAGCACCTGCGCCTGTGGTGGAATCAGGTCCCGAGTTACCCCAACCCCATCTCTAACCGGCCTGCTCTGCCACCGGCTTCCCCCACTGGCCACGGGCCAACTTCCACCCCTTCTCTTTCCCTAGCTGCCCATTCCTCAGCCCACTCCCTCCAGCCAGGGCCCCCTTACCTGGCTGCTGGAGCTGGAAGCAACCATGCTGCAGGCTGCTCCTCCCATCCTGAGCATCATCTGAACACGCTCATGTCAGCAGGGGAGTTTTAAAAACTCCTAGCCTGGGGCAGAGCAGCTCCCTGCCATTGTCTGGGTGGCGTGCCGGTGTCTTTCTCCTGTCACTGGTGCCATCTGGCCCCAGCTCCCAGCTTGTCTGTGGACCCTTTCAGATAACGTTGTGGCCCCCCAGGGGTCCATGGACCCCAGGCTGGGAACCACTGGTGTAGATGTTGAATATTGTCTCTGAGGGAATCACAGGAAGCATCGTTATATACTAAAAAAGAGTTTTTAAAGGCAGAAATGAATCTGTGTAATGGAAGTCATTGGTGTGGTATTGGTAGCAAAAAGATATCAAAATGATGGAGATCTCCCCATTGTTGTGCTGTTACTTGTGAGCAGCTGTGACATCTTTTCTCCTGTACTGCCATTGCTTAGCATGGTAGTCATGTCGGCAGGATTATCTTCATAGCCTGTGGTTGTATGCCACGCAAACTAACTTTCACTGAACAGTAGACAGGTAAGTTACATCAGGCCTTTTAGCTGTATGTGGTTCATGAAGCTCTGACACTAATGATTATTACACCCTAGTTGTAAATACTTCACACAAATGAAGTGGGACAAAGCACTTTCATTAGAAATCTCCTTATAGCAGTGGGATGAGTGCCTTACCACAAAAGCCCCTTTGCCACTCTATTTAGCTTTGCAATGAAAATGCACTTTTGGTATGGTTGATTCTTTGCCCTATGACAGCCCCAGCACAAAGGGGCCACAAGTTGGAGGAACGAGATCTCAGGAACTCAGGAGAGTCTCAAGCTGGTGCAGAATTTGGATAGCAATTCTACCCATCTCCTGCCCACACTCAAACACCTCCTAGCTCTCTCAGTCTGTGGCATGTTCCTGACAAAAGGCAGAATAATGGGATGCCCCTTGTGTTCCAGTTATTCCCCGTGTCAAAATGTTTCTTGGGGTCATGGAAGTTATCAGAGCTCAAGAGTTAGCATCTTTGAGGCTGTTTGAATTCACGCTAGGGACCTCAATGCTTTGGAGCACAACTCTTCTGTTTAACATTGTTTTCAGATGCACATAGAAATCTGTGTTAGACATTGAACTAGAAGCGGCCCACTGCTTTCCCTCCCTGATTCCAATATTTTCCTTGTTCTGATACTAGTACCCTTCTGTGGATGAATCAAACAAGGTGATAGAGATATCACAACTGTTGGCTCCTTCCTAATCACCATCTTGTAGTCTCCACCCCTCTGCCCAGGATTAATATACCGGTACAACACCTCCAAGATATGGCAGACTTCCAGCTTCTTAGGAACCCAAGTCCAACACTTGAGCTTTGGCTACCAGCTGTCAGTGGCAGCAGCTCTGTGCTTTCAGAATGGTCACCACTAGTTTCTTTGAAGTCCTACCCATCAGTTATCTCCTGTTGCACAGTGCTTGTGCTTCACGAGTTCATTTCATGCAGCTGTCACTATTTAAGTCAGCAGGCATGTGAAGACATACCAGCTACCCAAGTGAAAGGGAGAAGAGTTTAACAAAATGATCTGGAAGCTGCATAAGAATACGATTCCCTGCACCACTTCCGTTAAAACCAATGGCATATCAGGTCTCTTTAATAATAAGGAAGGAGAGAACTCCAGCAGCTGCTAAGCACTCTGATAGTTGTGAAAAAAGTTAGTACAATGTTGAGTCAAACAAGGCCTGATTTGTCCACCTGTCATACATGTTCCAAAGGGGCGGCTGTGTTAGTCTAGTTCAGTAAAACAAACATGGAGTCCTGTGGCACTTAAAGACTAACAAATTTATTTATTGCATGGGCTTTCGTGGGAGAAAATCCCATTTTGTCAGACTCTTCAAAGCGTCTAATGAAGTAGGATTTTCTCCTACAAAAGCTGATGTGATAAATACATTTGTTAGTCTTTAAAAGTGCCACAGGACTCTTTGTTTGTCTCACATGAGTGTATCCCACTGACTTCAGTGATGCGATTTCTGATTTACACCAGAATAATGAGAAAAGAATGTGGTCTTGTTGGCTATTGTATGCACTTACTCCAAGGCTGAATTTGCCCCAGTGTCTTTCTTTATCACTTAACAAATATGCCATCCTTAACAACAGACTTCAGCACCTGCATCTCTCCCACCGGTGGGCCTCATCTCTCTGAAAATCATTTTATCTACCACAGCAAGAGAAGACATTCCCTCAGAGGAGATTTCTCAGAATCACAAATGCTGCTTGGCAAGAAACAGACGCTTCATTTGCATTAACTGTGAAAGTATTTCAAAGCTTTGCTTCCTGGGTTTATTTGTCTGTTACTATGAACTCTACATTCTGGAGAATTTGTTCTCAACTTCTAGAGTGAGTTTGATCCAAACTGCATAGCAAAACTATTGACAAATGCTGGTTCACATGAGTAAATCCGCTTGTCTTTTCAGGACCTGGCTTTTGCTTTCTCTGACCAGCTGGCCTTCCTTAGCAACTAGTGCACATAGCTGTGCTGCTAAGAAATCAAATCTCAGACAGAAAATATCTCATTTTAAAAAACCAGACAGCAGAAAAGTTTGCACCAGCTAAGTTACAAACTGCTGTCAGACCTGGGTAGCTAACTAGGCAGTCAGTGATGAAACCAGAGTTTTTTTGCCATTGATACAAGTGGGAAATGTTCTTGTCATTCACAGTCACAGAATATCAAAGGAATTCATGGTATGAAAGTTGTCTGTCTCCTACTGCATCTGCATACACCATGTGCTGGGCCACTTGGCAGGCTAGGAGATTACGTCAAAAATCTTGGAAAGTCGGCTGCCTTTGTTTGATATATCAGAAAAGCCATCTTTGCACAGCAGCAGCCCTGTTACTGAAGATTTCAAGCCGAGAGAAGGGCCTATGTCCAGGCCAAACCAAAGACAGCCCTTCTCCCATTCATTCCAGCATCTTCCAAAAGGTGCCCCAGGGATAGATTCAAAGGAATCATGATGGGCTCCGGCAAGTGTTGCAGTTCCTGTTCCACTTTTCCCCCAAAAGAAATGAATTAATTTTTGCTAGGAATTCGGGCAAACCAAATAAATCTTGCTGCCTGCATTCTGCAGAAGCCAAAACAGTGGGTGGGCTGGGAGTGCATGGGGAATCTAGGGGAGTTAGTCCCCCCCCCCCAATAATATTGACAAAAGCTGTCTAGCTGAAATCTCCCTGACTGCTTTGAAAATCTCACTCTCAGAGTCTTTTTCCACACAGAACTGAGCTTTGAACACAATGTTTCCCTTTCCCACCATGTAAAAGGATCTGGAGGGTTCTACTGAGTTAAAAAATATATTTTCAATGGACTAGATTGATTTATCCATGTTCTGAACACCACCCAATTTAAAAAAAAAAAAGAATTTTAAAATGAGAATTATTTTTCTCTACTTTCATTGTTTATTGTTTACATTTTATTAAACCTGGAAGATGAAAATAAGCTAGTCATTTTCCTATTTACTTATAGTTGTTCCTTAATCAGTTAGGGATTTGAGTTCTCATACATCAGTATAATGTTATGATATTTGGGTTGCAAACAATATCAAAGAATGCCTAGGTTTGCTTATTCATTTGGTTTTTTTAAAGAAACAGTTTCAATGTGGGTTTTAAAAAGTAAAAGAAATATTTATCTTAAGATTTCATCAAGGTTATTAATTATTTTAATTTTTAAAGCCTAAATTTGCAAGCAAACTCAGCCTAACTTTCTCCCTTTAAAATAATCAACTCAAAAGATTAAGAAAGAATTGAAGGGATAATGTCAATGTGTGATTTTCAAAGTGTGAGTACCTAGTGTTAGAACTAGTGATATCTGAAAAATTGCTATGTCTGAAAAGCATTAGTGGGAAAGGAAGTCTATTTTTTTTTTTTCAATTTGCTTTGCCCTGGTCTACACTATAATCTTTTGTTGATAAAACTAAGTTGCTTTGGAGTGAGGAAAATTCACACCCCTAAGCAATGTAGTTCTATTCACCTAATCCCTGTCATAGACAGCACTATGTTCATGGGAGGTCTTCTCCCATGGACATAGCTTCCGCCTCTTTTAGAGGTGGAGTACCTACACTGACAGGAGAAGCTGTTGGCATAGGCAGTGTCTTCCCTGAATGGTATAGCTGCACCACTGCAGCACTGTAAGTGTAGCCAAGCTCTTACTTTTTTGATTATGACATCATTTTGCATATAGTTAGTTTCATTTTTTCCTCTCTATTGCTGGGCTGCAATCCTACAATGAGTGCCTGGAGAAAGACCTCTGGGGAGAAGGCTGGGAGGAGGGCAGGTAAAGAGCAGCCAAGTCTAAGGATCATGCTGTGGTATTTTGGAATTATTTTTGTTGAACAAGCAGACAGATCCAGAGGGTGCCTCTTTGACTCTACAGTGAGTATTTGGATCTGACTGAGAGCTCTTCTGGCTTATAGAAGTTCTGGTCTATGTCAATTTAGCCCTTAAATACACGGGATGTCCTTTATGTTTTTTCCACAGTAAAGCACATACCCTAGGCTTGCAGTTACCTCTTTTGCTCTGAGGGACCTGTTGCCCTGCTCTCTCCTCTCTGTAGACCTGTGGGGCCTTTAAAGTCTATTTCCAAAGATGCCTCCATTAATATTCAAGAACTTTGTTAGAGATACAAGATGGGGGAAGGTAATATCTTTTTGTGGACCAATGTCTTTATGTAGTTATGTCATTCTGTAAACCATTTTGGATTGGAACTCTGCCTTGGGAGGTGTCTACTCACAAGCAAGTCACGTTATATTCTACATATCTGTTTCAACTAATTTAATTTTTTTCTTTTCTCCCAAGTATGCATGGATATTAGGTGATCATGTTATTGGTTTCAGAGGTACTGCCTATGACCCCCCCAACTGAAATCAATGTTAGCTGCAGAGACTTGCAAACTTCTGACAACTTCATCTTGTTTCTTTAAACACCCACTCTATAATAGCTTTAATTATTTTTGGTGTGTATCGGAATAGAGTAGTATACTTCAAGTAGCCTGTGAGTCCACTGGTGGTTTTCTCTCTAGTCCATGTTTTAGATGCTGCCAGAAATCAGCCAGGGCAACAGTAAGTATGTAATTAAGACTTCATGTTTATGTATTGTTAGTAAACTCAGTTCTTTGGGACCCAACTGTTCCCTGTGGCTTCTCCATATTGTTACTGTTGTGTGAAAAACAGAAGACACAGCAGGCCTCAAATATTATCTTTGAGAAGGTTCGTGGTTTATTTATTAGATGGTTTCCTCCCAGTTGAGTTCCCAAGAATAATAGTAACAGCTAATTGGACAAAGGCTATCAAGATGTTACTTAGATCAGAGATATTAGGTATATTATTACATCAGACAGCCTTAATAAAATATTTAATAAAAATTTGTAGATCATGCATCCCTCCTCAGAAGGTAAACTTTATATTGCATACTGATTAGTTCACCTAAATCCAAAAAGCCTTCAGAATCCCTAAAGTACCTAGAAAATTGTCTGAATATTGTGTACATATTTTAATATGCTTCTGCATATCTTTTGTTTTCATCATAGTTTGTGATGTGGCCTTTATAACAATCTGAAAATATCCTTGTGGAAAACTTGTATAAAATTCAGTAGCAAATGTTAACCTCTACAGATGACTTGAATCACCCTTTAGAATGTAATAGAAAATGAGATTTCTTCTACTACACTTTATAGCCTGGTTAAAAAAAAAAAAACAATGTGGGGAGGGGGGTGAGATGATTAGAGAAATTTCTTTAGACTTTAATTCATTTTATCTCAATCAATTTTATATAACTTTTCTGTACAGGAGGGATGGCTATGATACATGTCAGAAGAAAGGGACTTTTTCTACGCGTTGTTTTCTTTCAGAGATGGTTCAAATTTGCATAGTGCTATGAACTTACCCATTGTAAAATACTGTTCTCAACCATTTCTATTTCTAATGTATTCGTTGGTCTGTCTCATTTCTCATGGGCAGTTGTGAGGAGAGAGTGGTGCAGTTGCCTCTGGGTCTGTCATGAGGCTAGGATGCTGATGAATTTTCTGAGAATTGGTACACCACACTTTTTCACATGCTAGAAAAGTAACTTCTTGTACTAATGCCTGTGGTATTTACATATTATACGGGCCCCTTTTTGTGGCAAAAGAAACTATGCTTTCCCATGGCCATAGTTAATGTAGTATAAATCTGTGATCTTGTTGGGATCCCTTAGCTACCTTTCAATATTTCTGATGTATTGGTAATGGGTTGTTCTCTGGAAAAGACTTGATGCACCAGTATGCTATGAATTTTTCATCCACAGTGGTTAGAGCGAGGGTTGGCAATGTTTGCTGACCCCCCTGCCAGCCCCACACCACAAACCCTCAGCAGGTGCCAAGGGTGGTAGCAGCAGGGGCAGGAGCTGCATGGTGGGGCCAATGGGGGGGTAGTAGTCATGGTGCCAGAGGACTAGGAGACTTGCATGTGCTGCTGTGCATAGGCCTGCCTGCCAGGGTTGGCATGTGTGCCGGGGGTTGCCAAAGCCTTTGATTTGGGCTCAAGTCCTTGCTCCTCCACAAAGTCTCTTTGTGATCTTGTGCAAACCACTGAATTTCTTTTATCTGTGCCTCAGTTCACCATTTGTAAAATAAAGATAATAGAATTGTCGAAAGGGCAAATACGTTAAAGATTGTGAGGCTTTCAGACCATCTGGTAAAGGGGGCTATATAAGTACAGGAGATAGATTTTGGGTCTTCTCTTTTCACTTCTTTTGATTTTTAGCATTTGTTTTTATCTTTGTTTCCAGTCATGGGCCAGGGTGTTGCCTTACACTGAAGAGGAAATTAGGGTGTATTCCTAAATAGCACATCAAGCCCTGTAGTCATATTGTAATAAAGGACTAAGCAGGATGATCTGCAAAATGCCATAGGCTGACTCTCAAAAACCTACCACACCTACCACTGCAAAGTCAGGAAGTGGAAGAATGAAGACTGAACTGGTGAATTATGGCACAGCCTTGAATTATAGGATCACATAACATTTCTCAAATAACAATAGAATCTCTTTTTGTCTATAACTTTAAACACATGTTGAACGTAACTTGCAGCCATTGAATTAAAGGCTACATCTGTACACAAGCCAGCAAAGCAAAGGTATTCAAAACACCATATTGATTACAGCTAGTCTGAGTTAGGCTAGGCATAGTGCTAAAAATACGAACAGCCCATAGACAGTGGGGTTCCCAAAGAAACTAACACCAGTTGAGCTAATCTAGTGATAGCAATGGCAGGAAACTTTTCCATAGTTTTGCTAGTGTAGATAGGGTGAAACTGCTCAATCATTACACAGTAGGAGCTACAGAAGATGGAGGCATTTCCCTCACGTGAGAGAAGAGCAGCTGTCTCAATGCTGGTAGAGAAGATGACTTTGCTGCTGTTGGATTTGGATTCTGAACCAGCAGCACAGCAGAAGTCTGTTTAGAAAGGGTTGGGGGAAGGAGGCAGGGTATGACCCACTGGCCAATCATGCAGTGCAGTGACCCAAACCTCTTAGTCAGATGGCGTACAGGGGTCAACACTGTTTTAAGCAAATCTAAAGTAGTAGCTGCAGATAGTCTGCTCCAAACCCTGACATTTTGTTCACGTGACTGTGTGCTCCGTTTCTTAGTGGCACTAGGACAATAGATGTGTCCAGCTGCTAAATACACAAATGTGTCAGGGCCCTAAACGTTGTTTATTAAAATTGTACATTTTAAAAAAATAAAACAAGTGGGGTTTTTTTGGTTTTTTTTTGAAACCCAAAACAATTCATTCAGCTACCTTTTGGCATATGTTCGCCATACCCAGCAGCAAGAGATCAAGACACATGGCATCAGTAGGGAGCACAAAACTTCTGCAATAAGAGCTGAGTAACAGCTAACTCCCCTTTGTTCAGCAGCCTTTAATATACCCTTGCAGAGTTCCCATAAATCCCTTCTTTCACAGCCACAGATTCAGCCTATGGTAAGCACTCATTTTGTTTTAATTGCCCCTCCTTTCTCGGAGGTTTCTAAGTTACAAAGAAATTTAATTCAGAAGCCCAGCAACAAAATCAGAGGCCTTTGGGGGGATTCATCCTTCGGATAAATAGTTTGCCTCAAAGAGACAGGCAGATCATTTGGGCTCAGAAAAGTCCCTCTGTAGAAGGAAAATGAAGGGAAAGAGTTGCTGGCTAGCTGGAAAACTGTAAAAGAGAGAGGCGTTTGCTCAGGATTCTCCACATTGCAGCTTGATTCGTAACCCTAGAGGTTGAGTAAGAATGTGAAGAGAGGGAAGCATGAACTTTTAAGGACAGAGTCTTGCTTGAATCTTTCATCTCCTCTGGGAAAGAAAGAAGGGACTCCTGTACGCCCCACTCAGAACAGTTCTGTTCTTGGGAGCACTTTAACAGAGAGATATGTGGAAGCAGAGTGCTGACTCTCTGCCTATGACTAACAGATTTATTTATTGCACAAGATTTTGTGGGAGAAAATCCCACTTCGTCAGACACTTTGAAGATGCTTTGTCTGCCTATGACTGAGGCCATCCATATGGCTTATCCAGTATAGCCTAAAGTCCAATACTAAAGGAATATTTCAAACAATAGGGACTTCTGGGGGAGGGGAGGGTGACCCAGAGAGACCCTATACTAATAACCTAGTGGCTTATTTCACAAAATAGATCTGGGCAGTTGGCTATGTCTCCCTTGGCTGTATTAGGATAGAAGTGGTTCCAGCTAAGGAGATACCACTCTTCCCCATTGTCCGTTGCTTGGCTTGCCTTTATATTTTCTGCTTCTTCCTCCAGCAGTTTAACAGCAACCCTGTATATGACTGCTATGGTTGATAGAAAGGTTATTTAAAGATCCCTGTTTCCATTGCTAGAATATCTTTTGCTTCTCCCTCCTTTAGACAGTGGAACATGTTTAATTAAATTTTGTAACTTCAGTATGAGTTTTAGGAGCAAATAAAGATAATGTTAATGGGGAAAAAATAAATTCTTTTAAAGTTAGCTTAATTAACTACCAGGCTATTAGAATGAGGGTCACTTTGCTCAGACTGAAATAACTGCATATGCCTAAATGCATTTTATTTAAGTTATTTCTTGTTAGCAATTTAATATGGCTGGAAGCATAAATTAATTATACCTGGCAGCTAGCTGTAGGAAAGTATAGTGATCAATGTTTATGCTGGCCTTTTAATGTTTACCTTTAGTTTATATGCTTGGGTCAGTTTCCTCCCAGTCATGTAAAAATGTTTACAGCCTGTATGTCTCCACGAAAATTGGATTAATCATACAGACATTGCTATCTATCCTCAATATTAAGCTAGTTGAATAAGCAACATATTTTTTTGTAGTCAGTGAGCTAGACAGAAAGGCAAAAAATCTGGCACAAACTTTTTTATATAAAAGGGTTTGAGGGTATCCAAAGTATTTGGCTAAATGGGGTTGAGTAGGACAACCAGGGGAAGGCCAGAGAAAGTGACCCTTTCTGAGGGACTTAACTTTTCAAATGGGCTTGCATTTAAATAGTGCTTGGGTAAGCAGGGCTGTAAATAGAGTTAGTTTTTGAACATGTTCACAACTTAGCTGCTGCCTACATTTCTGTTCTTATAGAATCACATGTCGTCTTTTGCCACTTACACGCCTTCATATAGTTTCTCTGGACTCACCCACTGTGATGGAATGCACTACTGTATTCACACCCTACCTACACAATACTTTAATAGCCTATGTATGAGGTATCATTTAAAAACTCATAACTTGCTAGTCAATAATACCATAGGAAAATGCATTTAACAATATTATGTGTAAAGTTATGAAAATCATTTCAAACCGTGACTGAACTGTGTTTCCTAGATAAGTCTAGGGAGTGGCTAAACCAGCTTCTCAAAGATAAAGAGCTAGCTGATGTCCCAACCAAAGGATGGGCCACTAGCTACCAAGTGACCATCCTTTGGCAAGAAAGTGGAATGGGGACAAAGAGATCTACATCTTAGCATAGAAACATCATAAAGTATCCTGCCTTTGCTAGCCCCCCATGTCTTGGTCCTCAGCTGGGAATGCTTTTCAAAGAGGGACTGAAACTATAAAAATGAAGGATCACATCTTTTAGGTATACATCCTGTCTTTTCCTGTTCCTCTGACTCTTTGCATCTGAGAAGACAAAGGAAACACCTTTTAGATGCTGAGGGAGGGGTCCTGACCTGAAAAGTTTGTTCAGTAATCCTGTTGGAAGCATGTGGCAAGAAACTTTGTTTGAATCGAAGCAAGTTTTAGTTTAGCACTAGAAAGTGTTTTGTCCTTATTTTCTTGTAAACATTTCTTATTCTTGTGCATCATTTCTTATAGTCACTTAAAATCTATTTCTTTGTAGTTAAGTTTTAAAGGAGAAGCCATGTTAGTCTAGTCCAGCAAAACAAACAAGGAGTCCTCTGTCACTTTTAAAGGCTAACAAATTTATTTATTGCATGCGCTGTCATGGGTGAAAATCCAAAGTGGGATTTTCTCCCATGAAAGCTCGTGAGATAAATAAATTTGTTAGTCTTTAAAAGTGACAGAGGACTTCTTGTTTGTTTTGCTGAACGAGACTAACATGGCTTCCCCTTTGGAACTTAACTATAAAGAAATAGATTTTAAGTGACTTGTTTTATCCAAATTTGTTTGTTATAGTGAATGGGTAACCTCACTTAAGGCAGCAAGTTGTTGTATATTGTTCCCTTAGAAGACTTAATATATTTGGACTTAATATGTTTTTATTGTCCACGAAAGGGCTGTAGAGTACACAATTTACATTTCTGGGGGAAGATCTGGATTGGGGAGTATATTGGTTGTGCACTGAAAGCCAGAGTTTGACTACCAGGCTGTAGTTACACAAGCCTATCTGGATGTGACCAGCTGGCAAGTTCTTTTTGAGTGACCCAGATGGGGAGCTACAACAGGGTGGCATTGTAAGGCACCTCTTGTTGCAGGGCAAGGGTAACACAGATCCCCATTGGTCTGGAATACAACACAGTAAATTACACCCATTTAGAAGAGAGGATGATCTTAGGGTTATGGCACTGAACTGGGACTTTGGAGAACTGCATTCAGTCCTGGGCCTGCTGTAGACTTCCTGAGATTAATCTCTGGGTGCCTCAGTGCCCTCCACATCCATAACATGGTGATAGTAGGACTTCCTTACCTCACAGGAACTTTCCTTAATGATTATGAGGCACTCAGATACTTCAGTGATGTGGCCATATAACTACAGAAGTACAATCGATAGCTAGATTGCAGAGTGCCTGTAGCTATCATTAATTTTAATGAGTTCAGAGATCAATGCCTTGCAAGACTGAGCCTCCTGTCTCCTCCTCCTCCGTGCTTTTTTTTTTTCATGCAGCCCCCTATACTTTGGCACAGTGTTCCACTCCCCGGATGGCAAGCACTCTGCCTTTCTTTCTTCAGATCTGTCTTTAATCCCTCTTCTTCTGTCAAGACTTCCTGTGATGATCACTTGCCAAATGTGGCTTTCTACTGACCTGTGCTTCTATGTACATTATTTTCCAGTGCAATTGCAAGATCTTTGGGACAGTGATCTAGCTGTTGGTATGTTTTGTAATGTTTCATGCAGACTTAATCTGTGAATAATCAACAACATGTAATATTGATGTTATTGGAAATGACAGGACATTAATTATTGCCTCTTGGGCAAGTCATATGATATATCTATGTCTCAATTTAACCCTTTACAAAATGGGCTTTTCTTTAACTACCATGGAGATGGTTGTAAGGATTAATTAAGCTCTTCAAAGGTACACAGGAATCTTGTGTATTGTTTTTTGTTATTAGCTAAGGAAATTGTCAGCTGAGGCAACTAGACAGTCACTTCCCAAAGGACTGAAGCCGAACCAGCTGGTTCCTGAGAGCCAAAGGAATCAGGACTAGCTGGATTCTTCCTGTGTTTATCATATTAGAAAGCCCTGTGGTTTGCTCTGGGATCTCCAATTACTCTCAGATGAGAGTATCCCTGCTGTGCAGGCAATGCATGCACCCTGCACTACCTCTTAAAATGGTGGAGCAAGCATTCATATCTGCAACTAGCCAGCTCCAATGCATAGAGGTGAGATGATGCCTTCTTCTCCCCCCATTCCAAGTGTCTGCTGTCCCATCCTAAATGCCTGCTTCCATTAGCTAGATGTGTGGGCTTTTCTACTGTCTGGTTTTTTAAAATGACCTGATAAAGAAAAGCTGGGAGCTGCCAGGAAGATGCAATGCTTGTCCTCAGAACAGCATAGGTACTTCAACTGTGTCTTACTTCTCTATGTGATGCTCGTTGTCTAAGAACACCACTGCAAAAATTCCATATTCACCAGTGCCATGTAATTATTATATGCTCTGTAAAAGGTATGTGTGGTATTGCTTTAAAAGTCTTGTTCTGCTGAATATTAATGATGAATTGGACATTGTGTGCTGCTGTTGTGTGTGAAGTTTTAAAATATTGCTGAAAATGCTACTTATACATGTTTCAAGTTGGGAAGCTCCCACAAACAGCCTTTTAGGCACAAAACATAGAGTGGTCAGATGGTACTAATGTCTATTTCTCACCCATTCAAGGACAGATTCCATTAAGGGATTGTTGATAGTGGAGCTTCACATGGAGGAGCACATACTCCATATGATATTGACTGACCAGTGAGGATGACCCCCCAGGTCACAAGCACAAACTGGTTCAGAAATCTTGAAGACTGGAAAGGAAAGGGAATGCTGTTACGATTTGTCTTCACTCTCCACTGTAAGAAATGCCTGAAAGGCATAAGACTTTGTAATGGGGGAGACGAAAGACCCAGGCTGGAAGGCAAAGTTAGCCTGTGAATTGAAGAGCTGTAAGCCTGCTTATGTCATGTCTCAGGGTGAGACATTTCTGGATTCAAATCCTGTTAGAATTTTGATTGCATTTTTATTTCTTTGACAACTTCTCCTGGTTTCTTTAGACTACAATTTATTTTCAATTAAAATATCTTTTTCTGTAGTTAATAAACTTGCTTAATGTTGTATCTAACAGTGTGGTTTTGAAATGAAGTGTCTAGAAATCTTAGCTCTAACAAAAACATGTTTGTCTGCCTCATATAGAGGGGGAAGCAAATTCATTAATGAGCTTATGCTGGACAGAGCTTTGTCCAGCACAAAATGGTGTTATCTCAGGATGCATTCCTGGGCAGTGAAGATCTTGGGGTTATTAGCTGTCCCTTAGCTTTATGGTTGCTGCATATGTGACACAGTTGGGTGTGTAGCAGCATCTGCTGTCCTGTTTGGATGTTAACAGGGACCGGACAGACTCTGTGGATCATCAACAGAAGCATACACAGAGGTCAGTCCAAGCCACAAGAGTAAGGAGATTCAGTAATCCCCAGATCCAAGATGCATCAGCCTGCATATCTGTGACACTGTTGTCTGGAGTTTAAAACCTTTCAGACCTCTGCTGAAAATGGAGAAATCAGGACATAAAAGCAGAATGCAGGAGAGCCTAAAGTCTGTGTATCAGGGTGATAGGTATCAGGTGGGGGATTGAGGTTTTGGAGGCAGTCTCTGCAAATGATTCCTGGTCAAAGCTTGAATTTACAGAATGTTCTCTGTTTTAAAAATACAGTGTGTCCTTCAGTTACCACCAATATGTTGATGGTGATCATGTGACCATATAGAGCACTGCTATTTTGGTGCCTAGGAATATACCTGGGAGGGGCAGCAAGTTTCAGAGCGAATGGGACAGTTCTTATGGATTGGTTATTGTGTCAGGCTGTCTGCAGATGCAGGTAGGCCACAGTTCCACTCAAGTCACATTTTTAATTTTTTTTTCCTGTGCATCCATGAAACCCAGAAACCTAGAAACCCTTTCTTTAAATGAAAGTTGAGATTCTGATCTCACCATGTGACACTGATGGGTAGGGCTCTAGGGAAGGACATTTAGTACCTTGATCTATGTCTGGATGTTTATTTTCAGTAATTATTATGGTACCGTGATTTTATTTTCTTCCTTACTTTCATCTAAATCAGGGAGAAATTCATGACTGTACAAAAAGCCCTCAGATAGCCTATGCACCAAATAAGATTCAAAATAAGGAGGCTTGATTGGATTTTTCTTGTGTATGTCTTCTGCAGAGATGAATGAATATAGATGCATCCTAATTTTCTGGAAGTTTTATGATGATATTGCATTCTCTACATTATAATGTTGCATTTCGGAGTCTAAAATAGAAAGTATCCTTTAAAAATTATAGAATTTAAAGCAATCCTTGCAAGATTATATTCCAAAAAAATTAGAACTACCAGAAATTGTGCAGTAAAAATAGTTTTCTAGTCATTTGGTGCTGGAAAGGTTTGGTATTGAAGGTAACTTTAAACCATTTTAAATGTAAATATTTAGATTCTTCAAAAGCATAAAATGGTGAGCAAATACTTCTATGACTGTGATATTCTGCATTTATTTTAAAACTCTGGCATTTAGCAAGAGAAATCAAAGGTGCCAGTATCTAAAGCAGAAAATATTAGCCTAACTCTGTTCCCACAAAAGTTAATGAGAATATTACTTTTAATTTAAATTAGAGCAGAATTAGGCCAATGTTAAGCACTTATGAAAATTCTACCAGGGAGCATTTTTGAAAGTGTTTTCTTTGTGTTCCTAGCTGAGTGGGTTTACAGTTGATCAACAGTCGTAGTCTGTTAATAATTCTATCCTAAGGGTTCAAGAAAGGACTAATCCAGGACTGCCAACAGCAAAAATCAGAATAAAATAAAGTAGTTCTTGAATTGTGGGGAAAAAAAGAAAGGAGTGGGGGAAAGGTTCTCATGCTGCAGTTTCAGAAAGTAATTAGTAATATTGGGTCTTATGGAATGAAGTTAAAATCTCATTTTATAAAAAGATTTTTCAAATATTTGTTTTGGCAAATAGTTATAAATTGTGAACTTCAGTTGTGTGTTTTAAATTATGCTCTTTGTAATATTCAGTACTGTAATATTCAACTGACTACATAGTATGCTGTTCTGATATAAACACGTATTGCACTTTGTCTTCAAAAGGACTGCAAAAATGCACTGAATAATGGTTGCAAAAAACATCCTGAAGATGAGATGCTAATTTTTTTTCTTTTCAGCTACTCTATTGAAGTTTCACAGTTTACAAATAAAATGGGTTTTTTTTAACTAATTACTGTCCTTACAAATTGAACTTAAAATCAGAATCATAGGGTTAGAAGGGACCTCATGAGGTCATCTAGTCCACCCCCTTGCCAAAAAAGCAGGACCACTCTCACTAAATTATCCCAGCCAGGGTTTTGTCTAACCAGGCCTTAGCTATCTCCAAAGCTGGAGATTCCACCACTTCCCTAGATAGCCCACTCCAATGCTTCACCACCCTCCCTCCTAGTAAGAAAGCTTTTCCTAACATCCAACCTCGACCTCCCCAGCTGCAACATGAAAACATTGCTCCTTGTTCTGTCCTCTGTTACTACCGAGACCAGCCGAGCTCCATCCTCCTTGGTGCATCCCTTCAAGAAGCTGAAGGTTACTATCAAATCCTCCCCTTCAATCTTCTCTTCTGCAGGCTAAATAAACCCAGTTTCTTCAGTCTCTCTTCATAGGTCTTGTGCTCCAGCCCCTTGATCATTTTTGTTGCTCTCTGCTGGACTTTTTCTAATTTGTCCTTTTTGTAGTGGGGAGCCCAAAACAGTATTCCAGATGTGGCCTCACCAGTGCTGAATAGAGGGGAATGATCACATTCCTTGATCTGCTGGCAACACTTCTGCTGATGCAGCCCAGTATGCCATTGGCCTTTTTGGCAGCAAGAGCACACTGCTGACTCATATCCAGCTTTCCATCCACCATGACCCCCAGGTCCTTTTCTATGGTACTACTACTTAGCTGATTGCTCCAAAGCCTGTAGCAGTGCATGGGGTTTTTCCATCCCAAGTGCAGGACTTTGCACTTGTCCTTGTTGAACTTCATGAGACTTCTATTGGCCCACTGCTCCAATTTGTCTAGGTCTCCCGGAATCCTGTCCCTGCCCTCCAGCATGTCAACAATTCCCCCCACCTTGGTGTCATCTGCAAACTTACTGAGTGTGCAATCTATCCCATCATCCAGATTGTTAATGAAAATGTTGAACAGAACCGGCCCCAGGACTGACCCCTGGTGCACCCCACTCATTACTGGTTGCCAAATAGACATGGAGCCATTGATTCCTACTCACTGAAACCATTGATCTAGCCAATTTTCTATCCACCTTACAGTACACACATTGAACCCATACGTCCTTAACTTGCCGACGAGAATGCTGTGGGAAACTGTATCTAAAGCCTTGCTAAAGTCGAGGTATATCACGTCAACGGCTCTTCCCACATCCACAAATCCAGTCATCTTCTCATTGAAGGCAATGAGGTTGGTCAGGCATGATTTACCCTAGGTGAATCCAGGCTGACTGTTCCTGATCACTCTGTTTTTCTCCAAGTGTTTCAGGATGGATTCTTTATGGACCTGTTCCATGATTTTTCCAGGAATTGAGGTGAGGCTGACAGGTGCGTAATTCCCTGGATCTTCCTTTTTGCCTTTCTTGAAGATAGGCACTATATTTGCTTTTTTCCAGTCCTCTGGCACCTCCCACATTTCTCCATGAGTATTCAAAGATAATGGCCAGTGGTACTGCTGTCTCATCGGCCATCTCCCTCAGCACCCTTGGATGCAGTTCATGCGACCCCATGGACTTGTGTATGTCTAGCTTGTTTTAAGTAGTCCCTAACCTGACCTTCCATCACCAAGGGCCTCTCTTCTTGTCTCCAATCTACCATACCCAGTGTAGTAGGCTGGGAGCTGGACTTTCCTGTGAAAACTGAAATAAAAAAAAACATTGAGCACTTCAGCTTTTTCCTTGTCCTACATCACAAGGATACCTGCCCTATTCATTAAGGGACCTACACCATCCCTGATCCTCATCTTGTTATTAACATACTTGTAGAACCCCTTCCTGTTATCTTTCACATCCCTTGCTAGCCTCAGCTCCAATTGTCCTTTGGCTTTTCTGATTTTATCCCTGCAGTCCCGAGCAATATCTTTATATGCCTCCTTAGTCATTTGTCCAAGCTTCCACTTCCTGTAAGTTTCCTTTTTATGCTTTAGCTTAGTGCAGAGTTCTCTGTTAAGCCACGCTGGGCACCTTCTACGTATGCTGTTCTTTCTGCTCATTGGGTTTCTTTAAAATACAGCCAGTCCTCTTAAATGTCTTTCCCCTTCAGATCAGCCTCCCAAGGCATCCTGCCCATCAATTCCCTGAGGGAGCCAAAATCTGCTTTTTTGAAGTCGTCTGCATTTTGCTTTTCCTTTTTTCCATTAATCAGTATCTTGAATGCTACCATCTCATGGTCACTGCTACCCAGGTTGCTATTCAGTTCTACTTTCCCAATCAATTCTCTGTTTGTGAGCAGCAGGTCAAGAGGTGCAAGGCCCCTAGTTGGTTCCTCCAGCATTTGTACCAGGAAGTTGTCCTCAACACTCTCCAAAAACTTCCTGGCTTGCCTGCTATATTGGCCTCCCAGCGGACGCCAGCGTACTTGAAGTCCCCCATGAGAACCAGGGCCTGTGATCTGGAAACATCTGCCAGTTGTCCATAGAATGCCTCATCCACCTCCTTCTCCTGGTCTGGTGGTCTGTAGCAGACACCCACCACCAAATCCCCCTTGTTGCCT
Organism: Podocnemis expansa; assembly: GCA_007922195.1. NCBI lineage: Eukaryota > Metazoa > Chordata > Testudines > Podocnemididae > Podocnemis > Podocnemis expansa. Next base: position 59,458,337 of record ML681966.1, on the reverse strand, counting down.
TCTCCTCTAAACTTAACCCACAGACTTTCAACTGGCTCATTTCCACTTCCATAATGGAGCTCTGAGCAGTCATACAGATCTTTTACATATAGCGCTGTTCCTCTCCTTCTTCTTCCCTGCCTGTCCTTCCTGAACAATTTATACCCATCCGTGGCAGAGCTCCAGTCATGCAAGCTATCCCACCATGTCTCTGTTATTCCAATTATATCACATCTCCTTGTCTGCGCCAGTACTACCAATGTCATACTGAGTTTTCCTCTGGCTTATGCATTATCACTATTCATAAAGGGTTTTGCATCTGGAATTTAATTCACAGCTCTGACCATGGTATCTAAACAAAAAACAAACAACAACAAGAACAACAACAAAAAATCTAGCTCATTCTCCCATTTTTCTTTAGTGCTGCAATGTTAAATGATGGAGTAGGAAGGAATACAAATGTGTTAGATTTTTCTTTTTGCTGTAGGAATTAGGGGTAACTACATATGTATAGAAAACAAATCCACTGAATAAAATGCCAGTGCTCTTTTATGTAGTCAGTTTTCTAATCCTACCCATGGTTTGAGTGCTATGAAAAGAAAAGTTTGATGTGTTATGAGAGTCCTTTGATTCCATTGCCCAGATGCTGTCAACTAGCAATAAATAATAAGTTAATATTGGTTAGGAACTGGAGTCCCCTAATGGTGAAGTTGGCAACTTTATTGCTTTTTGGTGTATTGTCACTGCTGACGGGCTGCATTCGGCTTCCATTCTCCATAGCTGACTGTGTTTCAGTGCTGTAAGGAGTTAGACAGTGCATGACATGTACTCTGAGCCCTAGTTTTGCTGTCCTTGGGGTGAGTAGTTTATGACAGTTTGCTGTTACAGCACGGCTAGCACCAAACATTGAAAGACAGGGTTAAAATCATGAGATTTTAAAAAGTTGTTTTTAAAAAAAAATTCGGGACCTTTCAATTTGCTTCCTAGTTTTTGAGTCATTATGGCTCACATTTTCAAGCTTTTCTCCTCAATAATAAGGGTTAGAAACTTATTTGTAATGAAAGCTGCGTCCCATGTAATCACATGACTCCAGCAGCTGGAGCTTTGTGAAAAGCATCAAATATCATAAGACCCATGATAACATTGCAAGAGTTGGCAGCACTGTTGCTGTGCTAGCTTTTATCACAGTCACTGCTCATTTAGCTGATGGATACCAGAAAGAACTGTATTTTTTATAAAATTAATGATGCTGCCTTTTATCCATGTTTGGGCATAGGCCATATCTGTTCGCCTTGCTGTTTAGTGTCTTTGCAACATGTGTAACTGTATTCTTTCCATGGGAATGGTACAGAGGGGAATTTTGCTTCACTATTTTGATGTATTGTTGAGAGTATTCTGTTCCCCTGTGAATATTTGTGCGACAGGGGCTGACTATGTCCTAGCCATCTAAGAAAAGAGGGGCTAACTACAACAGCAAGGAGAGGGTGTGATTTTACTTTTGTGTTTTTTCTTATAACAGTTGTATGCTTTTTCCTATTGATCTACTGTATATCATTGCATATAAGCCGAGAATTTTGTGCCTGAAAATTGGCTTTGAAACAGACACTCAGCTTATACTTGGGAGAATACGGTAGACAGCCCCAGCCAGCCCTTTCCCTGACCATGCGGCAGGGCGGAGCCCCAGTGTTGCAGGGCGGCCATCTTGGGCAGTCGGCCAGGGCTGGGGCTGGAGGAAGGAAGGGACTGTGGTGCCTGGAGCAGCCAAGTAAGGGGGTCCGGGGGGGGGAGTTGGCCTGGACATTGAGGGGGGGATTCAGGGAGGCCAGGGAAGCGGTGGCAGGGACCCGAGGTTGGGGAAGGGGTTGGGGAGTTGGGGAAACTGATGGGATGGCCGGGAGGATTTGGGGAGGGTTTCAGGGAGGCCAGGGAAGGGGCGGCAGGGCTCAGGCATTTGGGGGGGGGGTCAGGGAGTCCGGGGAAAGTGGCAGGACCCAGGGTTTTTGGGGAGCCCAGGGAAGCAGTGACAGGGACCGGGGATTGGGGGGGTGCCTGGCAGACTTGGAAAGTGGCAGTAGGGGTTGGGGGGTGAGGGGGAAAGTGGTGGAAAGGGTTTTGGGGAGCAATGGAGCAACAGCAGGGCACTGAGAAGGGAGCAGGGGGGCGGCAGTGATGAGACAGCAGGGCAGCAGTGGGGAAGGGGCAGAACAGGGGGGCAGCAGTGAAGAGCCGGGGGGAGCAGTGGGGAAGGCGCAGAGAAGGGGGGCAGCGGTGAGGGAAGAGGCAGACTGGGGGGCAGCAGGAGGTAGCAGTGAGGAGGGGGCAGTAGGAGGAGCAGAGAGCAGCAGTGGGAAAGGGGCAGAGCAGGGGGCAGTAGGAGGAGCAGGGGTAGCAGTGAGAAGAGGGGGGAGGAGGGGGCAGCAGGGGTGACAGCAGTGAGGAAAGGGCAGAGCAGGGGACAGCAGGAAACAGAAGTGAGCAGAAGGGCAGCAGTGAGGAAAGGGCAGAGCAGATGGGAGCAGGGGGGCAACAGTGCGGAAAGGGCGGAGCAGGGGGGCAACAGCAGGAAACCGAGAAGTGAGGAAAGGACAGAGCAGGGTGGCAAGGGAAAAGCAGCAGCTGAGATTTTGGGGTAGGGAAGCTGTCCAGAAACTCCAGAGGAAGCCAGCAGCAGTGGATGGGGGGTTAGGGGCCAAGGCCAAAAGGGGACCTCGGCTTATACCCGGGTCACCAGTTTTAGCTTCTTGTTTTGGGCTCAGAATTGGGGGGTTGGTTTATGCCTGGATTGGCTTATACCTGAGTATATACGGTACTTCCCTGTAACATAGGATTCACCAAGTCTGGACTTGATCCATCATTCTCCTTTTTACTGTGTAGCCAATTCAGTAGCTAATGCAACCGTAAGATGAAAGGTAAAATAAACACCCCTGGCAGATTCCTTGCAGAGTGCTATAATATATATTGTATCAAGAAACATGGTTTAGTAGAGTATTTGAGTCTTGACTTAGAAGTTACCACTATGTATCTTACTGCCAAGAGTCTGTCCTTTTAATCTTCCACAATAACAAGAGCTACTTCTGCCCTTACAAGAACAAAGGGAAATATAATTTTGCCCCACCAAATGAGCTTTAAAACTGATTAAGTCCAACTCATTGTTAGCACCTGAACATACACAGCAAGCAGTGAAATTAAAATTTTAATATAAACCATTGAATCTACATGAATGAAGGAGAAAACAAAAGCAGGCAAAAATAAACTAACTCTCAAATGGGAAGTACTTGAGGATCGAGTTATATGATGTTTCAAAGCATGAATTTTAATATATACTTAAAATATGACTGAGCCTTTATTCTCAGCATATGCAGTATACTTAGAATATGGAACAAGAGTTTAACTCTTTTTCAGGAACTGCATTCTTCACAGATTTTTCTTGAAACTGTTTTTTAACCACCATAGGAAAGCATGCATTATTAACGGGCAACTATACATAATACAATACAACACTGCAAAGTAACAATGATTCTGTTAACTCATTTATTGTGCAGTTTTGAACCTTGTCCCCCCCCCCGCTTTTTTAGAAAATAATAAACTGGATATTGACGTTACAGATGATCTGGAGACTAGTGCACAGGTCAGTTAAACAGGTACAACCTCAGCTCTGGAAAGTTCATGGTTTGCAGACAGCAGGTGGGTGAGTGAGACCTACACTGCAGGGCAGATTGTGCAGCTGTGATATGTGGAATTCCCCTCAGAAGGATCAGGATGTCTTTGAAAATGAATTCACCATTAAAATAAAAGATTTCCAAAGCTGTGGAAGAAAATGGGAGGTTGATTAGTTCCAAATTAACCTTTTTTTACATTTGTTTTGCCTTTATCTTTTTTTTTTAAAGGCTATGCTTTTTAAGAAAGTATGTGAGATTTTTTTTGACAGCTTTTAAAATATTATACTGAAATGCTGCAAGACATGCTTTAGTGAAGCTTGAGTCACTTCAAACACAGGGAATGCTGGAAGCTGCTTATATTCAAAAAATTTGATTTAGGAATTCATTGACTTTCTCCTAGTGTCTATAAGAACATGTGTTCATTGACTTTCCCCTACAATTTGGTAGGGTGTGCATTCATAGACTTTTCCCTATAGATACTAAAATGCTGTTCATGAATAATTATTTTCAACACGACAGTATGTTTTTCTGGGTGACAACCACAAATGACAAAGATTAGCAGAGTAAGTGATGGCTGCATGGTATGTTATGCTCCAGAGATTTGGAATTTGATTCTATAAGGTGCTGGCTTGAATGGAAGTTGAGGATTTTCAGCATTTGACAGGATAGGACCCAAGATTATTATATAATGATAAGCAATTGTACTATTCATTTCTCGACTGAAGGAGTGAAAACCCTCAGATTTTAGCACCAGCTTTCTCCCTTTATGTTTTGATGGACTTTGAGAACTGGTTGTCATTATAATTATAAATAGCTTAAGCATCAGTAAGAATTAGAACATATGAGCTATGTCTTTGCCATTGAAAGTGCCCTTTCTACGAACTATCAGAAAGATCTGTTGCAGGTTAAGGCTTATGGCATCAAATCACAAGAAAACAAATCAGCTACAAAACACAATAAAATATTTTTGTTTTATTTTGCAAAGTCAGTATATTCTATTGCCCTTCAGTATGCCATTATTAATGGATCCATGATTGTGAAAGTGGTCTGGGTAAAAAAAATAAATAAATAAAAAATAAAAAATTCTGTTGCAACAGATAACATTTTTCTTGTGAGATCAAGATCCAAATAATTCTCACAGTCGCTAAGCAATTCCTGGGAATAGATGTATTTATTTGGGTTTGAATAATACTCCCAAATATGAAAGCTGCCAACTGAAAAGAGAACAGATAATTAGAAGATGACAACAGAGAGCACAAAGCCAAGGGAGGAAAAACTGGAACCCAGCTAGACAGCAATTCCAACCACCTAATTCATTAACGGCACACTATAATTATGTTTTGCTCTGGCTTTAAAATGGTATGAAGCACAAAGACACTATTACTGAAGTTTTAATCTCCAGAAAAAGAAATCTCATCCTGCCTAGCAGCAAGAAGCACACACAGACATATGACTTCAATTAGCACTACTGTAAATGTTAATTTAGCACTTGGTAGGAGAATTCACCAATATATATATATATAAAAATAAAAGGGGGATGATGTTCCTTTGAAGGCATTCTGTGTTGTTATTCTATTGCTTTGCTGTTTTCTCACTTGATTGAGATGGAACAAGGACAATTTAGGAAAATAACTCATGAAAGATGCCCAGTATTTTTCTATCCATACTATGCCCCTCTAAGCAAGCAAGGAGTCCTGTGGCACTTTTAAAGGCTAACAGATTTATTTATCAGATGGGCTTTTGTGGGAGAAGACCCCAGTTTGTGTCTGATGAAGAGGATTTTCTCCCATGAAACCTCATGTGGTAAATAAATTTGTTAGTCTTTAAAAGTGACAGAGGACTCCCTCGTTTGTTTTGCTGAACTAGATTATCACAGGTAGCCCTTTGGAAGTTATACCTATCTAGTTATTCATACCTTGCTCCTTACCATGGTGTCTCTGACAATTGATAGCTCTCAAAAACGAAGTCTTATTTTTATGTTCAGAACAGGATAGCATAGTTAGCAGCTGTACAAGCTTCCTCACTGCCCCTCCTATGTGCTTTTTCGGTCTTGTTTTGGAGGGTCTGCGTGTAGGAGCCTTTAATGCCAGTATCAATTCCTGCCCATTATTATGGTGGGTTTGGGGCTGTGGACACCTGTCTGCTATGAACTGGAGTGAAACCACCAAACTCTTTTTATTTGATCATTTTAATTTTATTTCATGTGTTTGACTGGAAAGGAGGCAACAGCCCAATGGGTTAATAGTTACCAGCTGTGTTTGTCATAATATTGCAGTGATGTGTTTTCTGGTAGTTGCTATTCAAAGAAGACTTGAAAATTTGCTCCACTCAAGCGTTAGTATTCAGTTCAGTCATGGTGCACATAGCTCTTCTTTTTACAGGATTATCTTGTGTGAGCAGCATGCAAGTTTAGTTCTAGTACTCAACTGCAATATTTGAGTTTGGTTTAGCATATTAAAGTACCCAATACTTCTTTTGGTTGTTTAAAACTATTCCCTGGTGGCAGTGCTTATTTGTATTTAAACCACAGACACCTATACTTATACAATTTAAATTGTGTAAGATGCCACTATTATTATTTGTTTAAAAAATTATTGTAGGTTTGCCGCAAAGTATACTGTGGTTTACTGTACAGCCCCATGCTATATCATTTTAATAAGAATCTTACAACATGACTTCGTAGAGTGTCTCCCCACCCTTTTTTTTCCTGTTTGTTCTGCTCTTTAATTACATTCATATCAGCTACTTTGAAGTTAATGAGACTGTTGGGATATGTAAAAGAGAATCCTGTATTGATTTCAGTCCTAATATCTTATCCTGGCATCTTTATTTGCTGCATGTAATGTGTACTGACTGTGTTGTATTTACTGACATGTTGTGATGGGGATAAGAAGTTAGGAATCACATAGGGCTTTATGATGTAAAACAAAACAATCTGAAAAACCCTATACAATGATGCCCTTTGATTGGCTAACAGGGTTTGGAATGTACAGATTGCAGTTCATTAAAGCCACACAGGATCCTTTCATATTCAATGTCTAGGTTGTCAAAAATGTAACCAACTGATTTTTCCACTGTTTTTGGAAAAGATCATTTCTAAAGACAGGCCAAAGAGACAGTGCTTACATTAGGATTCACAACAGGTTTGGGTAGCATTCATGGCAAATCAGAACTTGGGCTCAGGTTCCAGTTCAATGGAGATGATATCTTGTTAGCTGTCTGCTACAGTTCAAGGCAACTGCTGCAACTGAGACTCTCTCTGTGCCCCCCTGAGGTCTTCAGCTGTAGGCTCCCAGCTCCTCTATTATCCATGTCCGTCTTTTCCTCCTCACAGTGATGTTCCTTGGTTACACAAGTCCCTGCCTACACCTGGGCTATGTTCACACGTGAACTGTTATTTCGAAATGAGTTATTTCAAAATAAAGTCCTTATTCTGAAATAAGTTAATTCAAATTAAGGGAAAAGCTCAAAGCAAAATAGCATGTCCAAAGACAGGACTTGCTATTTCGCTTTAGGAGAGGGGCACCATGGGAGTTGTGGCAACATGGCCCCCTCCCTGGGCCATGCCCCCACTCAATAAAGGCTGAAAAGGAAGGCACCCTGGAGAGGAGAAGGGCAAAAGTGTTATTTCAAAATAATGGTTATTTCAAAATAACGTGTCCGAATGTCGTTGTTTCGAAACAACCATTTTGAAACAACAGCTATTTTGATTAGATGTGAGGTTTTACTGTTTTGAAATAATGGAACATTGTCTGGACATAAGAAATTTTTATTTTGAAACAATGGCTGTTGTTTCGAAATAAAACTCTCATCTGAACACAGCCTTTGATATCCACAACAAGTCAGACTGCCTGAACAGCTAGGGGTCCAAACTTTCCTTACATAAAGTTCAAAAAGAAACAGTGTAATTGTCTGCAGTTATGAGTTGTGACAGAGCTTATAAGCCAGCACATTTATTTCTAAGGTGAAAGCATCAGCGAGAAAACTTATGTAAATCAGTGAAAGCTAAAAGCTTACCAGAAGTCAGCCATCCATCTTATGGGGCCTCTGTAAGCCAAAGTCTTTCCAGCCCTTCCCAGGTAGGACTGGGGCACCTTTTGGACATGAAGTCCTGTCTGTTTGCTGGATTGGAAAGAAAGTCATGAATCAATTGACACTCGGGTTATTTATCAAAACTCCTTTATTTTTCTGTTGATCACTGAAGAATCCATTTTGAACTAGTATATGTGAGCCTCTCCAGCTAGTGGTAATTCTCTGGAGGTATTATTACCTGATTGAATTTGCTTACTTATCGCCCAGTGTTCCTATTCCTGGAGGAGCTGTGGTTATCTTCTCCTGTGGAATTACATGCAATCACTGGTCCACAATGATCCATAACCTTTATATAGAAGGATCTCTCCCAAAATATTACAAAAAATTGTCCTATCTGTCACACTCACCTTGTGAGTAGAGGCCTGTGCGGATACAAAAATGTGGATCCGCATCCAGTCTGCATTCACTTAGTGACAGTATCTATCCAGTCTGCAATTCACATGCCATGTTTTGTCTATATCTGTAACTGCATCTGCAACCAGGCTTGGGCTTATAGTGAGCATTTTAGCCTTTGATTGGCTCATTCCTCACATGGCTCCTGCCCACTTTTTCCTTTTCTTGTTTTGTGGTTTGCACGCTGTGCTGTCAATCAGATTTCCGTGGCCCACCAATGAAATCTCTGATTGAAAGCATGGCATGTGACCTGGAAAAAAGAAAAGGAAGAAGTGGGCAGGGACTGACTGACAGTGAGTGGTGACTCTCCAGACCCCAGCCTGCTGTGACTGAGTCTCTGATTGGCTGGCAGAGCACAATCAGAGCTGAGCTAAGATTGACTGGAGCACTTCCCTGTTCTCCCGTGTGCTGCTGATACAGAGCATAGCAGCAGCTGCAGTGATGGATCACACCTTGGGCAGGTAAAAACAAAATCCGCACCTATGGGTCAATCCGCAGCAATGGGTCTGTGGTTATCTTCACCTGCATCCGCGGATGCGGATACCTGCAGATCTGCAGCAGATACCCATGGATCTGCAGGGCTCTGCTTGTGAGATGTCCATTATTTAGGGCCAAATTTTTGGGAGATCATGAGATCATGGAAGGCTTTTTCTGTTTTGAGATTGTAGAAATCTCTTGAAATCAACTGTCTATAAGTGTTTTGTCATCTTGGACAGAAATCTAGTGAGTGTAGTAAAATAAACAGATGTCATCCGAAGCCAAGATAAAACTAGTAAATAGGCATAGTTGTGGTTTTGGAGCAGACTTGGAACCATAACAATGGAGGCAGGTTCAAGTTCCAGGATTTAGCCCTCAGGGGAAATTCCAGTAGAATCTTTAATCCTGTTTTTGTTGGTTTCTACTGGTTGTTGGTACCTTTATTTGGTGACCCAGTAACCAATAGCTCAATAGACCATCACTCTTCCAGAACCTAGCTGGCCAACTGGAATCAGTAAGAACCAACTGCATATTTGGAATTGCACAAGGTTATCTCTTCATTTCACTAGGATATACTCTGACTAAATGCATCCGTTGAAATTTGAAGAGACTGTGATCTGAAATGTCAATTTTTGACCCATCTGTGATTAAAACTATAATGTTCTCTCATGTAGACTATTTTATCTTGTAGGTAGAGTTTGTATGAGAAGACTATATTTTGGATAGGCAGGAATTTGTTCTAACCTCTTACTTGCAGTGATGGAACTAAGTATTTTGGTGCTGGTGTACACAGTAACAAGTAGCATGGAACATGCGCCTTCAGTCGAGTGGTCAAATGGAGCCACTTGATATGGGGCCCAGGGCAAAGCCCTGCGTGCCCTGCCCTGGTTATGGCCCTGCTTACTTGGTTTCAGTTTGCCTGGTGTTGCCAAATCCACCAAAAAACTCAGAGTAAAACTTGATTGAATCCATCAAGTTTCATCTGACATCACTTCAAAATGATGAGTTTGTCATGGTATGGTCTGAAATCATAAACTGGCCTTTGCTTCTTTGAATAGCTTAATGAACTCTAGCAAGTCTTTCAATTAATCTGTGCTGTCTGTAGTTCAAAATGAGACCAGAAACCAGGTGAGTTTGTTGCTAATATTTTGCACATCTGTGCTTACCATAAGATTTATTGTACCTTCATAAAACATTAGACTGAGTTCTCTAATGCAGGCAGGCCTCCAAATTTTTTGATTCATTAAATACCTCTTCACCTTATGCAGTTTAAATAGATTTTCTTTGGGCATCAAGTTTAATTAGATAATTAAAGTATAACAGTCAGGAAATGCCACAAGCTTGCCCAGGGCATATCTGTCACACACATGCACGACCAATATACAGCAGAGTGACATTATTATAGTCCTGTGGATAGATACTGTAGGACCTGTCATCCGATTTAACAGTGCCTTATTGAAACTGATAGGATTACTCACGTGCTTAAAGTTAAGCACTTGCTTAAATGCTTTCCTGGACTGAAACCTATAACAGCTTGGCCTCAAAGAGTGCACTATAAAAACTTAGTACTTAAGGGGTTAATCTTCCTCACTGACTGTAAAGTCTCTTTATCTGGGGGAAGACAGTTCCTTTTTATAAGGCTTTCTGTGCTAATGCGAGATTTCTTGCCTTTTCTGGGCTGGAAATCTGTGTGATCATTCCATATATATTAAGGATATGGCCTTGAAAAGGCAGTTGTCAGTTTGGATGACTGGTCACTTGAAACTGTTTTATCATTCCAAATGTTATCTCCAGTTTTGTTTTGTTTTTATTTAGATCAATTTATTCCACCTGGGAGATGAGTTTGTACATTCCATTCTTAACGTATTTAAACAAAATGCTACTGTTACAGAACAAATCAAGGGCTTGGGAAGCAGACTGTTGAGTGACACCAGCCACAAGTGTCATTGTTCCAGATGTTTGTGCAGATAAAGAAGGGGAAGCCACTTGCTTCTTGTAGAGGTTGCCACTGAAAAAGCTGTTTCTTAGAATGTGGAGTACCACATCAGTCATCCCATAAAAAGATCTATGAAAATCAAGGTTGACATGCATGACCCATCTGAGTCTTGCTAGGATCTGAAACTTAGAACTGTACTATACACTTCTTAGCTATGTTTTCTCTTAAAAATTGGTATTTTATTTAAAAAACTTTTTCTTTTACCAGATGGGAAGAGTGAAAACCTCTTCTGGGAAGATATCATTAGAAAGTTTCCAAGATCTTCCAATCTTGTTTCACTTTTTGTTGACTAAGCGTTGCCCTCAATATACTTCAGCCACAATGAACCAAGACATTCTGAAAGGCCTTGAATAACAAAAGAGCAGGTGACACACATGCATTGCCTAATCGTTTCTGGGATTATCTATTCCATTCTGCTTCAGATAGTCAAAACAAGAGTCAACTCAAAGGACTTCAGGTTTCAAGCTTCTACTTGTATGAAGATCACTGGTATAGCTTAAAAAGCCCAGAATATAATATGACTGAGCTGGTTTCAAAGCCTTGTCTGTTTTAGAAGAAATGATTTAAAGATGAATTATATAAGATATGTGCTCTCTATTTGCAATAAGATTGAAAATTAGGTGAACTCCACTTGGTTTTGATTCACAATTAAAAATCTAGGGTATGAAGAAAAAAAAACACTGAAGTTCCAGTGGTTAGGGTGCTAGCGTGGAACACAGGTGAGCCAGGTGCAATTCCTTGTTCCTCGCCTAGTGGGTCCCAGTCTTCCTGTCTGAGCTCAAGAAGTGGTGCACCCAGCTCCACCTGTAATTGAACATCTGCCATTTCACTCTAGAGGAAATGAGGAAACTTCAAAGAGTATCCTCCCAATCTGCTTCACCTGAGTGTTGGTGGCAGGGTTGGTTGGAAGGAAGTCCTGCTTTTAGCTCAGTGTTGTGGCAGCTGTGAGCTCCCATTTGAAGTCATGCTGTTGCGGCTCACATGAAACAGTGCATTTGTCTGATGGGAATGAGGGAGGGAGAAAAGCAGGAAAAGAGGGTTGTGATGTGCTGAATTACTAAGCCATGTAGTCAGTTGCATTTCTCATACATTTTTCACTTCACTTGCGCATTGCCCACTAATTCATCTCTTTCAGGATTTAGCTGTACCGCTAAACTCCTGAGCAGCTTCAAACCTCCTACAAAACACATCCTCCTTTTCTCCCATCACTGTGAGATCCCTCACATATAGAGCTACATTGCTTAAAAAGTAGGGTGGGCAGTATTCAGTACTGGAACAATGACATGTTAAGGCTCATTATTTTGGCTCTCATGACCTTTTGACACTATTAAAAATAGCAAATGACTAAAAAGGTGCCTAAATTAATTTTTATATGCAGAGTAACGTTGACTATTATATTCGTGCACATTTATACACCTCAGACTGGAAGTCAAGATATGTGTTCTGTTCCCAGCTCTCTGACTTTCCTTTTGTGCCTCATTTTCCCCACTTGCAATGATGCTTCCTATCTTTGTAAATTTCTTTGACATGTATGAAAAAAATTTGTCAATGCTAATATATACATGGTTTATTACATATATGCATAGAAACACATACATACCAGAGATGTGATTAGTTGATATCATGTTTTAATGATTTCCTTAGTTACTGGTATCTGTGAGCTCTTGTAATTGTAAAAACTTTGTATTTTGCTGCATGCCAAGAAAGCTTCTAACGTCTTTGTTCCTGGTAAAAAATAAAACATACTCAAAGCTTACTTTATTCACTTAAAATCAGATTATTCCTTCAACCTCATCTGAAGTAAGCATCCTGGCAAAACAAAACCTATTCTTTTAGAAAGCTGATACAATTCTTAAATTCAGTCCTTTCTTACATGGGAAAAAAAATCTCTCAGAAATAAAGCTCCCTCAGTACAAAGTACTCTTTTTATTCTGCAAAATTATTTTGTCAAACAATGACAGAGAAAGAAATTCCCAAAATAGACTGAAATGGTCCAATGGCCCAATTTATTCCTATATTTAAAATATGAATTTTAATAAGCATTAGTCACATCTTCATTATGGAACTGCAGGAAGATATAAAAATGTCCTGTATCGTTTAAATAATCATAACAGTTCAATCTAATTTTGTAGCCTGAATGGTTTAGATTTTGGAATCCTGTACTGTAAACATGAGATGTGGCAGGCAAGGAAAATGATAAAATAATGGGCAAAAGTCCTACGTTTAGAATGAGGAACTTCTAAAACTGACCTGTTAGCCACAGCCTGTCCATGTGTCAGATATAGCAGGAGAATGAATAAAATAAGTGCAATTCTCTGATTGCTCAGTCCCAATACACTTTTTGTATTAATCAAGAGGGTTGAAACCTCTTTGTGGTAGAGCTGAATTCTTCACTGAGACTCATGGCAAATTTAGCAAGGGATATTCTGAAAATTGCAAAAAAGAACAATCACATTATTATTTAACAGCAGTATTACTCTGGTGGCTCGGACCACAAGTATGAGCAGGACCTTATCATGCTAGATGCTGAACAAATGCTGAACAAAATATTGGTCCCTGTCCCAAGAAGCCGATCTATAGAAAGAGACTGGCATGGTCTAAGGTGCAATCCAGACCACTGAGAGGTTGCGTCATTGCCTGAACTGTAAACTTAGGTCCTTTATGGTGCTTTGCTGCTACAGCTCTCAGGAGAGCTGCTCACATACAACCAGTCCACCAGTATGCAAGTCACACTCTGTCTATGTGCTACACAGCCTAGTTCAGCAGTTCTGACCCCAGCAGCCCATCTACAGCCCCAAAGCCACCCTTTGGTTTCCATTAGCCTTGGTAAGTATTTGCAGGGTGACCCCAACACATCCCCAGTTCTGAATGTTTTCAAAAGCGTGTGTTCTGCAACATCCAGTCCTCTCCAGAACTATTCAGAAAAATAATGTGATTCGTTTGCTCCTTTAAGGAGACAAAACACACCAGTTTGCCACACTAATTGGAGCTGACATTCACTTTAGTACAAAAACAGCACTCTTGGTCAGGGGCGTTGCTGGATAGCAAAAAGATCCAGGGCACAGGCCCACAGGCTCCACCTGTGCTAGACCCTGCCCCTGTCATGGGCCCGCCCCCAATAGGCCACACCCACAACAGACAACCTCCCCCCCATTACCCAACAGGCCCTACTCCTATCCTGGGCCCCACTTGAAACTGGAATTCACATGAAGTATTTGAAGTGAGGAAGTTCCACATGAAATAGAAATTTTGGAAACATGGAGATGTGATGTTTCTGGAAGGAAATATAGTCCCTAGGGCCATGCCAGCTGATGACTAAAATTGAAGCTGTCAGCTTCTACCCAGCAGCTGTCTAGGCACCAATGCAGTCTGACCATGTCAATGTCCATGGATTATCCTGGTCCAGAGTGTTTAGCCTCTGTACCACTCTCCCACCACATAGAGGCCCCATGCCATGCTGTGATACAACTCCTCCTTCATACCCCTCTGCTCATTTTAGTTTTAATGCAATCATTCTCCTCCAGTGTTCCTTACAAATGAATCAAGGTGCTGGTGTAACCTGCTAGGGTGGGCTCAAATTCATTCAATTGCCCCTCTCCAGTGCCTAACAGAGAGAACCCCTGATGAAAGCAGCTGGAGAGCCATGATCCAGTTGTTAAAAGGACTCACAGCGAAGACTGCTCAGAGTTTCCATCCCACATTAAACTATTACTCAACAGAAACGTAACAATGAACTTTATTAACTAACTAAACACACCTTATCCTAAGGAACCATAATACTTTTAAACAAAACAGTAAGAAACCCAAGAGTCCCAAAGTTCAGGTGGAGTCACCCTTATCTCAATTGCAGTCTTTTAAGTCCTTGGGGCTTGAATGCAGAAGGAAAGCAATCCTCATTTTCTCTAGCTGCAGGAATCTTCAGGCTGATGCCATGCAGTCCTTTCTTCCTCCTGTGCAGCCAGCACCATGCAATCA
>ML681966.1:59262025-59443756 GCA_007922195.1 Podocnemis expansa | reverse complement strand
TAAGGGTCCCTAAAAGAGATTGCACCTATTTAGGCACATGGGTTACACTGGCAGTATCCTCTTAAAAGCTCACTGACCATGTGAGGAGGACATATAAAAATTCTCCTCCTCTGACAAGGCATATCTTTCCCTATCTCCTATAGGTTTCTGTTGCTAAACATCAGGAGTCATGGAGATCAGAAAATAGGATTGGGAGGGAGGGTGGTGCATGAGACCATCCCTGGGACTCCAGTCAACTTCTTTAGGGTCTCCAGGTACTGGAGAAGCAGATGGCATCTAGGAGCCCAGATGAGAGATGACACACTGCTGACCCACGCTGAAGACACCTACCACTGCAGTTCTCACGCTTTTAAAATAGAGCCCATGCCTCTCCTGAACTTTGCTGTAATGCTTGCCCTCGACTTTGAGAGGCAGCATGAGATTGTGGAGCAGGGGAGTGGAAGGATGGTAGCACAGCAGCTGCAATTCGCCATGCTGGGCTGCTTATAACCCAGGGCAAGAAATTTAAAAAGGCTCTGACCCTCCCAGCTTCTAGGTGTATGCAACCCAGGTAGGGGAAGTTGGGGAGCTCATGAGGCAAGCAGGCAGGCTGGCTGGAGCTGCCAGTGCAGTGCTATAAGCAGGGTCACACCAAACTGGCTGACCCAGCCAGACAGCCAGGCTGCCTGCCTTCTGCCTCCCCAGCAAATAGCCAAAGAGAGGACAATGAAGTGAACGGAGAAGAAGGCAGAGAAGCCTCCTGCAGTATTTCTCCCACCCTGCCCTTAGCTCCTGCCAGACTCCCAATCCCCCTTCTGGGGAAACAAAGCAGAGAGGATTTAGCAGCAAAAACTAAGTAAGCCCACTCTTACAGGAAAGAGCGAGTCCAAACCAAAAATACAGCATTACTGGGATCACTCTATCCAATGCAAGACAGACAACATTACAGGAATTCACAATGAAGTACAACAATTGTAAAACAAGAAAGGCACATTCAAAGACTAACAAGTTTATTTATTGCTAGAGCTTTTGTGGGTGAAATCCCACTTTGTCAGACATTTGAAAATGGTTTCCAAATAGGATTTCGCTCGTGTGATAGATAAATGTGTTACTCTTGAAAAGTACCACAGGACTCTTTTCTATTTTTACTGGATTAGACTAACATGGCTCCCCTCCCCCCCCCCGGAACTTTTCAGTAAAAGGATAGTTAACTTTGTGGCATGCTGCCTGATGTGTACTTATGTTGTGCAGTCATAGGAGGGCAAAACTAAAGAGCAGAATAAATAGTGATATTAAGTAGTGACATTATTGGTAGGTCAAGCCTCACTCATGATCTCCCAACAGAACTCTCAAATCTCAGGAATTTTTTCCCCAGGCCTAGTCTGCTAATATTTGCTCAGTCTTCTGTAGCCACAATCAGTGGTGGCTTTTGGGGTAGGCGAAGCAGGTGGCTGCCTAAGGCCACAAACAATAAGGGGCCCCGTCTTCAATCTCGTAGACAGAAATGAAAACAGAGAAAAATATAGAAAATTTTCCCATATAGCAGAGCTAGTAGGACTGGAAGCCTAAGCACTTTTCACTCTTGGTTCATCAAGGCAAGCTATCATTAGGATCTGTGCTTCATCTGAAATGCAGATTTCACCATTATCTGCCCATCACCTTGACATTGACATGCTAAAAAGCAGAAGCAAGCAACAGACAGCACAATGACAGGAACTTTTACAGTGGCCTCAGCTTTTAATTCCTCAGTATGGCCATTTATTTTGCCATTTTTTAATTTTGTGAAATACTGCCCTTTTCTTTTCTTTTCTACCTGTATTTTTGCATTTTCCTTTGACTTTGTGGAAATTTTTACTTTGACTTTTTTTAGTTCAGGTTACCAGGTAGGTCCATAAAGGCTGCTACATCTAAATACAGTGCTTTCCTTTGGCAATCATTACATCTCTGTGTGATGTCTGTGCAGTAGGTCTTTCTTTTGATAAGTAATTCTTTAGCTTCCTTTGTACTTAACTATTTAATATTTTGAGGGGGCCAGAGTCTTATAAACTTGAGTACATCAGAGAATTTCATTGAAATTTGGTGGTTTTCATTTCACTTATTTTTATTTATTATTATTATTTGTATTAAATATCTCTAGTGCACATAAACCCAAGCCCATATGAAAATTTTGTAAGATTTGACAGCCAAAATTTTAAATGTGGTATTTTAGTTATTTTTGAGCCATCATGAATGTTACCATTTCTTATTTATTAATTAATGCTCACACTTTTTAAAAAAAAATTAAAATGTTCACTTCAACTTTGTAGTTCAGCATTAGCTGCTTTATGTTAAGTGAATGATGATCAACTTACGAGCTTCACGATGGGAAGATCTTTAAAAATACCATAGCCAAGAATAATTTACGAGTTCCAGAGGGATAATCATATTAGTTTGGTTCAGCAAAACAAACAACAAATCTGGTGGGGTCGTATGGGGCAGTTAAGGGTACAGGAGGGACTGGAACCATAGGGAAGGCAGCAGTGTTTAAGCAGGAACTCCAAACTGGCACTATGGAGTCTTGTCCCAGGGTTACAGAATTATTTCACTTATGACACTAAAGGACATATATCCAACATTAATTAATATGTACTTTAAAGGTAAACACAATTAATTATCTCTGACCCTCCATATTATCTGTCCCTGTCCCACATCTCCAGTCTCTTCCTGCTTAATGT
Source organism: Podocnemis expansa (assembly GCA_007922195.1). Classification (NCBI taxonomy): domain Eukaryota; kingdom Metazoa; phylum Chordata; order Testudines; family Podocnemididae; genus Podocnemis; species Podocnemis expansa. Next base: position 59,441,063 of record ML681966.1, on the reverse strand, counting down.
AGAACAATCTCTCACACAAGAGAACAATTTCAAGCACAGGATAAATACTAGGCACAGCATATGGTGGTGTTCAGCAGAGTTCACCTTTACAAATAATAGCACTGTTGATGAGGTTACCTTCCCAGACCACCTGCTGCCCCAGCCTCACAACTGAGGCAACAAGGCAAGGGGCAGGAGACCCTGCAGTTGTGCCAGGCCAGACCCACTGCCGTGTGAGACCCTGTGGTCAGACCAGGCAGCTCTACCACCTGGGCATGTGGTGAGGGCTGGGGACCCCAGGCCAGGGCAGCCCTGACCCATGGGCATGGGCTGAGGGCAGGAGACTCTGGGTTGGCACCCAAGCCTCGTCCCCTGAGCTGTGGGGGGCTGCCTGGTCAGGGCTGCACCACAGCAGCCTGGCCACCAACCTGATCCCCAGGGACCCACGGCTGAGGGATGGTCCCTGGCTCACCAGCCTTCTGCTGGACTGACCCTGGCCTGGACAGAGGCTTAGGTACATCCCTTGGGCCACCTGGTGCTCAGGTGAAGAGCTCCATTTCCAGGCCACCCCCTCTGAGGCCCCTAGGCCATGGGGGGGTCCCCCCTGCAGGCACTGGGGAGATGCTCATGGACCCAGCTGGGACCTAGAGGCCATGGGGAGAATGCCTCCAGCCCAGGGGTACCCCCTGCCAATCCCAGCTGGGCCCCAGAGGTTTATGGGCACTCCCCGGTCTCACCCAGGGTCCAGATGCCTAGGGGTAGCCCCCTGAGTCCCACCTGGGCCCCAGAGGTCTGGGGACACCCCCACCAGTCCCACATGGGCCCCAGAGATTTCAGGGCACCCCTGCCCATCCCACCCAGGGTCTGGATGCCTATTGGCACCCCTACAGCCACACCCAGGGCCCAAAGGCCTGGGAGAATCCCCTGCCCCCACCCCACCTGGGACCCAGAGGGCAGGAACTAAAGCCCATGCAGGGAAGCCCCCCTCGGCCCCAGGCAGCCCCTCCTCTCCCCCCCCCCGTCTGACTAGGGCCTCCAACCAGGGCCGTGCCTAGGGGGGAGCAGGGCCCAGGGCAAATCAGTTTGTGCAGGCCCCCCCCATTTTAAACTTTGCAGCGCAATGTTCCCTCTAAGCCAGTTGGTTCCCAACCTGTGGTCCAGGGACCCCCCAGAGGTCCACAGACACTTTGCAGGGGGTCTGCAGAGCCTCTCCCTACCCAGGGCCGGAATCCAGCTACAGCCCTGATGCTCCCTGCCAGGGCTGCCTCTCCCCGTCTGTGGCTGTCTCCTGGCAGGGGGATGGAGCCACAGCAGCTCCCCAGCAGGGGCAAGGGCAGGGGACCACAGCTGCTAGGGCTCAGCTCCCTGGTGGTGCGGGCAATGGTGGTGGCAGCACTGCTCACCAGCTGTCCCACTGGTGCGGGTCAGAGTCTGCCCATGCAGGCCAGATTACATAAACAGCTGAGGGGGGTCCGCAAAGTGGTGGGGTTTTTTTTGTTTTGTTTTGTTTTTTGTTACACAGGGGTCCCCAGCCTGAGAAAGGTTGGGAACCACTGTTCTAAGCTGATGATGCAGCTGAGCAAGTTCCCTCCTGGTTCTCCAGGCCCCAACGGGCTTCTTCCCTGCTGCCCACTGGCTCCCCAATAACTTGTGCACCCATAACTTGTTCAGCTGCATCATCAGCTTAGAGGGAACACTGGGCAGTGTCATAATTTTTCTTTAATAAAATCATAAATTTCTAGCCCTCAGGCTAAAAAGTTGCAGAGAGAAGCAGAAAAACATGACCTGACTTTATCCTAAAGGCTCAAAACCCAGAAGTCAGAGAAAATAGTTTCCCCCATTTATTATTTCTTTAAACATCTCTTTATTTTTAAGTGAGTTTTAATGATATATTTAAGCCAGACTTGTGACTATTTTTGATGTTTAGGGTAGGCAATACTGAATGTGTCATGGTGATGTTCCATCAACCTCACAGCCAAGTGGACAGGAGCATCTGGATGTACTCTTTGTGGTTCTGGTTTTCTGTTCAAGATGGGCACACAATTTTACAAGTTTAATAATTTTTGTTAGATCAAGTTTTTGTTAAATTGAAAATTCAGAGAGAGGGAAGCTATTTTTGGATGATAAGAAATAAATTCAGGTCCTCTCTCACCTTAAGGCACTGGATTCCAATTGTCTAATGTATGTTATTTCCTTTATGCTGCCTGACTCTTTCCTCTTCCACTTATTTTAATATATGTATTCATACATTCCTCATTGCTTTGCAGGTGATCTAAGTAATGAAAGTCAGGTACTGTTTGGGGATGAGAGCAAGAAACAAGGGACTTTTGGCCTCCTCTTAGATACCCTGATGTAAATCAAAGGAGGAGTCTTGTGGCACTTTTAAAAGCTAACAAATAAATAAATTTGTTAGTCTTTAAAAGTGCCACAGGATTCCTTGTTTCCCTAAACTAGACCTGCATGGCCACAGTTGCTTTTCTCTTTGCCATGCTTTGGGACTTGTGGTCTGACTGCAATCAATGACAATGGGGCTTATTTACAGTGCAGAAGGAAGGACAAAAAACTACTTTAATGTGTTGATTGATGGCCATTAACCCTAAAAACCCAGTATTTCCATATGAGTGCTAGCCTGGGGTCTTCTCTCTCAGGTATAATAGATTATCATCTGCACAGAGAAGTTTGCTCAAAAAGACATTCCTGAAGACTGAAAACTCTTGTTAAATGTAGAAGGAAAAAAGTTCTTTAATATCTGAGAACGCTTTCTGGATATGCTGATGTAAATTCAAAGAGAAGGTCCTGTTTTGTAAAGGTCGGGGATGTGACATTCTCCTGGCTTTGTTCCCGTTTGCTTGACTGAGGCTGGCTCCATAAGTTTTACCTCGACACTTGCCCTTTCTCTTCCCCTCAGGGAGCAGTTGTGGGAAGGTGGCTACTTAAGAGTTCCTGTAACCAAACGCTGCCTGTCCCAATTCCCTTCCCCCTTCCCTGACCAGCCGGAGCTGCTCCCTGGTCCCACAGCTTGAAAAAGCTCCCCGCTTCCTTACTCCAGCCCGCTGCGTGGGATCCCCCAAAAGTGTGAGGCCTCGGCCCCTCCCCTCCCCTCCCCCGGCTGGTCACACACCTGGCTGCAGCACCTGGGCGGGGGAGGGGAAGCTGCAGCTCCCAGTCCCAGAGCTCTGCCGGGGTCCCAGCCCCCAGCGCCAGAACTGGGGGTCCAAAACAGACTTGGGGCACCATGGGGGAGATTTGGGGCACGTGCCCCGGGTGCCCAGCGCCAGCGACGCCGCTGCTCTTGGTTGAGATTAATAGTCAAAGCAGTTTTATTAAGAAAAGAAGATGGGATTTTAAGTGAGTTGAAGTATAAGAGATAATGTTAGAAATGGTTACAACTAAATAGAAGTGAAAACATGCATCTGAAAGTGTAAAACTCAGTCAAGCAAGTTTTAGTTCAAGGCTTTCTTCAAGATGGCCTTTCTTATCCACAGCCTTCCTGCAAAGTGTTGGCTAATCCTCTCCTCAGTCAGGATGTTTTCCAGAAGGTCAGTGGTGCTGGTGCCTTTGTCTTCCTAGGTAAAAGGGAGAGCTTGGCAATCTGTGTCCCTTTCTTTTATAGTCCATTGAATCTATTAAGTGGATTCTCCTAAAGGTTCCCCCCACTCCCCACCAACATGTGTTTGCTGAAATGCCAATTATTTTCTACCCTGCCATCTTTGCCGCTCTTGCTGTCTTTATGACCTAGTGCACTGCACAAGGTAAACTGAGGTAAACACTTTTTTTTTTTTTTAAGATAGGCCTCTTTAACCACTTTTGCCTGGCCAGGGCTGTCCAGTTTTGAATCAGTAGCACCATACAGGAGAATTAATAACTTTACATGTAATGTTGTTTCATCGTGATATTATTGACCAGTGAGTTATTAATTTTCAATTGGTACCTCACAAGGCATATTTTGTACAAAGATTATTATAAGAATATGTAGCTTGTGAATACAGGGTTGCTTTGGGTCAGAGAACAGCACATTCCATTATTTTCTACCCATGCTTTCTCTCCCCCTACTCAATCTTAGGTACTTAAATCCATAGCTATTTTCTAGGAGTTATTTTTTTCTAGCCATTATTAGATCACTCTCCTTTTCTTACTCAACATCTTCGTTCCCATATGAAAATTTTTGGACATGTGTGATCAATTTTTCAGTTTTTTCAGTCATTTGCAAGCATAATCCCTCAGATCTCCATGTGCTGACTGATATTTTTGCAAATACTAAAGGTGAAATTAAGGAGGCCTGCTGAAATGTTCGCTCACTTTCTCTTGGGTCTAACATATTTTTTACTGTGTTTTGAGGATCATCTTAAAGTTGTCAAAATTCTGTTTCTGTAATGGAGAAGGTTGGAAAAGTTAGAGAAATGCAAAATTCCAACAGAAAATTTCTTATTACATTTTCTGCACAATTTTTTCCTCCCATTTTTTGATCCTATAATTTTAAGGAACAGAGACCAAAGAGGCAGATTTAGGAGTATTAATGCATTAATATTCTCAACAGCAATAAAACACTTTGACAGTTGTGTTTATCAGGCCTCCCCTTCCTGTGCAAATGCAAAAGAGTATGTCTGCTCCGATCATTACAAGACACAATACAGTAACTGACAAGTTCTGTTTTAAGGAGTGTAACTCTCTCTCACCTCTACCTGTGCTCTGATATGGATTTTGAAAAGTAATGATCAGTTCTTAGTAGTTTCTCTGCTGCCTAGAGAAGTACTTCTATGGCAGGTGTTGGCAACCCAAAAGTAATAAAAAAGCCATTTTTAAAAGTTTCTTCAAAAACCAAGTGTTTTGAAAGCCACAATGGGTGTAGCCTCCTGGTGGGTGGTGGGGGGAGCTGGGCCAAAGTGTCTGCCTCAGGGTCCCCTGGCCATGGGAATGGGTCAGGGGGGAGGGAGGGCATTGCCTGGAGCTGCAAGGGGGCACCCAAAGAGCCTAAGGTAGCTCCAGACCCACAAGTTGCAGACCTCCATTCTATGGAAGCCAGGCATTATGGTTTGAAGAGTTTGTCTTAATGCATAGTATGAGGATATCTATGGTTTCAAAGAGTTAAATCAATAATTTATCTGGACCATCTACACGTGTACACACACAAAGAAATTTTTCATCCACATACATGCTACTGCTCTGGTCTTATAAGCAGGCATTAATGCTGGGCAGAGGAGGAAGGGGAAGAGAAGTCGCAAATTGTTCCCCCTACTGATACTATCCTCATATGACCAGCATTAGAGTCTGATTTACAGTCTTGTTCCTGGGTACTTAATTAGAGTTTATAAAGCAAGCCCTGCAGGCTCCCCCCACCTCACTGACCCGAAAGTTGTTGTAGATTTACTAATGGGCTTCTAAACTGAAGGTCTGATGTATTTTGTCTGCAGGTGGCAGAGGACTGGCATGCTGCCTAATTCAGTCTCCATCTCCTGCTTTCTTGTGGTGAGATTTATGCTTATTTTTGTTGTTGCTGCTGGTTATCTCACCTGAAGTGTGGTACTTTGGGTGTGAGGGACGGGTTGGGATGTAATAACTTCTGTGTGCTCCAATCTGGCAGCTTTCCAAACTACCTGTAAGTGAGGTGCTTGTCTGCAGCCTCTCCTATCATGGTTCTGTTCATACAACGCAGGCCATAATAAATGCAGAAGCGATTTAGGCCAGTCATCCACTTAGTCTAGTATTTTGTTCCTGCTGGTAGCCAGGGCTGAAAAAGGTGGTAATAGTGATGGAGGGTGGGGAGAATTGTACCAAGGCCCCAAGCTCAGGGGACTCCCAAAACATTTGCAATGTCTGTGTAAATTGAAATGGGAGGTTGCCTCGTAGCTACAAATTTATGTCAGTGGGCCTGATGGTTGCCAGCACTTGATTCAGAGGAAGGTAAAAAAACCCACAGAGTGAGCGATTATGGCCTAAATGGTCCATGGAAAGTTTTTACCTGGTTACCAGTTTTACCTGGTCGTATTATTCATGAGGGTTTATCTCCTTTCCAAAAATCTCTTTTGTAAATTATTTTCATTTTTTGCTATTGTCATTGTTGTTGCCATATAAATGTCTGTACCTCAGAGCCTTTAACCCATGGTTTAAGGACTTCAAGAACTCAGCCACAGGTTACGGGTCTGTTACCGGAGTAGTTGAGTGAGGGTCTGTGGCCTGCATGTGCTGGAGGTTAGACTAGATGATCATAATGGTCTCTTGTGACCTTAAAGTCTGAGTTTGATGCTTTCTGAATACTTGTCAAGTGCTCAAAAACATAATAGGGAAATGAGGTAATAGAAAACTGGTTTCTTCTGAGGTCCCTATCACCTTTGTGGCAATCTGAAGAGAAATAATTTTCACCTTATCTAATGACTGGCGTTTTTCAGCCATCCAACTATTATTTTAGGAATTTTATTTTCACACAATAGTTCAGAGCATTTGCAAAAGTGGATACGCCAGTAGACAACATTCTATTAGAGCCTGTGCCAAGGCAGTCCTGCTGGGCAACATCCTTGTTATAGTTCTAATAAGCTCTTATGGAAGAGTCCTGTAGAATTTTTAGTGTTCTGTGCTATAGAAATTATTCAGAGCCTGTAGAATTGAACTGGGAATGACGACCTTTCAATAGAATTTGTAAGCCTTCCCATAGAATTGTGTTGCATGGATATCATTCTCTATTAAATTATGAAGGATGGTTTAAGGCTGCACAATAGGCATGGGCATATTTCTTTCTCATCAACTCAGTTTGTTCCTTAAGATGAGCTATTCAGGTTACATAACTGCAAATGTTGGCATTTATCATCAATCTATCCCACCTTCTGTTGTTAAAGCCCCCCAGTATAACACTTGAGTTATCCAGTCTGCGTCAATTCTACAGTTGTCTTTTCTGACACATTCTTCAATACATTTTCACATAATGGTATTAAAAGACATCACATCACAAGAAAAAGTAGGAAAAGAAACAGCTGTATTGTTGCAAGCAAAATTCTGGGTGTGCTACAATGTCAAACTCAGTATTTTCTGGGTCATTAGTTTAAAATTAAATGCCCCTAAATTTTATTAATGCAGAGCTAAGGTTGCCCAGCGGTACCTTCTGCCTTTTCTGAACATAGAGAGTGGCTAAACTTACATTTCTGAAAGCCACAAACCACAGAATTATGGTATAAACCAGCCTTGCAATGCAACGTTAACTTTGTCCCCTTCGAGCTCACAACGGCCAATAGGAATGGCTTAAAACGGGTGGTGCCATAATAAATAGATATGAGGAAGGACTGTAAGAAGATGACATTGTTTATGTTGTGTTACACATTTGAATACAATTGCATTTATCTGCAGGCATTCATGGGCATGCACAAGGCTTGAAGAACAGGGGTATTGCCACCCTCAAATGATCAGCAAGGGGTACAGAGCCTCTCTGGCCCCTGGGCCTGGTATGGGGGGAAGAGGGTGTGTGCTTCTCCAGCCCTTGGGGTCCTCTTGGGGTGGGCACTTCTCCAAAAGTGCTGGAATTCAAATTCCTGCACACATCCCTGCAGGCACTCAAGCTGCGTTCACTGTATTAGGTGCAGAAGTGTTGAATTATAGAGGGATTAGTTGCAGCAGGTCAGAAGAGTTGTCACTGAAATCTGAGGAGCGGTGCATGTGTAGCCTGAGAGACTGTGCATCTATTTCAGTGCTGAGTTCTGTAGATCAGTGGCTCTCAACCTTTCCAGACTACTGAACCCTTTTCAAGAGTCTGATTTCGTCTTGCATACCGCTAAGTTTCACCTCACTTAAAAACTACCTGCTTACAAAATCAGACATAAAATACAAAAGTGTCACACCACAAATACAAAAGTGTCACAGCATACTATTACCGGAAAATTGCTTATGTTCTGATTTCATATTTCAGTGGATGGATAGTATATAGAACAGTATAAATAAGTCATTGGCAGTATGAAATTTTAGTTTATACTGACTTTGTTAGTGGCTTTTGTATAGCCTGTTGTAAAACTAGGGAAATATCTGCATGAGTTGGTGTACCCCCAGAAAGACTTCTGTGTACCTCCAGGTGTACACATACTGGTATTTCTGGTTAAGAGTCACTGCTATAGATTGTATTAGTAACTGTGTGCTGGGGTGATTTTGTCATAGGATTTGTCAGAAGTCTGATGGAATATATGACTGTGGTCTCTGAGGCTTAATGAGCAATAGGGGAGGGAATGTGTTGTAAGAAATTCTTAGGGCAAGGGTGGAGGGGTGGCAACGTTTAGTAAGGGTGGGGTGGATTAAGTGGAGTACACTGAATGTCTGAGTTTAGGCCCGGTGTAGATAGCTCCTGTTTGCTCGACTTTACCTAAATCAAGTTTTGACTTATTAAACAGGAGCATTGCTGGCACTGGGCACACAGGGCATGGGGCTCCAAATGCGCTGCTCATTGCGTCAAGCCACCCCAGCACTTGCAGGTGCAACTGAAAGGAGTTCAGCTGGAGCCGGATGGATTGCTCTTTTAAATCTCCTACCCTGCAGCAGGTAGCTGAGGCATGTGGCCCAGGGAGGGAGAAAAGGAGGGAAATTTAAATCTCTCCTCTGTGTGGCTAGCTCTGGTCAGTGTTTCAGCGGCGGATCCTCTTCAGCTTCAGGGAGGACCAGCACAGCACAGGTAAATGCTGCTTGGGCGTCACCTGGGCAAGTGTTGGAAGAGGGAAAGGGAAAGAAAAAGGGGATTGGGACCCTGGGGTGTTTCAGGCCCCACAGTGGCCCCACACCGGACCAGTGGGGAGCAAGAAGTGCCATAGGGTGAGTGGAGCAGTGCAGTCTGGGGTCTGGCCAGTCTGGGCTGAGAGTGGAGTGGCACAGTCCAACCAAGCCAAGGGAGAGCGGCTCAATGTGGTCCAGGACCCGTCTGGGCTTGGGGAGAGTAGGCTATACATGGACCTCTCCTCAGATTTCAGCGACAACTCTTCCAATCTGCTGCAACTAATCCCTCTATCATCCAACACTGCTGCACCTAATACAGTGAATGCAGGGATGTGTGCAGGAATTTGAATTCCAGCACTTTTGGAAAAGTGGCCTCCCCAACAGGACCCCAAGGGCTGGAGGAGCACAGACCTTCCTCCCCCGATGCTAGGCCCAGGGGCCAGAGGGGCTCTGTACCCCTTGCTGATTATCTGAGGGTGGCAATATCCCTGCTTGATAAGCTGAGGTGAGCAGCATGATGTGGCAATAGTGTGTGGGGGGGGTGGATCACTGAGGTGGTGGTTTGGGGCCAGGAGGTCCTGGGGGGTTGATGAAGTGCGGAAATAGTGGGAGGAGGGTTGGGGACACAGGGAAAATAGCAGGAAGGGGGACCACAGAAAAAATAGTGGGAGGATGCAAGGAAAATAGCAGGGGCCTGTGATAGACAGTGAGCATGTGTTCTGTTTCCAGGATGATCATTAGCACCCGCAAGGGTAAAATGTTAGCTTGTTGGGATGTGGTGTAAAGGGGGCAGAGTAATTACTATGTCATGAGGATGGTGCGGTGGGCTGTTTACCTTCCACAGGGTTAATGTGGACTCAAGAGCCAAATTATATGAAGTGGCTGCACCTGGAGGGTGAGTTGGAGTTTGTTAAAGCTGAAGCCCAGCTGTGGAAGGAGTGAGGCCAAGATTATAGAGGCAGGAAGTCTGGAGTGGAATGAGGCTCTAGGGAAGAGCTCTACATTGCTTGGTGGGGTTCAAGTGTGGTGAGACTAGGAAGAAAAAAGGAGGGAGCCCCAGGTGAGAATTACCCAACAGGAGATTGTGGGGAGGCAGAGCAGTAAGTGTAGAGCAAACTCTGACTGTGATGAGGCCTGAACTAAGAGCAAGACTTGGACTTCCAGGAAAGGAGCCCCAGGAGGTGTTCCGTGGAGGCACAGAGCAAGGACAATGAAAGGGGATGAAAGGCCAAGCCAAAGAAGAGCGAAAGTCAGCTTGTCAATATTGATTGGTTTGAGATTCTTGGGGGGATTTCAGGGAGAAGCCCTGTGAGTGCTGGACCTGAAAGTAGGGTGAACCTAGAGACCTTATGGGCAGAAAGCCCAAGGACAGGCTTGGAGTCCAGTGTGAATGGTGGGTTTGGGTTCCCCTACTAGCTTCTGCTAAGGTGGTGGGAAGCCCCTGTGAAGGGGATAGGTACTACTGAAAGGCCTTCTCTATCTGCTTCCACTGGGCCCAAAATCAAAGGTAGAACTATGGCAAATGGCTGGATATCTGTTTTTGCTGGACATTACAAAGGAAAGAGCTGCTATTTTTTTCTATTCTGTTTGCTGTCTCATTCTTTATCTCTGTGTGATCTGTTATACGTTGCCTAAAAAAGCAATGATGAGTATTTATAAAGGAGGGAGGGGAAGTGAAGGTGGGTGAGGTTAGCAATCAGTTCTACAGGTGAGAGTTCTTCTTTGTGGGGTTTTGGGGATGACAAAGATGGGCATCTGCTCCTTTAGGAAAGAGGCAGTCTGTTTCCTTTAAATGTCTTAAATCAACCATCTGTAAGTCAAACTCTCCTGTGTGCTTTTTGTAGATCTACCTACCTCTAGGCCATGTAATAATACTTAGTACTTTTAGAACACATATCTTCAAAAGCACCGTACAAATATTAAATAATTAAGGTAATTGCTTTGCCAGAATCACTTGACCCTTGTGCTTTTAGTTCTAAAGCTGATGTTTCTGCTGAATAGGAGTTGGGCTGTACAATTAAAAAAAACGAAGCAGGAGTACCACCCAGTGAGTGCAAGCCAACTACAAATTATCTGGAGTTTATTATGTGTATATGATTAATAGAAAAATTGGAAACTGTCTGCAATTAACATACCAACAGCAAAGAGGAAGTAAAGAGAGAACAGAGGATGATTTTTTCCATTTGCAAGGTGAAGTGATACTAATATCTCCTTTGCTGAGTCACTGCCACAGAGTCCAAATCTGTCGTTAACACCTCTGTTTAAAGAACAAAACCAAAAACAGTCAGTTAGAACATCAGCCATCTTTGGAGGCGAAATCAGTTTTAGTCCTGTTTGACGATGTAAATATCTACTTGGGGTTTTTTTGGAGGATTTTTTTTCCGATGCTATTTGAGTACTTCAGAAAGGAGTTAGCTTAGCTAACCTCATGACCAGAGTCCTTTATTCCTGAGAACAGCACTGGAAATGGCAGTGTTAGTTTCTATATTTTGCCTTCCAAACGAACCTCATTGAAGAAATCCTCTTGGAAGGGGGACAGTTTATTCTCCAGGCCCTTCTCCCTCTGCCTTCCTCATGAAACAACCAAAAGTTAGTGCTAAATGTGATGATTACAGTGGCTCAACATTCAGTTTTTTAAAATTCTCTGAAATCTTGTGGTTTTTTGGCTTTTCATCAAAACTTGCCCCCTTTTCTCTCTCTTTGCCTTTGCATTCCTCCCACTCTAGTAGCAAAATAGAAATGAGGGGAAGGAGGAGTGCTGAAGGGAGGAAAATGCCAAAGTTTTTGGCTTCCAGTTTTCAAAAACTGAAACATTTTGGTTTTGAATGTTGCCAAGATCCAAAGGGGCAGTGTGTTAATCTATTTCAGTAAAACAAACAAGGAGTCCTGTGGCACTTAAAGACTAACAAATATATTTATTGCATGAGCTTTCATGGGAGAAAGTTCTTCAAAGTGTCAGATGAAGTGGGATTTCCTCCCACAAAAGCTCGAGCAAAAATATAAGTAAGGCAGGTTTAGAAGCAGCTTCTGAAGGGGGGGGGGGCAACTAATCTGCGTGGGTCCTGTATTAGCATGAACAGAAAAGAACATAGTTAGGTATTAGCATATGGGGTGCAGAACATAGTGGGTAATGGTATTTGGGGTTAATCTGCTCACAAATCTGCCAATATCTGTAATTCTACTGAAGAGAAATATGAAATACTGTCTGTTGTGATATGCTATTCTCTGTTTGTTCCAAATCTGTCTGGGTTAGAGTAAAAGCAACCCTTAGTTGAAAAAAAAGCTTGTAAGAAAGGCCACTGACTATCTCAGCCTGAAAAAAAGTAAGGGGGGTAGTGTTTTGCATTAGCTCCTTTTGGAGCAAAATGCTGGAGGCATTTCTGTCCCACCCCAGCCCCCCTGTCAAATGATAGATCTGGCTGGGCTTCTTTAAGGCCCCCTTTTGTTATGTTAAGGACAATAGGTGTTTCTAGCTATTTAATGTTTAAGAGCTGATATCACTAGAGGGTGGCAAACTCTCTGAACTAAGGTTACTAGAGAGAGGGAACCATCTGCCCCTGAGCTGAAATTACTGAAGAGGAGCAGCAGATGGAGTGACCAGTGGAAGGTGAGAGCGGCCAGCAGCAAGCTGGGCAGCACGAGAGACTGGTGGGCGGAGCCAGTGGACAGTGGGCAGAGCTAGCAGACAGTGATAGCGGCGAGCTGGGCGGTGTGAGACACCGGTGGGTGGAGCTGGTGGACAGTGGGATTGGCTAGCGGCAAGTTGGGCGGCATGAGCGACTGGTGGGTGGAGCCAGCAGACAGCAGGCGGAGCCAAGGGATGGTGCTATTGGATGCAGTGTGTGGTCAGTGGGTGGTGTCGGCGGATAGCTGGCACAAAAGACTCCCTACGAACCCTAGGGTTGGTGGGGAGCATAGTTAGCACTGATTCTCCAGATCAGTGCTGGTTTTGCCATTAAGACTTGTATGTTCTGTTATGTGGTGTGGGTTGTTGGGAACTTTGCTCTGTACTGATTAGCTAGATCAGCACTGATTTCTGTTGTGTCCTTTTACACTCTGTTTTACTACTATTAAAAGTTCTGTTTACTACACTCAGTTTTGTGCTGGCTAGTGGGGAAGCCATACCCCTTTGTGGTCCCCAGGAAACAGTGCAGGATTCCCAGAAATCTGCAGGGGGGGCTCAAGCCAGTTGGTGGTGCTACATTATTGGGAAGCCCCTAGGGAGAGAACCGGCCCTTGTTCTGCCAGCCTGCCCTAGCAGAAGGGTTACCTATGTTTGTTAGTCTTCAAGTGCCACAGGACTCCTTGTTTATTTTGGTTTTGGTTCTTTATTGAAAAACTGAGAACCTTCAAACGAAACAAATTTACTGTGAAAAGTTTCACTTAGAAAAAAGGCCTATTTTTCCATAAAAAATGTTTTTGAAGAAAAAAATCTTTGCCCATAGGCACACACCTTATCATTTGGAAGGACTGGAATTGACCAAAATCACTTTCTATAGACAACTGAGTAATCAGCAATAGCTTTCATTTCCAGGATATAATTTAACCAGAACCCAAGAGATGAAAGAATCTTCATCTCATTACTCTTTGCTAAAAGCTATTCAATCCCCCATAATTTGCCTCCTTTTTTTGTTAAACAAACCATGTGTTAAAAAGGTCCATTTTATGTTTTCTGCTATTGTTTGTTAGGAACATTACATAACAATCAAATGTATTTTACATTCAATGTGCATTTTTGTGTGTGGGATATACATATTTTGTATCTCATCAGAATTAATATTTTTTTATTTTTGTGTCATGCTAGCACTTATGACTTTTGTGTCATGGTAGCACAAGTCAGGGGTCAGTAGCCTCATTGTGCTTGGCACTGTACAAACACAGAACAAACAGAGGATTCCTGCCCCAAAGAGCTTGCAGTCTAGGTATAAGACAAGAAATGACAGCTTGATACAGACAGAATACAAGAACACAGTGCTGATCATTGTGATAGGATGCTGTCTGAGCACTGCAGCTGCCTTACTGTCGACTACTGCTTCTCAGTACTGCGCCATCCTAGTCTCACTGGATTTTGTGGCTAATGTAGCAACTTCTTTCAAAAATGACCACAGTCAGTAATCTGCATGATTTAAAAATAATTCTCCCAGTTCTTCCTATGTTATAAAGTAATTATTGCAATTTTCTTTTAGAATTTTGAACTTGAATGCTGAAACTCTAAAATTATGAGTTATCCCGATATTCCTTACAAGGTAAAACTAATACTGAATGCTTAGACCACGGAAAAGGGTTACTGATCTTTTGTATATAGGCTGTGCTGACAAATGCAAACAAGAGGACTCTGTGAGATGTTTCTCTGTGTGGTCAGGGGCAACTTTACTGATTAATGACTTTTTTGTAGCCTCCCCTGAATTGTATGCTGGGCTGTCCCCCCCACCCCCTTCCTGAGGGCATATATGACGAATCCTCTGATCTCAAGGCAACTCTCAGGAAATGGGTGACTCAAGCGGTAGAATCCTCAAATGAATTTTTGTTCTACAAGAGATTCAGAAATTAATACCCCCAAAACTCCAGTTAGAATGAATGGAGCTATTCATCTCAGTGGGGGCGGATGGGGGCTGGTATCAGGAAGAACCTGCTAGACTTCAAAAAGCCCAATATTGTATTTATATACTGTATATGTCTTTCAGTGTTGACCGGTTTCATTCATGGGAAGCATGTTCCAGTAACACATCCTTGTTTGCCTTGTCGCTGCCCCTTGATCATGTTTCTCTTTGCTCCTCTAGACAACATATGGGTGTGGACCACTTCTTTTCATTACACCCTTATCCTGAAATAAATTTGACTTCTCCTTCTGCACTGACAACCCCTCTGACCCTTTAGCCTGCTCCCTCTGCTCCCTCACATCTTCATTTGACCTTCAACCTCAGATCAACAATCTCACTCATCAAAATGGCCCTTCACTCTTGTCTTATGTAAACACAACTGCTTTTCTGATCATTCCAGCGCCAAATTCCCTCTCTCTGACCACCACTTCATTTTCTTCAATAAAGAACACTTGCCCTCTGTCCTCTGACTCTCCCCCAGCCCTTTTTAGGCTTCCATTCCATTAGTACGTCACTTATCGGCCACTCCAAGCACTTTCTCTGTTCTGCTATGCTCCCTCAAGGGACCAATTTAATGATTCGCTCCACTTCACTCTTTCCTTCACTGTTGGTTTTTTTGTCACTCTATCTGATCAGTCAACATCCCTCCACCCTGGTTCACTTCCACTATTGGATTCCTTCAATATACTAGTTTTAATCCTGTTTCTCCATTTATTCCATCTATCCATATGCTTCTGTCTCCGCTTTTAGCAAGGAACAGTCTCCCTTAATTAGACTATAAGTGCCCTACTCTCTTCTTCAAATCACGCTTTGAAACCACATTTTGCCATGATATTTAAAGTTAACACCTTGGGAGATAGTGACTTTGGAAAAGTTGATGCCATTTTAACACAAACATATCACTTTGCTTGCATATTTCTCTCTTTTGCCTGTTGCTTGTTTTATTTAAATTGTGAGCTTTTTGGTGGCTTACTTTATGTTTGGACAGTACATACCACAAAGCATATAATAATAGCTGGACTTTACGAACAGATGGCATCAACAATGTCTCCTCCTCAGCAGTGGCCAAACAGGGTCTTAATGCCAGGGCAAACAAAGCATACTTCTTAGCATGAGAATTAATCATTGTTTGATAACCCCAGCTTGGTACAAGAAGCCTAACTATGTTCAACCACTTTTGTTCAAGTGGAACACAATGCCATCCACAGCCTCAGAAACAACTCTAACATTATCATTAAGGAGACTGACAAAGGAGGTGCAGTTGTCATCATGGATAAACTGGATTATGATCAGGAGGCTTATAAACAACTTTCCAACACAACATTCTACAAACCTCTTTCCTCTGACCCCACTGAAGACTACCACAAAGAATTACAATGCCTACTCAAGAAACTACCTAAGGCAGCACAGGAACAAATAAAGGAAGACACCACTAGAACCCCAACCAGGAATATTCAATCTACTGCCTAAAATCCATAGAAAAGGAAACCCTGGAGACCCCATCATCTCAGGCATTGGCACTCTTACACCAGGCTTATCTGGCTATGTGGACTCCCTCCTCAGATCCTATGTTATCAACATCCCTAGCTATCTTCAAGATACTACAGCTTTCCTGAGGAAAATCCAATCCATCAGTGAGCTTCCTGAAAACACCATCCTGGACACTATGTATGTAGAAGCTCTTTACACCAACATCCCACACAAGGATGGATTATAAGCTATTAGAAGAGCAATCCCAGATGATGCCACAGCACAGCCTGTGACTGGACTTTGTGCTCACCCACAACCATTTCAGATTCGAGGACACTTTATACCTCGAAGTCAGTGGCACTGTTATGGGTACCCACATGGCCCCACAATATGCCAACATTTTTTTATGGGTGACTTAGAACAACGTTTCCTCAAGTCTCATCCCAAAACACCTCTCCGCTACTTACATATTGATGACATCTTCATAATCTGGACACATGGCAGGGATGCTCTTGAAGATTTCCACAGAGAATTCAACAATTTCCACCCCACAATCAAATTGAGCCGGGAGCACTCCACACAGGAGATTCACTTTCTGGACACTACAGTACAAATTAGGGATGGACACATCAACACCACTCTATACCGAAAACCTACTGATTGGTATGGTTATCTACATCCCTCAAGCTTCCATCCTAAACACACCACATGATCCATTGTATACAGCCAAGCCCTAAGATATAACCGCATTTGCTCTGATCCCTCAGACAGAGACAGACATTTTCAGGATCTCTATCAAGCTTTCTTAAAACTACAGTAGCCACCTGGAGAAGTAAAGAAATAGATTGACAGGGCTAAACGGGTACCCCACAGTCAACTACTACAGGAAAGGCCCAAAAAGGAAAACAATAGAACGCCACTGGTCACCACATGCAACCTTCAAGTCAGACCTCTACAACAGATAATTAAGGACCTCCAGCCTATTTTAAAAGATGACCCCTCACTTACTCTAGCCTTCGGAGACAGACCTCTCCTCGCCTACAGACCACCCCTGAACCTTAAACAGATAGAATAGAATCATAGGGTTGGAAGGGACCTCATGAGATCATCAAGTCCAACCCCCTGAGGCTTGAACCCAAGACCTTCTGCAACTAAGCAGAGGTGCTAGCCACTACACTATACTCACCAGCAACTTCAAACCTAACAACAGAGACATTAAAGCAGGCACATATCCCTGCAATAAACCATGCTGCCAACTCTGTCCACATATCTGCACAAAAGACACCATAATGGGACCTAATTAAGCCAGCTACTCCATCAAAGGGTCCTTCACCTGCTCATCCACTAATGTGATTTATGCCATCATGTGCTGGAAATGTCCCCATGCCTTATACATTGGACAAACAGGACAGACCCTGCGGAGAAGGCTTAATGGTCATAAAACTGATATCAGAAGTTACAACACAAAAAAACAGTTGCTGAGCACTTCCATCTACCTAACCGCTCCATTGATGACTTATTAACGATGGTCATCAGGATAATCAATGGGACATCAAGACTTCAAAGAGGAACAACCAAAATTGAATTAATATGCAAATTAAATTGCGTGAAAGCAGGGCTGAATCATGACTATGGATTCTTTTCATATTATAATAGGTAATTTGACTTCACCCTCCCTCTGTATGCTGTTTCCTGAAGTTTGAATCTTTACAAATGCTCTGATTTGCTGTTGCAGTATGACCTGATCCCATGTCTTACACTTCCCTGCATTTATTTTCATCCACTTCTGTAAGTTCTCCCTCTTCAAAGCGTCTGAAGTGGGATATTCTCCCATGAAAGCTCATGCATGCATAAATCTGTTAGTCTTGAAGTACCACAAGACTCCTTGCTTTTTTTTGCTTTACTAGACTAACACGGCTGCCCCTTTGTAACTATACTCAACTATGGCTCTAAATCCCACTGTAACATAGTCAAACTGCAATTATAATAAATAACATTTGTGCTCTACAATTACTTTGATTAAATATTCTGCGTATCAGTTAGGGTCACTATTCCCTCTAAGCTTTGCTTTTATGTGTGCGCACACAGGTCATGAAACCCATACACACAGCAGAATAAAGCATGCACAAAAAAATTTAACGGTGCTAATATTAGCGCACACATAGAAACTTTTTGTGCACATAGCCTACAAAAAATTAGAGGGAACATTTATTAGGGTATATAACTGAGATTTGTCCATATTAGACAACAACATCAGAAGATAAAATGTGACTAGGATTTAATTGTTCATTGAATAATTTAGTAACCAATGCTTCTGTACCTTTACACATTAATTAAATCAAGGGTGACCATGTAGACGACAATAACTTCAACAGGTTCAGCTACCAAATGAAAGAGAATATGGAAGAGATTAAGCCATGAATTATTAGTTCAGTCTCTCATCTACCTGAATTTTGGAGGTTTCGATAACATGAGGCAACAATTCCCTGGCCAACTTTGGTTTCTGGTGTTGCAAAACAAATCCCCAGCTGATGATGATCTGCAAACACAAAATGCTGTTCATCACTACTTATGTAAAGCTTAAAATGCTGGTAGGGAGACTCTGGCGACAAGGACTGGTGAGCTGGAATGCAGCAAGAGAGAATCCATCAGGAGTTCCGTCAAAACTGGTAAATTTACATTTACTTTTCCTGTCACTATAACTTATTTTCTATTTGCCTCCGTGCTGGCAGGCACAGTAGTTTCATTTTTTTACAGGCACTGCTGGCAAAAGTCTTGGTATACATTAATGGATTATAGAAATGCCTGTTATCTAGTCTCCCATCTTAACATTTTCCATTCCCAGAACCTGATTTTTCTTTGCTAAGTGTCACACTCCAGAGTACAGCATTTCATGTCACAAAGTAGAAATGGTTTTGTGGCATTATTTAGGGTAGTGGTTCTCAACCTTTTTCAGGTCATGGCACATTTGGCAGTGGTATGTGACCCTGCAGGACACAGCAGCCCACTTCCCCCAGAATGAATACAGCCATTTCCCCAGGTCTCCCCAACATACTTCCTGCTGTGTGGTAAGACAGTAATGTTTCCCAGCACAGTGGTTGAGAACCACTGATTCAGGGAGTACAGGTGTTCAGAGGGAATTACAAGCTTACAATATTGGGAGGTGAAAAGAAATTTATCTGGGGAAATGTTTTTTCACACACAGTGAGCAGTCAGATCGTTTCAGGCACAATGATTATGAGAACAGGACAAGAGAGAACAAAAGTATCCATGAGAGAGCATGGTATGTGTCTCTTGACACTCAAGCTGTATGGAACCCTGCAGCAGAACTCCGTATTCTTGAAGAATGACTAGAAATATAAAGGCGTACTACACTAAGCACAAAAAGCACCACAGCTTCAGAGCAACATACACAAATATGAAAGCTCTCCTGAATTTTTATGTAAAACGACAGATTTGTTTGAAGTCACAACTGAAGCACTGGACTTTTCATGCAGTTACAGTCTTTCTCTTCCTTGTTGTAAACCCTAATGATGGGGCAGTTGTTTGAAATACAATCAAAACACTAAGGCTATGTTTACGTTAGGCAAAGTTAGTTTGAACTTGTTAGGTCGAACTAATAAGTTTGAGTTTAGTTCGCACTAACCTTGAAGTTATCAATTTGAATAAACAACATGGATTAGTTCAAATTAATGTTAGTTTGAACTAGTCCACTTTGTTAGTTTGAACTATTTTTAGTTCAAACTAAGGGTTAGTCCTGGTCTCCATTGTTCTTTGTTCGAACTGACTGGTGGTAGTTACTAGTTCGAATTCAGCGTTCATTAGTTTGAACTGAGGAATTTCTTAGTTCAAACTAATGAAAGCCCACTGTGGACAGGCAGAAAGTTAGTTTGAATTAAACCTCCTTAATTCCAACTAACTTGCCAGTGTAGACATCGGCTAAAAAGAGTGTCAGAAATTTGAACCAAAATTAATCTCTTCTGAAGTTCAAAAACTCTTGCTTTATTAATTATTGTGGTCATTTCCACACAATTTTGGGCTCCCAGTCGCTGCAAGAATCAGAAGTGGAAGCTCTCATTCTGGTTACAGGATGGAGTTCTAATGGTTGGGATCTCTACTGTTGTCTTAGCTGCTGTATGGTTACACCGTAGGCATCGATGTTTATGCAGTGACCTATTTCTGTTTGTGTTTGGTATTGGGTAATCTTTGGTTTTGCTTGGTTGAATTTACCATGCAATCAACTATTCTGTTTTATCCATTTTAAGACCTACCAGAACTCTGCTGATTTACTGAGTTAAGATCAGCTGCATCCTATTGAATTTGTTTTGATCTGAGGCTTGATTTCAAATCTGCTTGATAATACCACTTCAGCTTTCTTTGGTCTCTGTGGATTTTACATGTGGATGTATATATTTCTGTTAGTTTGGGAATTTTGAATCTTGAACTTGTTGAGCCTATCTTCCAGGGAAGGTCACAGGAGGGCTTCTAAACTTTGACCTAAAGCTAGGAAGGAGACAGGTTTACTGAAGAAAACTTTGAAGTTTTGCCATATCCTCAGATCAATAGGGAACAGGGTACAAAGGAGAATTTCTAATTCCTAGGTATTGTGATTTTAGAAAGAGTGTATTGATGGAACTTTCCTCAGCTGCACAGGGAGCACCGTCTACTTTCTAAACTAGTCATGGCTGATTAGATTGTACTGAATAGTATTTTTGATGCAGTAGTGATCTCGGAAAGAAAGATGACTCTTTTATTGAGTCCTTGTCCTATTACCAATAAGGCAAAAAATAGCTAGAAAACAATACTGATGTGCGAAGAATGTGGATTAATCTGGAAAAATCCAAAATTCTGACAAGATTTTTTTTTATTAAAGACCACAAAACTTAAAAAATCTTTCAAAACTTATAACCTGAGAATTTTTGGCATTCCAGAAGTGATGGAAAACACTGATGGTGCTTGATTTGATCCTGACTGAAAAAATGTGACTCCTCTTTAAATCCTTCTGGATTTTCTGGACATACTGTGATTGTACTTAAAATTTTTCTTTAGTTTTGAAACATCTTGCTGGTTTCAGTGGAACATCCCACCACTAAGGCAGTGGTTCTTAGCTTCTCAGACTGTGATCTTATGCAATAATAGAAGCAAGTTTTGTTACTCTCCATTCATTTACCTATAAAGAAAGAAAAGGTGGTTGTGGTGGGGCAGATCTCTGCCTATCAAGAGAGGGTTCAAGCAGTGGGTCTCAACCTTTTCAGTAACATGTCACACTTCAATGAGGAAAAACAGTTCCACAACACACCCACTTCTTTTCAGCTGAATTGATTGCTCATAAACATCACATTTACTATGGTTATGGTCTTACTAGAGAGGTTTGCAACATGGTGCATACAACAAGCTAAAGAAGGATCATCAAATGTATTAATATTTCAAATCCAGCAGAGAGAAATACATGTCATCTCAATTTTGCCTTTTGGCCACCTGCATTTAGCATATTCATGTTTTAGAATCAAGAGACCGATACCTCGCTTTTGATTTTAGTTTTATGAGTTGTAATTTTGGTAGGATAGACTATTGTTTAAGGTGAAACAATGTTTGCTATACACTTGATTTTCATTATGTAGCTACAGAATTTCATGGCACACTTAGACAATTCTCATGGCACTGGTGTGCCGTGGCACACTGATTGAAAACCGCTGGGTTAAAGAGCACATTGGATATAGTCAACCCAAACACAAAGCATCTGTGAAGTTTATCATCACTGGAGATGGACTTGTTCTTAAAAGGAAGAATCACTGTTCAATGAAGACAGTGCTCTGTAGGAGGACTGCAACTTAGGGCTCTCTGCAAGAAAGAGCTGCTGAGGGATGAAATAGCTTAAGATCCTGGGCTGCCAAGGGCCTTTCAGGAAGGTGAAGGGCTAGTACGTTTTTCTTGTTTCTTTTCTTTTGACTTCCTGAAAGCGTAGGGTCTCCTTCTGGTGGGATGCAGAAGCCCACAATGTTAATAGATGGTTTATAGACGAGACTACAAGATGGGGAAGATTCATGAATACCTCTCCCAAAGCTTCTGGTTGAGGGATTTATCAAGTCCTAACAACTGCTCCCAAAACTTCAGGACTTTAGATTGTTCTACAGCTGTGAGCATAGCAGGTACTATGGCCCCTGGTGTCACAGTACGGAACAAATTTTGTTACTTGATTAACCTTGTGTTTGAACTGTTTTTATTTCCCCTCAAAAGGGAGCAGAGATGCTAAACAACATAGCCAAAGGGGTTGTACTGTGAGTTCTGAGGCAGGAGCAGTGCCTGCCTCTCCTCCCATGACAGCAAAACAAAGTAGTAAAGCTTACTGCAATGGCTCAGACAAGAGCTAGATGAAACCTTATTTCTTTGCAAAATTAAAGGCAAATTTAGGTTGGCCAAAACAATTCAAGAATTTAGGTCTATTTTGGCAAATTACTGGGGGGGTGGGAGTGTATTTTGTTGAAACAGCTTCCTTTGGCACTTCCAAAATGAAACAATTTTTAAGAAAAAGTTTCCATTGTATAATTTTCCTCATTTTTTTTTAATTTAAAAATCTAGTTTAAAACATCCTAACCTCAAAATTAAAACTTTTTTTGGACATTTTTGATATGCTGAAAGTTCCGAGGCATTTTTGGGTTGATTCAAGATTCTCTCCTCCTTCTCCTCTTCCCGAGTGTTTCTGTACCTAGTGCAAATATTCAGTTACTTTCACTGCTATAGTCCTGACCGCTAGACTGAAAACCCAGGTGACAGTCAGGGGATTTCTGACAAACAGGTAAAATCTTTTGAAACAGGAGAAAAACTGGTTTCTAAATGAGGAAGATTAAGGATCCCTAACTTTATGTGAATCTAGGCAAAAAGGACATCTCAGAGCTGCTTCAACTGGGAACTGCCTGAACAGGAGTAATTTCTACAGTATCACTTTAATCACTGTGACACCAAGGGCCATAATACCTGCTATATTCGCAGCTGTGCAGAACAACCTGAAGTCCTGAGGTTTTGGGCGCAGTTGTGAGGGCTAGAGAAATCTAAACCCAAAGGTTTGGGGCAGGAATACATGTCTTTTCCCCATCTTGTATTCTCTTGTATAAACCTCCCTGTTGCATTATTTGGAACAGCAGTTATGCCTAGCATTTCTTGGGTCTCATCCTGTAGTCCTATACTGACAGGGAGTGCTCCTTGAGTAAGGACAGCAGGATTGGGCCTCCTGTCTGTTATCTGCATTACAGTCCATCAGCCCTTAGTGGTCTCATTAGGGTGTAGATTGTTTCTGTCCGTGCTTTATGTTTGTGGTGGTTTAAATGTCATATCCATGTTCACATCACTGCAGAGTGACACCACCGTCGGTAAGCGTGTGATCTCCTACTCCCATCCCTGATGAGCTTTCACTGTCTCTGTGCTTAGCTGAGTAAAGGTCCTGAAGACATCTTACTTGTTTGTTTGTTCCCTCTTTCCTCCCTGTAGATGCTCTCTGTGCCAATGTTTCCTCCAACCAGGAGTGCTGGATAGAGTTTCCTGCAGATCTGTCTATGACCAATGTGGCATGGCTGCTATGAGTTCTCCAAAGCAGAACAAATTGCTTCTTACTCCTGTCTGTCTGTGCTGGGGTCACCCTGCAAGTAGTAACCAAGGCTGGTGGAAGCTAGAGAACATTCTTGATAAAGACATGGTTACAAAAGGACCCTCAAAAAGAGATCAAGTAGACAGTTGTCTCCTCCTCTGACATCAGGAATGGAAGTGAATGCAGGGATATCCTGAGACATCTAGAACTTATACTATAATGCAGTACACAAGCGCTTGCTTATTTGGCTTGTCCGAAGCCAACCCTGTTCATTGTTAGTGCTATTTTCTAATTTTTAGTCTTATTGCAAGGGCTGGGACTTAATGTGATATCAGGGCAGTGCTAAGTCTGTGTCACTGCTCTGCTGTAAAATTTCATTCATGCACAACAGAGTGCTCCAGCCATCTTTCAGTGAGATGGGAAAGCACTTTTAATCTTAGAGAGTGGAAAGATAATAGAGACCAATGTGCCGTGGTTTGAATGTTTTATCATGAGCAGATTTTGGAGACCACCTAGGGGAAGGCAACTCCAAATATCCAACCCCCCCCATTTGGCTCCTGTTGCCAGTGGCAGTGGCGTGGCCTCCCTGGCTGGGCCACATCCTGGCCACCTGTGACAGTTCTAGGTCCCAGCAGGGGCTAGATCCCATGGCTGGCAGTGTCCCTGGGTCCCGGCCAGGGCTGGAACACACAGCCGACCCCAGTTGGGGCCAGATCCCACCTACTGCTGGTGACTCTGCAACCCTAGCTGGGTCTGGGTCAAACAATCATGGTAGCTTCCCTTTGCCTCCCCACTGAGGTAGGAGCAGGCTCTGGTTCCTGGCTGGGGCATTGCCTCCCCCTGCCTCTTCTAAACTCCACCACTGATTTGATAGGCTTAGAGGTTCATGGATTTAGAACAAAGAGGTAGCATATTCTGACTTGCTTTTGAACACTGCCAAACATAAGAGTTAAAAAGATAGAAGACAAACCAAAATACGTAAAGTACACCAGTAAAATTTATTTTCAGCGAGAAATTTACAAACTCTGAGAGTCAGTATACTTGACTCTCAGCCCTTTACATATATCACAGGCACATCATAAGTAGTTTACATTTACATTTGCAAAAGTGACATGGTTTTGCGCATTTATCTCACAGCACATTAAAGAAGTCTGACTTTGAAAATCAACCCCCATTAAGGTTTCTCAAGTTGGGCATCCAGTATAATATTGCTTTTGAAAATGTAGGCACTGATGTCCCAAAAATGACAGGAAAATATCCTGGGATGAGCATGGCTACTGCTGATGTAATCCCTGTTCCTTGAAAAGTGCAGCTTTGTGTAAGGCTGTGTCCCCTCTGCCAGCCTCACCAGAAACAACCACCTCACACTACTTCAGAGCTCTTTTTGCTTCCTTTAGGTGACCTAACTCACCGTAATGCAGGTGTTTGCTTACAGCTTTAGTCTGTGAGACTTGATTACAGACACCCCCTCTCCCCAGTTCCCCAGGACTGCTCCTATAAGGATGTCAGATTAAAACTTTATGATCTGCCTGTAGGTCTCTCTGTTACCACTGTGCAATTCCTCCCTTTTTCTCTCCCTCACTCCCTTAATCACACCAGTGCTGCCACATTCTTGTTTATTATGGTAATGATGACATACATTTTGTGATATTAGAACAGGCTCCTTCACAGTCCTAAAGCCTATGCTGCCTACATTAGTAAGGGGTTAACAGGAGCTGAGAAGTAAGTTAATGAAGTAAATTAATAGTGTTTGTGGCCACTACCCTTCAAAAAGTATGTGCCAATCCCTAAGAAGTTGCATGAACTAGAATTTAAGAAACACAACAATAAGCTGCTTCAGCTACTGCGACCTCAAGTGCCCCTGAAACACTTGCTGCTCCACACAGGAGAAATGGGATCAGACTGAAAGAGAGGAATTTCATGTTGTCTGCTGCCAAATGTTGCACAAGTGGACTGGCCAGGGATGCTTAAGTCTACAGCCAGGAAGGCCATGAAGGTGGGGTAAGGGGAGACGGTGTATTTGCCTCACAATTGAAGTGTTGTTGCATACCGTTCTCAAGCAGGCAAAGAGGTGTATGTTGGACACAACCATAAATACTTGTGGTGGTTTAGGTTGTCAGGAGGGATAAGAATTGGAAGTTGATAAATCTGGCAAAAGAAGAGGATGGCTTTGATGTGGAAGTGGTTTTGGGCTGTAGCAGGGCTGTTGTCTTTTGTGGTTTCCAAAATCAGCTTTTTAAAAGACTGTTTTGGGGTGGTCTGTGGGGGAAAAAAATACTTTCAGAATTTCAATATTCCCAGAAAGAAAAACCTGCCACCAGACTTTTCAAGTGAACATAGGCTCCTAGTGCAAACTCTCATCCTGTGACTGGACTTGGTCTAATACTGTAGCAGACAAAGCTATAACCAGAATGTTTTTGAGTCCCAAGTACCTATTGAACCAACTTGGAGCTCTTGCCTCCATTGAAACCTATAGCAAAATTCCTCACTGACATCAGTGTTTGGGGAATCAAACCTCCGGTGAGCAAAAGGGAGTCTCTCAGCTGATTGTGTCAGGGCCTGTCAACACAAACACGATAACCAAGTGTCTAAACATTGCTCAATCACCATTTCTGATGGAAAGTGTGGATGGGGTCAGACCGTTGTGGAAAAATACTCACTATGCTGCAGTAGTTGCCTGAATTAGAGCACAGTGGTTCTAACATATGGCCAGATCCTGCTTGCCATCCTCATTAAGTAGTTCCAGTGACTGTAGAATAAGAAACACAAGTAACATGTGACATTGAACACATTAATTCCTTCTCTGAGTAAACATCAGTGTCTTCAGTGTGCTCCTCCAGAATGCGCTAAAGGCTTCAACAGAGAAAAAGGTATGTTGGGGTTTTATTGATGGCTTAAAGATTTTAAAAAGGTTAAAAACGGAAACAAATGCCAGCTGCAAAACAGAAGCAGTTACCAGTGGTTTTCAACAGACCTTCTTACTTGTCATTTATATAATGCCCTAGATGCACTGCAGCATTGGGGTGTTAGTTTGCACTTTTTATAAAAAATGACTGTAAAAGAAACAGGTTAAATGACTGGATCAAGTTTTCTTAATTAATAAGAAAGCAAGAAGATAGCAGTTTAGGAACTCGCAGCTCTGCCATTGCCGTGTTTAATGTTGATGAACTTTTTCTGGGGATCTTAGAGATCTCTTCCTGCAAAGACTTTCACATCAATCCTCCTCTTATGTTATAAATGTCATTTTCCTGACTATCATGTTTTGTGTCATGCCTCACTGATTCTGGACATTTGATTGTTGCTTATGAAAATTGTAGGCAGTCTTTATCCCCGCGTTCCACATGATCATGAAATGTCACAATGTGCCTTGTTCCTCAGGATTTCCTTTGTCATCTTTTCCATCCTCTCAATATGAGATGTTCAAGTGTAGTAAGTAGAATGAGTCTCTGCCTTGAGAAGCATCTTCTCAGCCTCCTGGACAGATGACTAAGGAGGCATATAAAGATATTGCTCGAGACTGCAGGGGTAAAATCAGAAAGGCCAAAGGACAATTGGAGTTGCGGCTAGCAAGGGACGTGAAGGATAACAGGAAGGGGTTCTACAAGTATGTCAATAACAAGTAGAGGATCAGGGCTGCTGTAGGTCCCTTACTGAATAGCGCAGGTATCCTCATGATGAAGGATGAGGAAAAGGCTGAAGTGCTCAATGCTTTTTTTTTTTTTCTTTACTTCAGTTTTCACAGGGAGGGCCAGCTCCCAGCCCACTACACTGGGCATGGCAGATTGGAGAGAAGACAGACCCTTGGTGACAGACAGACAGTCAGGTTAGGGACTACTTAAAGAAGCTGGATGTGCACAAGTCCATGGGGCTGGAGAACCTGCATCCGAGGATGGTGAGGGAGTTGGCCAATGAGGTAGCAGTACTGCTGGCCATTATCTTTGAAAACTCGTGGAGAACGGGAGAGGTGCCGGAGGACTGGAAAAAAGCAAATATAGTGCCTATCTTCAAGAAAGACAAAAAGGAGGATCCAGGGAATTACAGACCTGTCAGCCTCACCTCAATCCCTGGAAAAATCATCGAGCAGATTCTGAAAGAATCCATCCTGAAACACTTGGGGGAAAACAGAGTGATCAGGAACAGTCAGCATGGATTCACCGAGGGTAAATCGTGCCTGACCAACCTCATCACCTTCTATGATGAGATGACTGGATTTGTGGATGCAGGAAGAGCTGTTGATCTGACATACCTTGACTTTAGCAAAGCTTTTGATATGGTTTCCCACAGCATTCTTGTCAGCAAGTTAAGGAAGTATGAGTTGGATGTGTGGACTGTAAGGTGGATAAAGAACTGGCTAAATCAATGATTTCAGCGTGTAGGAATCAATGGCTCCGTGTCCAGTTGGCAGCCAATAACGAGTGGTGTGTCTCAGGGGTTGGTCCTGGGGCCAGTTCTGTGCAATATTTTCATTAATGATCTGGATGATGGGATTTATTGCACACTCAGCAAGTTAGCAGATGACACCAAGCTGGGGGGTGGGGTGGGGGGGAATGGTAGACACTTTGGAGGGCAGGGAGAAGATTCAGAAAGACCTTGATAAATTGGAGCATAGAAATCTCATGAGGTTCAACAAGGACAAGTGCAAAGTACTGCACTTGGGATGGAAAAACCCCATGCACTGCTACAGGCTGGGGAGCAATCAGCTAAGTAGCAGCACCGTAGAAGGGGACTTGGGGTTCCTGGTGGATGGGAAGCTGGATATGAGTCAGCAGTGTGCTCTTGCTGCCAAAAAGGCCAATGGCATACTGGGCTGCATCAGAAGCAGCATTGCCAGCAGATCGAGGAATGTGATCATTCCCCTCTATTCGACACTGGTGAGGCTGCATCTGGAATACTGTGTCCAATTTTGGGCTCCCCACTACAAGAAGGATGTGGACAAATTAGAAAGAGTCCTGCGGAGGGCAACAAAAATGATCAAAGGGCTGAAGCACAAGCCCTATGAAGAAAGACTGAAGGAACTAGGCTTATTTAGCCTGCAGAAGAGAAGACTGAGGGGGGATTTGATAGCAACCTTCAGCTACTTGAAGGGATGCTCCAAGGAGGATGGAGCTCGGCTGTTCTCAGTAGCAACAGAGGCTAGAACAAGGAGCAATGGTTTCAAGTTGCAGCTGGGGAGGTCGAGGCTGGATATTAGGAAAAACTTTCTTACTAGGACGGTGGTAAAGCATTGGAATGGGCTACCTAGGGAGGTGGTGGAATCTCCGTCTTTGGAGATGTTTAAGGCCTGGGTGGACAAAACTCTAGCTGGAATAATTTAGTGGGAGTGGTCCTGCTTTTTTTGGCAGGGGGTTGGACTAGATGACCTCATGAGGTCCCTTCCAACCCTATGATTCTATTTTGCCAGGGTGGAAGGTGTCTTGCTTAGTACTGAGGCCACAATGTGCATGGCCCAATGTGAGTGTGTAAGATGGAGAAATAAGTAATGGTTCAAGGAGCCTTCTCGCTGTACTTGCATTGCTGTGCAGAGAGAAAACATGTTATTAATTGTTGATCTGATGTAGGACAAGGACTGCTCAAGGCTAGTTCTGAAAGCACTGCTAGTCCCCTGTTCCACACGGGCCAGTGGAGTTGGCTCTACACAGGCAGGAGAAAAAGCTGCAGTCTTTTTTCAAGGGTATGAGGTAGGCTGGTCCAGTCTGTGGTCTTCCAGTGCCCCTGGAGGAGCTATGCTTGCTTTAGGTGCAATGGGACTAATTCTTCTCTCATAAGTGAAGGTACTGCAGTGTAAATGAACCCAGAACCACGCCTAATGCATCTGGGGAGCCCCTAGTGTGGTTGCGTACTTCTGCACTCTTGCTGTGTGGCAAGCGCAGTCTAGACCTAGGTAAGTTAGCTCTCTAAGTCATCTGGAGCTATTTTGCTATTGAAGTAGTTACTTTGTTTATGGATAATGTCTTATAATCACTTGAAATCACATTCCAGACCACCTGAATCATCCATGTAATAACATGTGTCAGTGTGATGCATGGTGTGTGTCCACTCCTTGTTCTGTTGCAGGCCTTTCTTTAGTCATTGGATCCATCTGTCTTCAAGCTTATACGCTCTTGTTAGAGAATGCTGTTGTGTCTGGTCTCTCAGCCACCAAGACTCTTTCTTTATTCTGTACCAGCAATAGCGGTTCAAGCTAAGGGATCTTCATGTGACTCATGGTATTCTGTCTGACTGACACTTTAGAAGTTTACAAGTGCCAGATGCAGTGAATCAAGAAACTGGAGTCTGATTCTCTGCTGCCTTGCACCCTATATGGTTGTTTAAACCTGTGCATTTGAGCCCGCCTAATTTTTGTAGCAATCTTCATTTTGTTGAGTGTATGTGTGCAGTTCAAGCTGGATGTGATTCCCAACTGCAGGAGACATATTCACCTAGCTCTCGTTGAGCTAGTGTGATAGAAATATAATGCAATAGTGTGGGAGTGGCTAGTTGCCCTAAGTATCTGCTAACTTGGACAAGATTGTACTTTGGATAGCTATCCCTTTTTGCAACTTGTGCCATAACTTCTACATAATATTAGTGTGTTAGATGAAAGTGAGCATAGGTATGTCTCCTTGAGCTAGAAATGGCCCCTTCCAGGACCTCCAGATTTAGACTTGCCCTGAGAAACTTGAGCAAGGAAGGGCTGCTACAGGCAAGTTGTTTAAGTAGTTACCGTACAACTGCAGTGAAGACATAATTTGACTGTAAATAAGAGTTTCTGTGGCTTGTACTACTTGGAAGATCTTTGTATTATGCAAACAAAGGAATGGTGCTTC
Organism: Podocnemis expansa; assembly: GCA_007922195.1. NCBI lineage: Eukaryota > Metazoa > Chordata > Testudines > Podocnemididae > Podocnemis > Podocnemis expansa. Next base: position 59,410,947 of record ML681966.1, on the reverse strand, counting down.
ATTAAAGATAGACACTATCAATATATTTTCCATAATTTAAAAAGTAATTTGCTCTTTCTGTGGTTAAGAACCCTTTGAAAGCTTTAGATTCAAACTGCTTCCCTTGTTGAGTTTGTTGTCCTCTTTTCAGCCAGCACACAGTTTAGTTATTGTAGGGCTCCTCGTAAGTAGTTGATCATTATTACTGAATTGTTTTGTTTTAAATAAGAGCTAGGAAGTGGTGTCTATCGTGGGAGGGAAATACTTACAAAATTATTAGGTAGCTTTTCCAAACAGATAAGGATGTGGGGGAAATGTCTGGTGGCTGTTGGGTTTCCTGGTTTCCCTTTACAGTGTGGCTAGGAGAGAAAATTAGCCAAATTTTAACCCTAGTTAGAGCTGTGCAACTTTTGGCTTCTGTAAAAATTAGCTATCACAAAGGCGTGCTGAAAGAAATAACATTATTGGAAAGATCCATGGATATGCGAAGTTGAAAGATGCTATAGATATTTGGAAATGTGCTATAGATATGCAAAGTTGAAAGGCCAGATCCTTAGGTGTGGTACAATGACACTGACTTCAAGTGTTGTTACATCAGTTTACACCATCTCAGCATCTGGCCCTAGGCAGCCAGTGTGATGCTGTCTGGGTTTAGGAGTATAAATCAGCTGCCCACCCCCCTCAAGGGGGAGGGGGCGGCTAATCCGGGTCTCCAGCCCTTTTGTAGGGCGGGACCGCCAAGTCTTTAGCCCCTTGGCAGGGCAAACACACAGCCTCAGTCTCTAGAGTTAGGGGGAAACGGCTGTGCTGCCTCTCAGGTTCACAATCCACGAGGGGTGCTTGGTGCAGGGAGAGGAATCAAAGAAGGCGTAGGGTTGAACAGCTCCATTGTGTCCCAGCCCAGGTTCCTGGCAGGGCCTGGGGCTTCCATGCAGGGGTCAGCGGGGTCCTGCCCACAACACACTGACCCTAAAGGTTGGTGCCCTTATTCCCCGGTACCAATCCTGGCCCTGCTTCCTGGCAGTACCTGAGCTGGAGGTTCCTCTGCTGTCTCGACAGGGTAATCGCCAAGGGGTAGGCTGCAGAATCCGTCTATCTCATCGGGTGGTGACAGGTCTGGTAACTCGACAAGATCGTCGGCGGGTGGCAACTCCTCCAGGTCACGCATCTGGGGGGTCAGGAGTTCTTCACCAACCAGGGGTAGTTCTTCCAAGTTGCAGGTATGGGCTTGGGATCCCTGGCAGGGGGTGATTCAAGGGGTCCAGCTGGCTTCCTGGTTAGCAGCTCCTCTGCAGGGCTTGTGGAAGCCCAGGGCTTGGGTGTTATCTCCCAGTCTCTGGCCATGGGTGGTCCCTGCCAGAGACCTGGTCCTGGGTCTGTAGGCCATAGTTCTGTTCTCCTGCAGGGAGGCCCAGGGTCAGGAGGGAGCAGAGACATGTCTTTCCCCTTCCGTGGCCTGAGCTGGACTGAGTTGCCTGCTTCCCTTCTTATACTTCCTGTCCCCACCCTGCTTCTGGCCTGATTGACAGGCTGCTCTTGGCTTTGGCCCCCATGTAGTCAGGCATTTCCTTCAGGGGTGTCTCTGAGGGGGGCCATGGCTTCCTGCTACATGGAGATTATTTATTATCTTTCATATTAATATTTCATATTTGCAAGAATCCATATGTGATATGCCATGTTTGGTGCCAACAGAAAGGTTTTATCTGCTAGGAATGATTATGATTTATATGTAGGTGTCATACCTGTATTAGAACTTAGGAATAGGTTTGTTCTATTTGCGCTTCAAGTTATTGGATTCCTGGGCACTAGCAGACCGGATGTCTATAAACCCGTTGTCTCCTTAATGGCCCATTAAGGAAGCTGTCAGGGACAGTGGGCCCAGGGTGAAACCTGCTCGATGAGTCACCCAGACTGACCATGTGACTGAACTCCATTTTGATTTTGCAAAGACTGCACAGCATATGGAAGGCTAGAGGTGATAAAAGGCAAGAGCCCCAGCTCCATTTTGTCTTCAGTCTCCAATCTACAATCAACACCAACCTCTGGAACTATTCTGCTGCAACTGAACAGGGGAATGAGACCCATCCAGGTGCTGGGTATCTATGAGAAGAATTAGAGTAACCTGCAAACTCCAAATTCTTCAAGGACTTGCTTTCTATGGAATCTAATAAATTTGTATGTATATGATTCATTTTGACCCTTTAACTTCTCTCATTTTGCTTCTTTTCTTTGTATATTAAACCTTTAGTTGTAGTTACTAAAGGATCGGGTGGCAGTGTGGTATTTTGGGAAAGCTCCAAGCCTCTATTGTTCTGGGTGATGTGGCTGGCCCTTTGGGGTCAGGAGAATCTATTTCTTTAAGAGACCAGTGCTAGGTGGGGACTGGAAGCGCTGATGTGCAATAAAGGGGGCTGTTTCTATTTTGTTATGACCAGGGTGGGGATTCAGAAGCATGTTTTGTTACTGGGAGACTGGCTTAAATACCACCTGTCTCAGCGGTTTGGGGTGTAGCAGGAAGGCACAGCTCCCCTTGGAGAGAGCCCAGAGGGAGCTGCCTGACTGCAGGGGGGCGGAGCCAGCCAGTAGTATGAGAAGAGAGGCAGGCAGCTCAGTCCAGTTCCAGCCACTGAAGGGGAGGGACATCTCTCTGCTCCCTCCTGACCCTGAGTCTCCCTGTGGGAGAATGGAGCTATGGCCTACAGACGCAGGACCAGGCATCTAGCAGGGACTGTCCGCAGCCGGAGACTGGGAGATAATGCCTGAACCCTGGGCCGTCACCAGCCCTGCAGAAGAGCCGCTATAAGGGAGGCCTGCTGGACCCCGAGAGACCTCTCCCGCCAGGGACTCTGAGCCCCTGCCCACTTCTTACAACTTGAAGGAGCTAGCTCTGGTTGGTGAGGACCCCTTGACCACCAATATGTGCAACCTGGAGGAGTTGCCATCCGCCAATGAACCTGGTGGGCTACCAGAGCTACCACCACCTGATGAGATGGAGGGGTTCTACAATCTACCCCTGGGTGACTACCCCAAGGAGCCCATGGAGGAACCTCCAACTCAGGTACCAACGGGAAGTGGGGCCGGGATTGGCACAGGAGAATACGAACACCAGCCCTTGGGGTCAGCATGTTGTGGCCAGGACCCCACTGACCCCTGCACGGAAACCCCAGCCCCTGCCAGGGACCTAGGCTGTGACACAGTGGAATTGTGTGACCCTACGCCTCCACTGATTCCTCTCCCTACACTGAGTGCCCCTCACGGGTTGTGAACTCAAGAAGTGGCACTACCATTCACTGCTGCTGTACCCTAGAGATTTTGTGACTTTTGCCCTACCAAGAGGGCTAGGCACATGATACCTGGCCCTGCAGAAGGTTGAGACTTTGGAACTTTTGCCCTGCCAAGGGGCTAAAGACTTGGTGGTCCCACCCTACGAAGGGCTGGAGAGCCTGATTAGCCACCCCCTCGCCCTCGGGAGGGTGGGCAGCTGTGGTACAGTTGTGTTACATGGAGGTTCAGTGGTTTGGGGGGTTTGGCTCCTGGTTTTGCACATTCAGGAGGTTATCCTAGGAGGCTTGGGTCACAGCCAGTTATAAGGAAAAGATGTGGTTAGTAAAAGTAGCTGGGAAACAGAAGTCTACCTAGCTGATTTATATTAAGGACCATTGCTTCCTAAGTGAAAAGAGGGAGCAGAAATGACCAGCTCCCAGTGTGAGGAGTATACTATGGTGGAGGCAGTGGGGTGGCGTGGGGGGTGGGAGAGGAAGAGGTGCAGATAGCACATCCAGGGAAATGGGGAACCAAGAGGCAGGGAATGGCATGAAGGAGACATGACTGTGTAACAGGGAAATGTGCAGTTGGAGAAGAGTGGCACAGAAAGAATGGGGAGGAGAAATGAAGGGCAAAAAGACAGTGTGATTAATTCTCTCAAAAGGGTCACATGCTACAGTAGCTGATGGTAATGGAATACTGTCCTATCATTACTTTTCTATATAAGCAGTCGCTTTTACAACAGTTACAGAAGTATGCACTGGTAAGTGAGGCCAAGGGGACGTGTTCCATGTGATGGTGAATGGAACAGGTAGTGCTCCACCCAAAGGTGAATGGCTGGGGAGGTGATTCATGGGCATCTCTATTAAGATGTCCTCCAGTTTCTGAAAAAGCATGAGAAACCCTGCTGTAGAATAATGTAGCAACATGTGGTGCTGCCTTTCCATTGGCTTTCTCCATGACAATCACTCTTTTGATGCACTCAATTTAATACAGCCCAGCTGGAGAAAAAAACAAAACTGAACAAAAACCAGGAACAGCATTTCAGCTCAGATCCCTACCTTAGGCCCACCATGCCACCCATCAGAATAGAAGTAGTAATGCCTCATCCTTAGAGCACTGGGCTGGTGACCACAAGCTCCTGGAGGTATAAATGTGTGTGGTCTTCAAAGAGCCATTTAACATCTGTGGTCTAGGCACTGTTATGACTCCCCCTCAGTTGAGGGGAGTGGTTAGTTTTGGGCATGCCTAGGGCTATCCACCCCAGATATGTGTAATGGGTTAATAACCTCTCCCTGCTTCATTTTCTTTGTGTGCAAAATTGGAATGATGGTAATTAACTACCTAAGAGAGGTGTTTGTGTTTTAACACTCTTAGAATGCTTTGAAAGGGTTAAGTGCTAAGCACTACTGAATCTCTTCAAATGCAGCTGTTTTTCATTGCATGTGTCTCATACTGTGATATGTTGGTTTAAAAAAAAAAGTCTGACTCTCTTGATAATTACTGACTTAGGCAATGGCAATTAATGCTTTTAGACATGGTGCTACTGCTCTTCTCCAAACTATAGCTCATTTCAAATGCGAACCCTGTAATTTATTAGCAATATTTAATACCTCAGTGACCATAAACCTTAGTGTTTTATTACCACTGATTAACATACCTTTGATGTTCTGCCCGGTGTTATGCAACCCAAAACAAATTACTTTCAAGAAGCTAGATATTATATAAATACAGGAAAGCAATAAATAATACATAGGAGGAACATTTTTCTGTGGGTTCTGACATGCCACAATCTCTTCAAATGGCTTTGACTTCTTAGGTAGTTTCTTTGTCCTCCAGGGGTGTCTTCACCTAAGAGTGCACTTCACACTGGAGCAGTGGTGGCTGTTACTGCCAGGCTGTCAGTGATTGCTGATGTTCCATCAACTACTTGTACCATTTTTCAGATCTGTACCAGAGGAAGCCTGGAGCTGCCTAGCCAAATTGTCTTCTGTTCTGATCGTCTCCCTAATGAGCTACAGATGTACAAGAAACAGAAGCTTTCTTTCGTTTTTCAGTATTTCTTTTTTTTTGGCCTCTTTCAGTTTGGCATGAGGGGAGAGAGGGAACTCTTTATAAAGCAAGAAAAAGTAACTGACACAGTTTGTTGCTGGTCCTCACTAGCCATCCTGGAAGCAGCTGAACTGAGGATGGGTCAGATTTGGCCTTGGAGTTTTAGAAGTTTTAAGACCGAAACACAAGACTCCTTGTTTCAGTTGGTTTGGACACCTAATTCCCATAGGCTGCTTTGAAACCCTGGATTAAGCTTTATTGACCACATACAAAAATGCTCCTGAAAATTTTGTTGCTTCTGAAATTCCAGACAACATAAAAATGTAAATCTGGCTGGTCCAAATTCCCTGCTGATAGATACCCTTTCTAACCTCTTGGTATAACTCTATTGATATTTGTAAATTTACACTTAGAACAAATTTGTAACATTGGGTATGTCTACACTATGTGTTTAAGTCGACTTAAGGGCCCTTAAGTTGACTTAAACAGAGCCCTGTCTACACTGCAGGGCAATAAAGTCAACTTTAGGGTCCAGTAAAGTTGACTTTATAAGGTCCACTTATAAAGTCGACTTTACTGTTAAGTCAACTTTATTAAGTCGACTTAAGGCAATGTGGACTAACTAATTTGACTTAATAAAGTTGACTTAGTTCAGTGGGACCATTAATTCAACTTTATTAAGTCGAATTAAGCCAGGACACCCATTTAAAATCGACTTTATAAAGTCAACTTAATGTAGTGTGTACTAACTAAGTCGACTTAGTAAGGTCTACTTAAAGTCAACTTAGCTTTTACAATGTAGACATAGCCATTAACATTTATGGGGCATGAATCAATACTAAACCTGACCCTATAGGTCTGAATTTGCAACTCGAAATTAGGTCTAAATCTGCAACTCTGAGTGCAAATCTAAATTTGGCCCTTTTATTAGTGTGCTTTCAGTGGAGCTGAACATAACTTGTGATATTTAAGATGCCACAAACCTGTGTAATTCCTCAGATCAGGGTAGGTGAACCCAGCATGCCAAAGTGGCACATATCTTCCCTTTACCAGTACAGGTTTCAGCTTCATCGTACCATTTCCCTCCAAATGCAGGTTAGACAATAGTGTGGATTCTTGAACATATGCTGAGCATGGAGCCATGTTCATGTCTTTCGGCTCTGTCATAGTAAAGATTGTGTTCTCGCTCTTTCTCTTCTTTGAGAACTAGCAGCTAGAATTGGTGGGAAAATTGGATTTTGGTTGGCTGATTTGTGTGGGAGGGGTGTGTGGGAGAAAACTTGTCTTTTTTTTTCCCCCCTAATTTTGAAATTTTTTAACCAGCTCTACTAGCATCAATGAGTAGAAGAGGAATAATTGTCAAGAGACTGGGAAAAGAAAAAAGCAGGCATTATATTATATTATGATAGCATCTAGGAGCCCCAGAGGACACTGTGCAACCATAAATAACAAGAATGGTCCCTGCCCTGAACAACTTACAATTTGACTTTTTGGTGTGGGGGTAGAGGGATGGAAAAGGGTGGTGAGGTGCTAAATCAAGGCCTAAGGTTACCATAATCCAACTTTGAGTCAAGAATGATGAACTTTTTCTCTGGATTGCTTGACATTTATATGTTCTGCTACATATCACATCAGGTTGGTGGCTGAAACTTTTGAAAGGGGACCTTATCTACACTAGAAAGTGTTGTCGATGCAAGTTACAGCAACGATCAAAAAGCGCTATAAATACAACACTTGTGGCTGTTCACACAGCACCTGTGTCACCAAAAAGCATCAGCAGGGAGAGCAGTGTGCTGTGGACAGCTATCCCACTGTGCACTTTGCCATCTTCTGCCACTAGGAGTTATGGAAAGGCAGAGAGGATTGCAGTGCATCATGGGCGTGGGCTCAAGGTCCCATGATGTACTGATTTCTGTCCCACCATTCCGTAGGATTGCAACTACATTTTGTGGCATTTTTCAAGTGTCTGCAGTTTTTCTGCACCATTCCTCTCTGTCTGAAAGGATGGATCCTGAACTGCTCTCAACTGTTGTCATTGTTCTGAGCATATCACAGCTGTTCATGCAATATATCATGAGCTCCCAGTCAGAACAGGAATTTGATGTGTGGATCTGCTGTGTGCCATGCAAACATATGATGCTAGATTATGGTTTATATTCATGGTTCTTCTGCACATAGTGTAGCACAACTTTTAGGTGTATGAAACAAGCCTTGAGTGGTAGGATCATATTATGTGGGTCTGGAACCATGAGAAGTTGCTGCAGAACTTCTAAATGCACAAAGCCACCTGCATGGAACTCTGTGCAAAACTTTCCCTGTACTGTGGCACAAGCAGGGCTGGCCCAAGGCTTTTTGTCACCCTAGGCCAACAGTGATTTTGGCACATCCTCCCTACCTGGCCACCAGCGCAGATCTGGCCCTGGCCAGGGAGTGGCACCACCACTGGTATCCAGCCCAGGTGAGGGATCCAGCCACAGGCAGGGAGCGGAGCAGGGCAGAATAGATTGCTGGCCTCAGCCCAGCTCTTGGCACCTCTTAATGGTTGGTGCCCTTGGTGACTGCCTAGGTTGCCTCTGTGGAAGAACCAGCCCTGGGCACAAGGAAACTAGAATGAGATCTGCCGTGTCAGAGGAAAGGAGAGTGGTGATCACCATGTGGAAACTGGCAAGTCCAGTGTGCTCCTAGGCAGTTTTAAGCAGTTTGGACTCAGGAAGTCCACCTTTGGCATGGTTATCACAAGTGTGCAGGACTGTTTAATTACATTCTGCTACAAAAGACTGTAGGTCTCAGAAATGTGTGTGAAATAGTGGATAGTTTCACAGCTGTGGGATTCTCTGTCTGTGGCAGAATGATAAATGGCATGTATATTCCAGTTTTGGCAAGGGACCATCTTGCAGTGTCATACATCAATAGAAAGAGGTACTTCTCACTGTGGGCATTTCATTGACATCAACACAAATTGATCACGGGAGGTGCATGATGCACCTTCAGGAATACTGGCTGGTACAGAAAACTGCAGGCAGGAACCTTCCGTCTGTATTGAAAGATTCCGGTGGGAGTTGTTGAAATGCCCATAGTGATCCTAGGAGACCCAGTGTACCTGTTACTCTCATGACTCTTGAAACCTTATTTGGGCAGCCTGGACAGCAATAAGGAATGCTTCAGTAACAGGCTGAGCCAGTGCCAAATGACCAAAGAATGTGCATTTGGCAGATTAAAAACTCACTGGCAATGCCTTTGTGACAGGTTAGATTTAAATGGCAAAAATATTGCCATGATTATAGGCACCTGCTGTGAGCTCCATAATATCTGTGAAGCCAAGAGTGAAAAGTTTCCCCAGGTGGAGCACAGGGGGAGATTACTTTGTGACTGACTTTGAACAACCAGATGTCAGTGCTATTAGAGGGGCACAATGAGGACCATTCAAACCAGGGAGGCCTTGAGGGGCTGTTTTGGCAATGAGTACCAATCGGGTGTCTTTGAAAACAGCACCATGCATCAATGTGAGCTGCAACCACCATGTGCAAGAGACTTATTGCTTATTCTTTAGAGTTTGTCTTTATTAAATAGCAGATATTCACAACACACACAAAAAGCTGGGCTAGAGTGGAGCAAGCAGTGAAGGGCAGTTTAAACCAAGACTGCTGCATGAAAGTTCAGCTATCCTTTTGGAAGCTGTGTGAAAGGGGGAGTGAACTGGGTACTGAGATGGATCAGGAGTTTGGCAGGAATGTGTGGATGCAGTTTGGGAAGGGCATCAAAACCAGGTCTGCATTGACTGCAAGGGGGAGCGAGCATGCATGAATTCAGTCAGAAGCATTGAGTGACTTTTGCAGCTATGTTTACTATTACTCACTCCTGGTTTTCCCTCCTCTCCTGGCTATTACTTTTTTTTATTTTTGGTTCCACTGTGTCTCCAAGCACTTTTTTAATTTTTCCATCTCAAAGGACTGGAAGCATTTTTGGAACATCTCTTTGCTTCTCCGTGGTTGTTTTCTCATCAGCTGCAGATGCTCAGCAAGGTTGGAGGGGTTTCCCCTCAAGGGCACATCTGCAGAAACACAATAGACAATGACTAGAAGCATGATTGTCAGTGCACTAGCAGCATTGATTCATTACTACGAAATATATCTCTTTCTCACTGTCCCTTGGCAAGTGCTCAGCTCAACATCACTCAGGACATAATGAGTTGTCTGGGGGAAGGAGGTACTCAGGATGGGGAAATGGTTTTGGGTGGTTGTTTGGGGGTATTGGTGCAGGTTGGTAGGGGCAAAATTTCAGACTGTGCCACTATTTTCCACAGGCTAGGGCAATGGAAGCTGATATCTCACTTCATGTGAGCATCTCCTCCATGTGAGTAGCTTCAGACTGGGTCTCTGTTCTGGTCACCTATTTACCACTTTGGTCCCTGAAAAGTGACTACTGATTGGCACAAAAAAGTTTCCTACAATGAAGGAAGATCCAAAGCAGCTCTGCTGAGTAATCTCTAGCAATGGATTGATGAGTACCTCCAGGAAAGTTTCCTAGGGATCTCTGAAGGACTCCCCTGAAATCTCGGCGTGCATTCACACCCTTCTCTGTGGTACTGCCTAGTTGCACAGGGGAATGGGAAGCACATGTAAACACGGGTACTCCTGTGCATTTCTATTCCTTCAACCAGCTATATAACACAACAAAGTAAAGGACACCTGTACCTCATGTAACTGAGCAGCATTAACTTAAAAACTCACTTCCCGGAGCTCCCCTCTTCTGAATCTTGCATGCCAGCGCTGGAGGCTGGGACTGAGCCAACTTTCCTGGGGCTGAGAAGGGTACTGATGCCCCATGTCACCAGATGACCCATTTCCCTGCACTGCACATCCTCCAACTTGACCACCTTATTCTTGACTTCTTTGTTGGGGATGAGTCCAGTGCCCACTGTCTCTGGGCTTGTGGAGGTATCTGTGGATCTCTTGGCAGTGGAGGTGGAGTCACCACCCAGGATTGTTTTCAGCTCCTTATAGAAGTGGCAGGTCTTTGGCTCTGCAGCAGAGTGACAGTTTGACTCCATAGACTTTTGGTACCCTTCTTTGGTTTTCACGCAGTACAGCGTTGCAGTGAGCCCCTTTCTTAGCCCTTCTTCATCATGCCATGAGAAATCTGAGCATAGCTGTCAAGGTTCCTTCAGCTGGAGCAGAGCTGGGATAGCACCATCTTCTCTACCCAGATGCTGATCTGATTGTGATGTTCCAGTATGCTCCAAGTAGGAGAGCGTTTGGTACATGTAGCTGTCATGATCAGCAAGGAAGATGCATTTTAACCCCTCATGGCCACCAAGCAGGAAGTGGAATTTAAAAAATGCCTGGAATTTGAAAGGGGGAGAGCTGGATGGCTGGAAGGCAGTGGAGTTCAGAGCAGTCAGGATGGATATTGTGCAGCAGCTCCTGGAGACGATTCACTGTGACATAACCAAGTGGGGTGGCTACATGGATGCTTTGTTGCTAAAAGTTTGAAACAAAAAGTTCTGTGCCTCTCATTGACTTGGTTTTATTTTACCACAAGACCAGGGAAGCTGGTTAGCAGGGAAAGGATTGTAGTGTGTATGTCACTGCTATTTTGGCGCAAAAAGCTGCCTTTGGTCAACAAGTCTGTAGTGTAGACCAGCCCCTGCACACATACATTGCATCTAGTGTTCACAAGCAGACTTAACCAAGTGTTGCAAAGTTACCATCTGTGAAGCCCTAAACCAGGGGCGGCCAAAGTTATGGAACTCAAGAGCCACACAAGTTGATTATAAAGCCTTAGAGAGCCACACTGAGGCATATAGCCATATACGTTTACATACTCCAAAATTACTAAGTTTAAAATTCATTGCACACTTTAATTTTATTGTAAAAAGAGGGCAAATATTGATCTTACTAATGTCAGATTCTAATAATTAGTAAAGCTAACCATGGAAACTAGGCCTACACATTGAAAACTAGGCCTACACAGTACAAACCTGGCTGTTGCTCAGTGTAGAAGACTGCAGGCTAATGGAAGTATTTTTTAAAATCCCAACCACGCTGCACTTCTCCCTGCCATCCATGACCATGCCACCACTTCTCCATGACGTCCCGACCCCCTCCAGAACCCAGTCCCTGGTGCTGGCTCCCCCCTTGGTCGACCCCCCCCCAACCCCCATTATCTGGCTGCTCCAGGAACTAGGCATGGGGGGCTCTCCTCAAAGCAAGCTCTGAACATGCTCAGGGAGGGAGATTTAAAACTCCTAGGCAGGGGCTCCTTTCCTAAATTGATTTGCTGATGTTCTTCCAGGAGCCACACTTTTTTCATTTAAGAGCTGCATGTGGCTCCTGAGTCACAGTTTGGCCAAGCCTACCCAAAACCAACTCAACTCAGTTTGGTTCAGGTTCGTTCTCACCAATCTCAGCTCAAGTTTGCAAATTCTGGCAAACATTTTGTGCCATTGTCATGAGTTTGGGGTTCTCAGTGACCTGGGTTTCATTATAAAAGTATTGCACACCTCAGTTCTGAAAATACTGGCTTTCACTTCTGTCTTTATCTCAACAAAATCTTACTATAATCTCCTGCTGATACCTCTGAGAAACACTGAGCAAATGCTTATGAAATAAGGTTTGTAAAGGTAAAACATCAAGAAGGAGAAATACACAAAGAGAATTAATGCTGAAGACTTGCTAGTTACCCACTCGGCACTCATTAAAGTAGACATGTGAGAATTAGATGCCAAAAGATGTAAAGACTTTGACACTTAGAGATTTATACACTGAGAAGTTGCTTCTCCTCCCCATCTTATCCCTGTTATTATTCCATTTTTAATCTCCCCATGGTCCCCCTGCCCTGCAGCAGCACTTTCTGGGAGAGGCTGAATCTAAAGCAACTGCATAGTCTCTCATGAATGCATGTCAGTGCCTGTTCCATAAATCTACAACATCTGGCACAAGCATGAAGCAGGATGACTCAAAAGTTTGTCTTAATTCTCTGTTTTCCTCTTCCCTCATTTAACAACCACAACATCACGGTCTATATATTGAAAATTTCATCTTGCTAGTCAACTAGCCGGTAAACCCGTTTTCTAATGCAGCCCTAACATTAATCCATAATGAAGTATTAGGGCTTTGCTGGAAGATTGTAATCCAATAATGGAGAGAAGGGTTGTGAGTTGTGATGGCTGCTGCTGAAGGATTTATTACATCAATGTCAGTAGTTCCCATCCTATTCCTTCATGCGGATCACTATGTTGTTATCAAAAGTTTTTGTGGACCACCACATAAGCAAGCCATTGTAAACATTTTTAACATAGTCTATGGCTGATGGGAGTCAAACTTATATATCAAGGGGTATTAAAATGCAGCTATTTCTAGCAATCTATTATGCTCATTCACAAACATATTACAGTTGTCACAGTACTTTTACCTGCAGTAGGTCTACCACTGAGAAAAGATAACACTTACCTAATGAGAAGGCTGATGTTATTTCACTGAGACAGCAAGAGAATGTTATCTTATGCAAGGATATTTGTGAAGCAAATGACATTGTGAATAATAATGAAAAATTGAATATGATACATAAGATGTGTATGGGATTATATTATTATTCTATGACTCCCCCCCCACCCCATGGACAATCTGCAGTACCTCATGGACCATTAATGGTCCTCAGACCAGAGGTTGGGAAATGTTGATCTTTGTGTCATGACCAGAGCATGGGTTTTCCCCCCACATGGCTGGAGCAGGGGTCAGGAGCATGGAGGGCTGGAGCAGGACAATAATAGGGCTGGGAATAAGACAGGCACAAGAGTTATCATAGCTGCAGGTATAACCATTGGATTGAGCAGCCAATGAACTGCTCCTGAGCTTAAAAGCAGGTCAGCTGACTCCCTTCAGTCAATCAAAAAGGTCAGCCAATCAGGCAGCCCAACCATAACCTGGGTGAGCTCATTAATCTGCCTGGAGCCTGGTCTGGTTAGTCCTCAGGTTCAGCTCAAGCATGTCAGTCCTGCCATTATGAACTATGAACACAGCTAGTCTACCCTGAAATATCCATTAGTACATTTAGCCCATTCTCCCTCCTCAACCTGTCTGTTTTTTTCCTTTCCTGGCACATCTTGTCCTGGAGGTAGGGACCATCATTCATCATGTCTTTGTACAGCACTGAACATAATTGGAACCTTCCCTGGCTGAGGCTTGTTGGTGTTGAATAAGTGTTCAACTGCATAAGGGTTCATTTGAATTGGGCATCCACAGAACTATGTCATGTTGTCTAGATCAGTGGTTCCCAACCTTTTCTCTGCTGTGACACACCTTGATAACTTTAATTATTTTGAGGCGCACCACCATATAGTCTCCAAATGAATTCATGAATATTTATGAGTCAATCCAGAACTCTGAGAAGTTTTTCCAAAAATTCCATAGCACGCCTACTCAGGCCTGATGGAACACCTGTGTGCTGTGGTACACTGGTTGGAAAATACTGATCCAGACTATAAATATGATGATTTGTTTGCTTCCTCAGTTACATCTGAATGAGCTCCTTGGCACATCATCTGACTTCACAAAGAGTTGTACCTGTCTGCGTTCCCAAGGAAAGCACTTAACGCGGTTGCTGGAGATGCCCATTGTTACTAGAGATGAGCAATTGAATCCAGATGACATCAAAGCAATTGAAGTCTTTGTCAAACCTTGGTCAAAACTATTCTTGGCAATTTGGAAAAGATGGGCTAATTTGTTCTTTACTTTTGTTAATCTCCGCACTTATTTGTTCTGGATGGAAACAGACAGCCCAACAAAAATGGCTTGCCATTTAAAAATCAACATTGATAAGTGGTCAGCATCCAGAGGAATCTGAATTACTGCATTTAGCTTCTACTCCAAGTATAAAAGAATAAACATTTAATATAGATCATAGGATCTTGCTGAGCTGCACTGAGTGCAGGACGGGGTGGGGGGAATGAAACAAGAAGCAAAAGTGAGCCATGTGCCATTTTTATTTGTCCTCTTTCTGAGCCTGAGGCTGGGTAGTGGCTTTTCTACCTAATGCTCAACTCCATCAGTCTCCAAGGGCCATTGTAGCAGCTAGGGATAGCAGGGGTGCAGCAGTGTTTTGACTTGCCCCCAACACGTCTCTCATGCTAGAAGCTGCCTAGATGAGTGGTACAGGGCTAACTATGCTGGTATAGGCCAAGTATTATTGCTTATTATTTGTATTACTTTGTCCCTAGTCATGGACCAGGACCTCACTGTACTGGATGTTGTATGAACACAGAGCAAAAAGATGGTCCCTACCCTAAACAGTTTTTAATCTAAGAAAAGATGCCACAGATAGATGCAGGCAGACAGACTGAGGAATACAAGGATACAATGAGACAGTGTTGGTCAGCACTTTAGATAGTGGTATCAGGAAATCAGTAGCCTAACAGTTGTTGAGGGTTTTTTTTATGTCTTGTGGAAAAGCAGAGTTTCAAGGAGGATAGTGAGTTAGTTTTGCAGACGTCTGTGTGGAATGTCCCCCATGTGTAAGGCAGCATGTAAGAAAATGTGCTCATTTGGAAATTTAACAAGGCGGGGATGAAGGTTTTTGTCATGGGCTGATTGGAGGTGGGAAGGGAATTAATCTCTACAGCAGATAAAATATCAGAGGTGGAGTGGAGAAAAGCACGAAAGGTCTTGAAATTGAAGATAAGTGGTTTATGCTGGTTGAAAGACTGTATTTATTAATACCAGAGAGAAGGTTGTTGCAATAATCAAAATGCAAAATAAAAGCTTGGATGGGAGTTTTAGCTGTGTGTCATATTTTAGAGATGTCATGCAGAAAAAGTACAATGGACTTAGACATAGCCCAAATGTGAGGACCTTGAAAGAGGTCTGAGTCAAAGATGGTGCAGAGGCTCTGGTTATGAGTGATTGGTAGCATGGTGGTGTTGCCCACATCAACTGAAAAATGGGATAATGAGGAGGTCATGAGGTGGAGGATATTAGTAGTTCTGTTTTAGTCATGTTGAGTTTGAGCTGAGAGACAGGCAGAGATTTCAGTTTTGATTTTAGTTTAGTTGAAGAAGACTGGTCAGGGGATAGAGTTGGATTTATGAATCATCCTCATGGAGATGGTAGTTGAATTTGTGTTTGGGGAAGACATTACCCACAGGTAAATGTTGGAGAGAGAAGAGAAGAGGAGGAAGGACTGAGCCCTGTGAACCTCTACAGAAACTTGTACTGAAGCTTCTCCTGCAGTAGGGGAACCACTTAAGACAGATTTCACTACCACAGACATGCTCACAAATCCTATGAGAATGGAAAATTTTGGTGTATCAATGGTAAACAGAGGCAGATTGAGGTTAAAGTGACTTGTCCAAAGGTTCCTCCTAAGGTCAGTGACAGAACTATGGTTGGAACCAAGATTCCTGACTCCAAAGCACCTTCTCCAAATGCTAGAGAACATTCTCACACGTTTGTACTGTGACACACAGTAGAGGTTTGCCTGATGGCTCTGGTGGATGGACCATTATTTCCCTATCTGAGACAGGCCCAGTGGCCTGTTGGGGGTTTTGAGGAGCTGCTTTTCTGCCTGTGACAGGCAAAATAAATAAAATCAGATTTTTGCTGTTTGCAGATTTGCAAAGGTAAAAACTGTACATGTCTTCTGTGATCCATAAAAGCAAAAGGGCTGCTATTTCTCTTCTCAACTAGCAATGCAAATCATACTGCAGTTTGCCATTCTACACCCCAGTGAGTCACGTGGGAAGTCAATGGGTATGAGTCAGGATTGAACCAGGTGCTGACATTTATCTATTCTTGTATCTTTTATGTACAAATAAAAACTAAAGGAGAGACTGCTTGCCAAAAGAACTAGCTTTGAACATATTTGACAGGTCATTTCAAAGATGTGTTGGCAATGTTGCTAAGGACATGTTTTCTGTGTGAACTTGATACTGCATGGTACACCTAGTACATATGTGGGTCTCTGGTAGGATGTGCTCAGAAACAATTGGCTGTGGGTATGTCCTTTCCCGGGTGCATTGTGTAATGAAGCACAATGATCACACGGTGCACAAAATACAAAAAGCTAGCTGATACTTGAAAATGGCAGCAAAAAGTTAATTTGCCATCTGCCAGATGAGTGCAATAATAATGTGATAAAGAATTCATGAAAATAACCTTAAAACCTGCAACCACCAGAAAATTCTGAGGTTAGGCCAACTGTCCTTCCTGTGCTTACTCCTATTGGGTATGTCTACACTTGCAAGTTAGTTTGAATTAAGGAGGCTTAATTTGAACTAACTTAGTACCTGTCTACACTAGGCTTTCATTAGTACGGACTAAGGAATTCTTTAATCTGAACTAATGAAAGCTTAGTTTGAACTAGTAAGACCTTCTGGTTATTTCAAACTAAGCCCTTAGTTTGATCGTTAGTTCAAACTAAGGACATTGTACACAAGGATTAACCCTTAGTTCAAACTTTATAGATTTGAATTAAGGGCAGTTAGTTTGAATTAACAAAGTGAACTAGTTTGAACTAACATTAGTTTGAATTAGTCCACTTCGTTAATTCAAACTAACAAGTTTGAGTTTAGTTTGAACTAACTTCAAACTTATTAGTTTGAATTAACAAATTCAAACTAGCTTTTCCTAGTGTAGACGTAGCAATTATGTCTGCATGTATGAGACTGCACATTGTTCAAAAACAAGCATGTTGAATAACAGCTATGTTGTCTTGCAATACCCAAGCAAAATGGCATGAGTTAAAGGATTTCAGCCTCTATTCTGAATTAGTGAGACATGGTGAAAGAGACAAGCTTTTGAGCTACCCAGAACTCTTCCTTAGAACTGACATCTTGCTGGTGTTTTAATGCAGGCTCTGCAGCCCTCTTTTCCAAAACAGATCAGCCACTTTTCCTGGGTTATTGGGCTCCTAAATTATACTTATTTTCTCTTAGTTCCACTTCATATTTTTCAGCCGTTTCAGAGCAATGTGCTTCAATATTAAACAAGTCCCTGAAGTACCAAATGGGGGGAAACAGAACTTTATGGTATCAGTGAGGTACTGTAATATTTTAACAGAGGACTTCCACAAAAATGTTTCCCTTTTGTCTGTGCTACATTCTGTAGTCAGACCACGCGTATTTCCAGGGAAGAGTGGTGAGGGCCTGAGGAATGGATTAATTTGTTTTCCTATTTCAACAAAAATGCTGTGCCAAAACTATAACCAAAGAGAGAGAGACAACATAGCAATCAGCAAATAAATTTTGCTGGAAATATTTCTACTTTGACCATCAATAATAATCCACGTGTGCATGCAGTAGAACCTAATGTTGAAGATGTGTAAGTTAAAATAGAGGTTAAAGGGGCAAAGGCCTTGAGAGCTGCTTGGTGAATTTTCTTGTGGGAAAAATCTTTGTTTGAAAATACCTAATTCTTCATCAATCTGGGCTATACACAAGCATACATTTGTGCTCCAGTGGTATTTTTAAGAGCCCCTTCAGATAAGTTATCTGTAGTACAGGTTATTTAGCTGTCTCAGAAATGGGGCAAACTCCCTCATACTCATCGTAATACTCCCAACCCTCCTTTTGTTAAAGTAGATCAGTGTGTTTGGTATCTCAGACAAATAATTACTGTGGGTTGAATTCTTTTTTCTGTTTTCCAGAGGAGTAATTGTTTTAACTGTTCCCTTGCTCATTTATTTCCAGCATCTGCATCCCTGCAGACCCGAAATGCCTGCTCTGCACTGAGGATTGCAGAATGGATCTGAGAGGGAATGTTTGTGCACAAAGTTGAAATAGCTGTATTCTTCCTACTTGCTAGTGAGGTAAGCCATGTTAAGGCCCGTGGAAGTTTTCCATGCTAACTTATGTTGTATGACTATGAAGCAAATATTTGCAACAGGACAAGCTTCTTCAGGTTTCATTTGTCCAAAGATGAGTGTGAGAACAGTCAGCAGGCTGCCCGTGCTCAATTATATTATCCTCTGCCTGCAGTGGTCCCACAGGATGCTGGAGACAATCCAGGGCCATGTTTATCTTGTTTATATTTCCTTGTAATTTTTTGTGATTGATTGAAGTGTAAGAAAATTGTAATGTTTGTTTTGGCTTTGGAAGTATCAGCTTTAGACTCTGTGCCTTGTCTAAAGGCCAGAGCTGCTCTGGTAAGGCTGCAGGGGGAAAGTGGGTGATAAGTGTTGCTGTCACGTACACTGCCTCAAACATGAAGGGTTTAGTTCTCTTCAACTACTGAGGTTTTACTTTGGGGAACTCCAGCGGAAGTTGTCCTGAGCATCACTGATATGAGAAACAAGCAAGGAGTCCTGTGGCACTTAAAGACTAACAGATGTATTTATTGCATGAGCCTTTGTGGGAGAAAATCCTACTTCATCAGATGCTTTGAAGATGAGGGAACTTACCATTTCTCACAAAGTCGGATTTTCTCCCACAAAAGCTCAAGCAATAAATACATTTGTTAGTCTTAAATTGCCACAGGACTCCTTGGTTCTTTTGCTGAACAAGGCTAACAGGGCTACCCCTTTGGAACTCTTTTTGGAGAAAATCACATTGGTTTCTGTACTGAGAGAGCAGAACTAGAACGCTCAGGAGGTTGGTAAAAAGAGAGCCAGTCTTTTACTTTTTGATTACTGCCTTGAATTCAGCTCAGGTCATTAGTGATCAAGAGTCATTGCTTCTCTTGGCTTCTCAGTGGCCCATCTGAAAAGAGCATGGTGGTCTTGTTCCAATTCCTCATACCCACAAATAACACTAATATACTTTCTTGGTGGCAGCCTTAGAAGAGAGACTAAGGATTGGTCATGGAGACTTCACTGTCTCCTCACTCCTGTCAGTGGTCTCTACAGTGAAGGAACACTAATGCAGGGTAGGTGGCCATGTATAACCTATGATTAATGATAGCATTATGCTTTGGCAGAAGTTACATATAATCAAGATCATGAAACAGGTTCCTAGGTTGCCTTTGTAAGTTGTGTACATATTATTCTGATCAACCACTTTGTTTTTAGAAGGCATTAATAGTATGGGTTTTAAGGTTGTTTTTTTTAATCTTTATTATTCTGTTCTTTGAGCTAAATTCTTTAGAATGAGGTCAGGGGGTGTGCCTGAAAAAATGTTTTCTTTTTGCATGTGCAAATCCAGGATTTACATGCTTAACTGCACATTTATGTGCACAGCTACCCAAACTGCACGCACCAATGAAGGGTTATATGGATGTACTCATGTTTCTGCAAAGTGCCCCTTTGCAAATGTGACCATGTTATGTCTCAGTGGATATTCTAACTGTACTTTTGTTCTGCTCAGAGGTTGTGTTATCAAAGGATTTTTTTGGTGAATTGGTGTCAACAAACTGAGACAGGATCATAGAAAAGAGGACTTCAGTTACTGACACATATTAGTGCACATAGAGTTGTGGTTAGGGAGAAAATAGTTACAGGAAAGGTTGCCAATAAGAGGGATCTAAATTTTGAGCAGGAATTTCCCCCAATCTTGTTTTTAACTTTGTAAATGAAGGTCTGCAATGATTTTAAACTAAAGTTTTTCATGTTATACATCATTCTATTTATGAGTAGCCTGAAGGGGAGAAATCAGTAGGAATCCCTTTCTAGTTTTCTCAGGTTACTTAAATATCATGATACGTAATAAGGAAATTATCTTGTACTAAATATGAAAGGGATTTTTCAAGAGTTGGAATATGAGACAATTATAATATAGAACTTTTATTACCTACCTCTGAGTAAAGAATTCCATACTTATTACTTCCTAGATGGAGGATTTTTATGTATTATGATTTCTATTACTATAACACTGAGACCCCCCCCCCCAGTCATGATCAGGGACTTCTGTGCTAGTGCTATACAAACACAGTGGGAGACATAAATCCCTGCCTTAAAGGCTCAGATGCTATGTAAAACAAATAAGGAGTCGTGTGGCACTTTAAGACTAACAGATTTATTTTTCGCATGAGCTTTTGTGGGAGAAAATCCCACTTTGTCAGATGCCTCGAAGATGGGTGACTTTACAGAATGGAATGAAAATAAATGCAAGGGGGTGTAAAACATAGGATCAGGTCATACAGTAACAGCAAATCAGAGCAGTTGTTAGGTTCAAACCATGGGAAGCCTGAAGTCAAATTACCTTTTGTAATGGGAAAAGAACCCATAGTCTCGATTCAGTCCTGCTTTCACAGAATTTAGCTTGCATATTAATTTGAGTTCAGCTGTTTCTCTTTGAAGTCTTGATGTCCCAGCCACATCTCTGACGATGGTCATTAACAAATCATTTATCGAATGATTAGAAAGATGGAAGTGCTCAGCAACTGGTTTCTTTGTTTTGAGATTTCTGATATCAGCTCTGTGTTCATTTATTCTTTTGCGCAGTGATCGTCCTGTTTGTCCAATGTATAAGGTGTTGGGGCATTTCTTGCACATGATGGCATAGATTCCCTTAGTAGATGAGAAGGTAAATGAGCCTTTGATGGAGTAGCAGGCTTGATTCGGACCTATGATGGTATCTATTGTGCAGATATGTGGGCAGACTTGGCAGCATGGTTTGTTGCAGGGGTGTGTGCCTGCTCCAGTGTTTCTGTTCGATCTGTAGTTGCTGGTGAGTATCTGTTTAAGATTGGGTGCCTGTCTGTAGGCAAGGAGAGGTCAGTCTCCCAAGGCTTGAGAGAGAGATGGATCATCTTTTAGAATAGGCTGTAGGTCCTTAATGATCTGTTGCAGAGGTCTGACTAGAGGATTTTATGTGGTGACTAGTGGTGTTCTGTTGTTTTCTTTCTTGGGTCTCTCCTGTAGTAGATGACTTCAGGGAACCCGTCTAGCTCTGTCAATTTGTTTTCTTACTTCCCCGGGTGGGTACTGTAGTTTCAAGAATGCTTGATAAAGATCCTCAAGATGTCAGTCCCTGTCTGAGGGATCAGAGCAGATGCGGTTATATCTTAGGGCTTGGCTGTAGACAATGGATCGTGTGGTGTGTTTAGGATGGAAGCTCAAAGGATGTAGGTAACTATACCGATCAGTAGGTTTTCGGTACAGGGTGGTGGTGATGTGTTTATCCCTGATTTGTACTGTAGTGTCGAGAAAGTGGATCTCCTGTGTGGAGCGTTCCAGGCTCAATTTGATGGTGGAGTGGAAATTGTTGAAATCTCTGTGAAAATCTTCAAGAGCATCCCTGCCATGTGTCCAGATGATGAAGATGTCAACAATGTAGTGCAGGTAAAGAAGAGGTGTTTTGGGATGAGACTTGAGGAAACGTTGTTCTAAGTCGCCCATAAAGATGTTGGCATATTGTGAGGCCATGCGGGTGCCCATAGCAGTGCCACTGTCTTCAAGGTATAAACTGTCCTCAAATCTGAAATGGTTGTGGGTGAGCACAAAGTCACAAAGTTCAGTCACAAGCTGTGCTGTGGCATCATCTGGGATGGTTCTTCTAATAGCTTATAATCCATCCTTGTGCGGGATGTTGGTGTAAAGAGCTTCTACATCCATAGTGGCCAGAATGATGTTTTCTAGAAGTTCTACAGTGGACTGTATTTTCCTCAGGAAGTCCGTGGTGTCTTGAAGATAGCTAGGGATGTTGATAACATAGGGTCTGAGGAGGCATCTGATGAAGTGGGACTTACTCCCATGAAAGCTTATGCGAAAAATAATCTGTTAGTCTTAAAGTACCACACGACTCCTTGTTTTTTTTGCTGGACTAGACTAATATGGCTATCCCTTTGGGAATTGATCAGATGCGATGTGCCTCTCAGATGCTGTTTTTTACCTATCTTTGTTGTGCGCTGTAGATAAATTCACCCGTGTGGTGAAGGTCAGACTAGGAACTATGAATCACTTGAATCCCACTTTAGCCATCAAATAATGCTCAAGAAGAATTTAAATAGTGTATAGTCCATGGATTTACCCTCTGTACAAGGGTTTATTTCACCTCTTCAAATTAAGCTCAGTTTTCAGCAAGTGCTTAAGTCCCTTTGACTTTAATGGGATTTTGACTTCAGTGGAGTTTAAACACATTTAAAACACTGGAACAGGTTACTCAGAGCAGTGGAATCCCCATCAATGGAGGCTTTTAAGAACAGATTAGACGAACACTTGTCTGTGATGATATAAGCCAAGTCTACACTGATAGTGAAATTCAATGTCAGTTGATGGGACTTACTTGTTACAGAGTAGCTTGTGTAACTCATGTAGACTTCCCAACTTTCCTTCAAAATGGTGTCTTCACTGTGTTGCGCCAACAGGAAATGCATTCCCATCAATGCAGTGCTATGCCAGTTGAGGGGGTGGTTTTATTAAGTCAACTTCTGAATTAACTTAGAGGGTCTTAACTGACCAGTAAGTTAAGTGGGGATAGTTTTATTAAGTCAATTTCTGATTGTCTTAGTTAGTGGGTCTTAACTGACTGCTAAGTTGATGTAGAAAGAGCGATCTGACCACTGCAAATTTGCTGCTGTCAGTGTAGATGTAGTCCTAGATATACTTGGCCTTGCCTCAGCACTAAAGGATCTAAAAGACTTCTCAACATCCTTTCCAGCTCTGTAATTCTATGATACTATGTATTTGTGCTTTTCTGAATATTGATGTAAGCCTTACTGTTTTATTAGCATACAGCATTTCATGTTTGTCATTTCCCTGTTCTTTTGTACGAAAGAAACAACCCAAACCTGTAGACCTTCACAGTTTGTACATCCTTGCTGTTGAGTCACTGGACCTGCAGAGCTTAAGAAGTGAGTGGGATTGTGGAGCTTACAAACTCTGGCCCTGATCCCACTGTAAACCCTACTGAAGCAGAAAAGTTGGCCTATGTGGTGTTTATGGCAGAATAAGACCTCTGACAGCTACCCCCGCAGAACCTGTAGACCCTTTGTCTTGGCTTTCTGCGTTGAAAGCTTTATTTATACAGAGCACAAGGAGTTCAGCTCACAAGCTGTTCCTGTTTTAAAACTTTCTCCGGGGGAATCTTTCTCCAGACATATATGTGTCATAAACCTGAAGTAAGTTAGAAAAGTCAGGACATTCAGAATAAAGGTTCCCAAACCATATGTATTACAAGGAGCCTTTCAGTACATGATCAATAAGAGACTAAGCAGATATGTTACCAAGCTCAATATTATTTTTAGGCCAATTATAATTTGCTGCTGTTATTTCATATATCATTCACTGAGTGTTCTTGATGGGCTTGGAGCTACTAGAGAGAAACATATAGACACTGTGCTTAACAACTTACATTTTAAAATGGACTGACAGCAGTGTAAAAACACAATACACTAATGCCAATGTCAAAGCAGTGGCTTTTTTTTCTTTTAAATGATCTTAAACTTAGGGTAGAGCACAGTTTGGAAGCTTGGTTCAAATGTTTTTTTGTCCTGATTTATACAGTCAAACTGTACTTTGAACTAGTTCAGTAAAACTGTTTGAGCCTCAGTATAAATGAGACCTAGAACTAGTGCTAGTAACATAACTGTACTTTCATCCCCACTGTAGGTGCAGTATTGCCGACTCTTTTAACTTTTATCACAAGCAGGGGCGTGGGGGGGGCTGCACATCCCAGATCAGTT
The DNA here is from genome assembly GCA_007922195.1 of Podocnemis expansa. Taxonomy (NCBI): domain Eukaryota; kingdom Metazoa; phylum Chordata; order Testudines; family Podocnemididae; genus Podocnemis; species Podocnemis expansa. The sequence goes on along the minus strand of ML681966.1, from coordinate 59,387,101 downwards.
GGCAGACACGGAATTTGACCACAGCAAAGGCAGGGACTGTGAGCTCCTTCCGCCCTGAGCTGGGGCAGGACATGAGAGCTCCTCCAGCCCTGGGACTGCAGTGGGGGATGGAGAAAGCCAGCACCACCGGCCACAGGGGGCACAGAAAGTGCCCCCCCCTCGCAAAGAAGCCAAATGTCTATTCTTGTACACCCTCCTAATCACAAGTCTCACTATAACTGATGTTTAATTTAAAGACCTAGCTTAGGGAGGCAAGCCATGACATGAGAAGCACAGCTTTCATTTTAAGTCTGTAGCCCAAATGACTGCACAGGAAATCTTGGAAACATGACCTAAGTGCAACCTAATGGCTCGGATAACAGAAGGCAAATAAAAAGAACCCGATGTTTATTCTCATACTTTCTAAGCCAATCTCCTAGCACTTGGGTGTATGATTCATGATTTTTGAAAGTTAGGAGTAGGTAACTGTGGAGACAAGGGCTAAATTTTTCAGAAGTTCTTAATTGAGATTTAAGAAAATGTTTTAAATCCTTACCTCACTTCTGAAAACGGAATTTAGTCTCCTAAGTCACAGAGGCATGTCTGAAAATTTTACGCTGAAGTTTGCCATAATGAAAATATTGTTTATTTGTTCTTGTTTGTATTTCATTTTCCAAAAATATCTGGTTTTCAGTGTGGGCTTGGTTTTCACATCGTTCTCCAGCTGTGGATGACTGAGGGACTTGTCTACAGTGGAGGTGGGATGGTGATTCAATCTTAGGCTGTCAAATTACAGAAGGGGAAAGCGAGTGATCACAGCATATTGTTTGCTCAGGATCTTGCGTCCCCCCCATTCACGTTGCTTCCTGAGACACATTGCACTGTGGGTGTAGGTTAAAGGCTTGTGGTGAGGCAATATTCTTCTGCTCACTCTCCCTCCCCTCTACTCTTAAAAAAAATAAGGGGGGGGGGCAGAAAAAGCTTTCCTTGCTGTTTCTCAGCCACAGGCACCACAGACAGGCACAGTGCTGCATGTAGAGAAAGGAATTAATTTAAAAATTTCCATGGCTGCAGGCAGAGGAGGATCCAAGTTGCTCTGGTGTGTAGCAGACAGGAAAAATCAGAAAAAAACACTCTCTGGCTACGTGGACCTAAATTCGAACTGTGGATTTCAACAGAAGTGGCCTTAGGAAGCTGGGGGCCCTAGGTGAAGGCCCATTGTAGAGCCCCCTACAAGACCCTACTGCTGCCCTCCCCATGGCCCCAGTCCCCCCAGCAGCTCTAACTGCCTCCGCCCCGCAACTCCTTGTTTGTTTTGCTGAACCAGACTAACATGGCTATCCCTCTGAAACTTGTAAATTATTCTTGGGTATGATAATTTTAAAGATCTTTCCATCATGAAGCTTTTAAGTTGATCATCTTTTATGTAACATAGACTCTAAGGTCAGAAGGGACCCATATGATCATCTAGTCTGACCTCCCGCACAGTGCAGGCCATAAAACCTCACCGACCCACTCCTCAAACCCATAACTGACCTATTAAAGTCCTCAAATGATGATTTAAAGACTTTAACACAGAGAATCAACTGGCAAGTGAGCCATGCCCAATGCTACAGAGGAAGGCAAAAAAAACCTAGTGCCCAAGCCAATCTGCCCTGGGGGAAAATTCCTTCCCGACCCCAAATATGGCAATTAGTTAAACCTTGAGCATGAGGGCAAGTCCACGACAGCCAGTCAAGAAGAACTTCTCTGTAATAACTCAGAACCCACTCCATCTAATGCCCCTTCCCAGGTCACTATTATACCCATCACCAGCAGTAAAAGACAGACAATGGCCAAGCTACACTGTCCATCATATCATTCCCTCCATAAATTTATCAAGCTCGGTTTTGAAGGCCCTTAAGGTTTTTGCCCCCACCACTTCCCTTGGTAAACTATTCCAGAACTTTACTCCTCTGATGGTTAGGAATCTGCATCTAATTTCAAGTCTAAGATTTCTGAAGGACAGTTTGTATCCATTTGTTCTTGTGTCCACATTGGCACTGTATTCAAATAATTCCTCTCCCTCCTTTGTATTTATACCTCTAATGTATTTATAAAGAGCAATCATATCTCCTCTCAGCCTTTTTTTGGTCAGACTAAACAAACTAAGCTCTTTAAGTCGTCTCTCATAGGGAAGATTTTCCAGTCTGTGAATTATCCTTGTAGCCCTTCTTTTGAACCTGTTCCAGTTTTGACTTCATCTTTTTTAAACATGGGTGACCAGAACTATACACAATATTCCAAGTGAGGTCGCACCAGCGCCTTGTATAACGGTACTAACACCTCCTGATCTCTACTGGAAATACCCCTTCTGATGCACCCCAGGACCAAATTAGCTTTTTTCACTGCCACATCGCATTGGCTACTCATTGTCATTGTGTGATCAACTAGTACGCCTAGCTCCTTCTCCTCCCCCGTCACTTCCAGCTGATGCATTCCCAACTTATAAGAAAAATTCCTGTTATTTGTCCCTAAGTGCATGACCTTGCACTTCCCGTTGTTGAATTTCATCCTATTTCTAATGCTCCACTTTACAAGGTCATCCAAATCATTCTGTATGCTATTGCGATCCTCCTCTGTATTGGCAGTACCTCCCAGCTTGGTGTCGTCTGCAGACTTAATCAGCACATTCCCACTTTTTTTGCCAAGGTCAGTAACAAAACAGTTGAATAATATGGGTCCCAGGATCGATCCTTGGGGAACTCCACTAGTAACCTCCTTCCAGCTAGGTAGTTCACCTTTCAGTATGGCCCTCTGTAATCTTGCCCGTAACCAGTTCTTTATCCACCTTCTCTTTTCATATTAATCTCCATCTTTCCCAATTTAACTAATAATTCCCTATGTGGAACTGTATCCAATGCCTTGCTGAAATCTAAGTAAATTAGGTCCACAGCATTCCCTTTATCCAAAAAATCTGTTGTCTTCTCAAAAAAGGAGATCAGGTTGGTCTGGAATGATCTATCTTTTGTAAAGCCCTGTTGTACTTTATCGCAGTCACCATTCTCCTCAATATCCTTAAGTACCTTCTCCTTCATAATTTTCTCCAAGACCTTGCGTACTGCTGAGGTCTAACTAACAGGCTTGTGGTTACCTGGATCACTTTTACTCCCTTTCTTGAAAATAGGGACTACATTAGCAATTCTCCAGTCATGAGGTACAACCCCTGTGTTCACCGATACTTTAAAAATCCTTGCTAAAGTGCTGGCAATTTCATGTGAGAGCTCCTTCACTATTCTTGGATGGAGATTATCCACACCCCCTGATTTAGTTCCATTAAGCAGCTGAAGCTTGGCTTCCACCTCAGATATGATAATTTCCACTTCTACATTCTCATTCCCATTAGCTGCCCTACCTCTGTCCCCAATCACACCATCACGCTCATTAAAGACAGAGGCAAAGTACTTATTTAGATATTCGCCATGCCTAGATTATCCTTGATCTCTACGCCATCCTCAGTGTATAGTGGTCCAAGTTCATGCTTCTGTGTTTTCTTTCTATTTATATGGCTGAAGAACCTTTTACTATAGGCTTTGATTCCCTTTGCAAGGTCTAACTCTGCTTGGCTTTTGGCCTTCCTCACTTGATCCCTATATGCTCTGACCTTTAAAAGGTAGCCCTCCTTTCCTATCCCTCCCATCTTCCACTCCTTGTAGGCCTTGTGTTTCCTCCTAATTGCCTGTCTAAGATGTACATTCATCCAGCTTGGTTTAGAACACATGCCTGAAAATTTTTTCCTCTTCTTTGGAATGCAGGCTTCAGATAGTTCCTGCAGCTTTGTCTTGAAGCAGTTCCAAGCATCCTCAATGTTCATATCCATGAATTCTTTGGTCCAGTCCACTTCCCTTGCTAATTCCCTTAATTTTTTGAAGTTAGCCCTTTTGAAGTCAAAGACTCTGGTCACAGATTTATTTTTGTTTACCCTTCCATTCAGTTTAAATTGGATTAGCTCATGGTCACTAGAACCTAGGTTGTCCCCTACAACTAATTCCTCTATGAGGTCCTCACTACTGACTAATACGAAATCTAAGATTGCATCTCCTTTTGTTGATTTGGAAACTGCTTGATGGAGAAATTTGTCTGCTATCACTTCCAAGAAAATCTGGGCCCTTTATTGATGCTAGAGTATATCCTCCAGTCTATATTTGGGAAGTTAAAATCTCCCATAATCACACAGTTCCCAGTAGTGTTTACTTCCTTAAAGGCCTTAAATTGTTCTCTATCCATGTCCAAATCAGATCCCGGCAGTCTATAACACATCCCAAGCACTAATCCACGAGAAACTCTAGTAGCTTTCTTCTCCAATGTGATTTTAAGCCAAATAGACTCTGTCCTGCTAATTCCATCACTCTGAATTTCTTTGCATTCTATCGCATCATTGATATACAATGCCACACCGCCACTTTTGCCGTAAATGAGCTAATGCCAAACTACAAAACTGAAATGAACATTTAAAAAAAATCTATAAAGTATGTGCATTAATTAACAAATAAAAAGTAATAAAATTAATGATGACTCAAAAATAACTAAAATATCACATTTAAAATTTTTGCAGTCAAATCTTACAAATTTTTCATATAGGCTTGGGTTTCTGTGTAGTAGAAGTTTAACATAAATAAAAATAAGTGACAAGAAGGTTTCTAGTGTGTAGCTATAAATGAAAAACAACAAATTTCAGTGAAATTCTCTGAAGTATTCAAGTTTATAAGACTCCGTTAACCTCAAAAATATTAAATAGTAAGTAAAAAAGAAGCTAAAAAATTATTTACCAATAGAAACAAAAGGGTAGCCATGTTAGTTTAATTCAGTAAAATAAACAAGCAAGGAGTCCTGTGGCACATAAAGACTAACAAATTTATAAATAAAATAAAAATAAATTTGTTAGTCTTTAAGTGCCACAGGACTCCTTGCTTGTTTGTTTTACCAAAAGAAAGACATACAGCATAGACATCACACTCAGCTATAATGGCTGCTTGAGGGCAGCACTGTATTAATATGTAGAAGCCTGTATGGACCTACCTGGTAGCCTGAGCTAACCAAAGCCCAAAGGCAGCCTTAGGCAGTTGGGGGCCCTAGGCAAGGGCCCTTTATGAGGCCCCATATAGGCCCCAATGCCACCCCCACTGGGGCCACGGGCCCCCACTGCCACCCTAACTGCCCTCCCACAGTCCCAACTCCCATGGGGGAGGTAAGGGGCCACGGACCTCCCAGTCCAGAGGCTGTGCTGCCTGCCTACCTGCCTGGCCTCTCTGCACCGGGAGTGGAGCAGCACTCTCTGCATACATTCAACTGGCTGTGCCTCCCCAGGGGGAGGAGAGTGACCAGCGCGGCGCTGCAGCTTGACAGGAGTGGGCCCCCCTGGAGCAGCCCACTCTGGAGAGTTCGGGCTGCTTCGCCCCTGGCCACCCCAGGCCTCAGTAGAGGCTGCCTCATCCCCAGGTCCTGGCTTGGGCCCATTCAGGCCTGAAGTGGCCAGGGGCAAAGTCGCCTGAACTCTTTGGAGCAGGCCACTCCAGGGGTCCCCACTACCATCAAGCCACCGTGCCGGCCACTCTTCTCCCTCCCCCTGGGGAGGCACGGCCGGCTGGGGGTAGGCAGGGAGTGCTACTCTGCCCCCACTGGAGAGACTCCAGCTGGGCAGGCGGGTGGCACAGCCACTGGCCGTGGCAGTCTGCGGCTGCCGCTCCCCCACCGCCACCCAGCAGGAGGGCAAGGGTAAGTGAAGCAGGCGACCACTACAGGGCCCCCTTATTGCTCTGGGCCCTAGGTGATCACTTGCTTCGCTTACCCCAATAGCCACCTTTGCCAAAGCCAAAGGAAAAATTGTCAGAAAGAAAAAGGCAAAAGAAGAACAGCTAAAAAAGAAAAAGGCAAAGGCAGTATTTCACAATTCACATTAAAAAATGGCAGAATAAATGGCTACACCAAGGAACTAAAAGATGAGACCATTGGAAGAGTTCCTGCTATTGTGCTGTCTATTGCTTGCTCCTGCCTTTTTAGCATGTCAGTGTGAAGGTGATGGACAGATAATGGTGAAATCTGCAATTCAGATGAAGCACAGATCCTAATATTTGCCTTGATGAGCCACGACTGAAAAGTGCTTAGGCTTCCAGCCTGCTTCCAGATGGGAACAATTTCTATGTTCTTCTATATTTTCATTTCTATCCACCAAACTGAGGACAGGGCCTCATATTGCTTGGGGCCCTAGGTGGCCGCCTGTTTCGCCTACCCCGAAAGCCGCCACTGGATTTTGACCTCAGTGCTCTGCCACTTTCAGAGGTTGTGTTAGCAGTTTGAATTACAACACCATTTTTTTTTTTTTTTTAATGTGCTACTCTGACAGTGGAGACACAGGCTGCAAAAGGCCAAGATAAGCAGCATTAGGTCTAACTTTGCTGTCAGTGTAGACAAGGGTAGGGCTAAGACAAACAAATGTCAAGTGTCTAATTCAAACTCAGTGAGTTGGTCTCAGCTAGAGTTTTAGAATCTGAGATCCTTCTGGTTTTTAATTTGTTGCTATAACCACTGTTGTAGAAGATTGTGAAGAGGCTACATGTAAAATCCATACTCAAGATGGACTGTGATCATCTTCTTCTTTTTTTTAATTTTTTCTGATTTTGAAGTTGTAGCAGCAAAACATATTACTGCAAAGAAATATTCTGCATAAGTGTTTGGACAAATGTATGTTCTAAATGTACGTGAATTATGTTAGCAACAGTGTTCGCCTTTAAGGAATTTAATGCAGTGGTAAATATCAATTTGAAGAAAAAGATCTATGGACTTCCTGAATGACCTGGAAATAAAAAATACACATTTTGAATTGTTTGTACTGAAGAATGAATGATGACTTTAAACAGAACCTGGCATATTTCTTCTGCAGAAGAAAAATGAAGAAATTGAATTATAAGAATTTTTAAGACCCCCCCCCCCCCCAAAAAAAAAACAACTGCTGGTCAAAAGGAAAGAGAAGAAAAAACATGCAGTGATAAACATTATAAGGTTTAAAAAAGCAGACACTGCAGAAATGAGTGATGGAAAAGACTTACTGCATCTGGTCTAATCTATTCCCCATGCCATTGCAGGATTTTCCTCTTCAGTGTATTTTTATAGATCTAGGTTCCACCCCATTTACACACACATGCATGGTGGGGTGTGGGTCCCTCTGCTCCCCAACTGCTTCCTGTGGAGAACACAGCATTCCAAATCTGGTAGGGAAGGACAAGTAGTAGTTAAAGTTGTAACTTTGTTCCTTCCATGCTGTCCATCATTGTGCAGAAAGTGTTTTACACCATTTAGAAGGGTTTAGCAGGGGTGCACACTCCTCCTTCATACTGGAGGACTCTGTAAGGGAAATGTCTGTTTTGGGGTGAGGGGTGTTCCATATCATTCTCAGCACAAGGCTTATCTGTGTGACACAAGGTAGCCTGTAGCATCTTATACGTTCTGGCTTTAAATGATTCTAGTATTGGAGCTTCTACCATTTCTCAGGGTTGAGTCTTGCCGACCAAATCCCATGTGCATTACTCCCATGTGGTATAGTCGTGCTGAAGCCAAGCAAAGGGGCTCTTTCTAAAACAGCTTCTGGAGTCAGTGTTGGCTAGTGGCAAACATACATCTTTGCCTGATGGTGACATGGAAAGGCCACCCACCACCACCCTCTCTACCATAAACTGAAGAAAGCATAGCCCTTTCCGTTTGAAAGAGCCTGAGTTAAAACGTCTTTCTGGCTAGAAGTAAATGCACTTAATTTGGCACAGATGATGGTCTTTGCAAAAAGACCCAAGGGCTGGAACAAAGATGTATATTACAGGAGAAAGCCAGGTACCCACCCATGAATAAACAAGAGAGGGACTTTCCTCCCTAATGTGGGCTACTGTCACTGTCTTTTGCAAGCACAACACTGATTGAGGAAAGCACTCTTACTCTGGGTATGGGTGACAAAGCAGTGTTTGTTTCCTGCCCAGCACAGGACAGCAGCTCAGAGAGGAGATGGTGAGACACCTGGATACTTCCAAACAGCAGGGGCTAATAGAATAGAACCAATAGCTATTATCACAACGTATGACAGGGTGTGTGGGATTTTTTGGCATACAGGCAGTGTAAGGAACATCAGTTACTTTAATCAAATCAAATCATAGGGCTGGAAGGGACCTCATGAGATCATTGAGTCCAACCCCCTGGGAATTGAACCCAGGACCTTTTGCATGTTAAGCAGAGGTGTTAGCCACTACACTATTTAGCTTTTACCTGTTGGTTTGATACCTTATTCACTGACTGGGAAGGATATAATGGGGGGGGGGGTGGAGGTGGGAGTGAGGAAAGTGGAAAATCAGACATTTTATTTGGCCAGAAATATTCGGCCATCTTAATGGGATGTGATGAGAAAATTTGTTAGTTTATTGGAGTGTTGGGATTAGAAATGTCCAATTCACTGGGGAGAAAAGCTAGTGATGTTTCCTTTTCCATGAATGGATTTGTTCATTGATCATCACCTTTGCAATCTGATTGGTGCCCAAATGTGGATTTAGGAATCTAAGTTTAGGCTCGGATTTTTAAAAACCCTGACCTAAAAGTACCTTGACCATGTACAAAACTGAAGTGCTTAAAAAAAATTTTTAGAAAAGCTTACCTGCATCTGTTTTGAATAGTATTGTGGATGCTCTGGTTTGTTACTAAATGATGTGATAGTAAGCACTGTTTGGCATCTGACAGCTGTAGCGTGATCCAGTTCCAAGTATCCGCAAAGTTGTAGCTGAAGATTTTGTCCCTGCCTTAGGCAGCCTCCAGTTTCAGTGTCTATGAATTGTAAAGCAGATGATAGAACGGATGGGATTATTTTTGGTGTGTGTAGTGGAGAATGACATGTTTCCCAAGTAATGGGAGGCACCTGCAATTTGATTAGTTATAAGTGTTTCTCTCACAGAGACTTATAGATACTTTTAAAGGAAGACTTTGCATGGAAGTCATCAATTTGGACTAATGGTTTTATTAAGTGTCTGTTTGTGTACTTTAAACAGTGTTACTTTTATCTTTACAGAGAATGCAATAAAACGCATTAAAATTATTATTGGTGAGCATCATGCTTAATTAAATCTTGGCAAATAGTATTGTCCATATTGAACTTTTCCTTTTCTCCCCCCCTCCTACCCCACAGCAGTACTATATTAAATCACTAAAGCCATAAGAAATAACTCAAATTACTTAAGAAAGACGGTACTTTCCATTTTAGTTTACCTTAGGCAATTTACACAGGCTCCCTTGAAACAGTGACAAGAAGAGTTATAGAAACTTAGGAGCACCAGACACCAATTACAACTTGAGAACTAAATGCCATAATTAAAAAGACATATACTTTAATCTAAAGCAATTCAAATATGTGGCTGGATAAAGAAAAAAGGTAAAGGTAAACTCTGTAATTACAATAAATTGCTGCACAGGAGAAATGTGTACCTTTGAGGGATCTTCTTTTATTCTGCAATTAACTTTCAAGTGTTTCATTCAAGCACCCCACACCACATTCATTCCCTGTCTTTCATATACCCTATGAGCACACTGACTGACAGACTCTCCCAGTTTTGTGTGTGCATGCTAAGTGTCCTAGGAATGAGGTTGGGTGAGTAACTAGATATTTGGTTTAAGTGAGGGTCTGAAAATTAAAACGAAACAAAACAAATTTTTGGATCAGCCTGAAACTGAAATGTTGCAACATTTTTGGTAAACTGAAATGTTGAAAAAGTTTTGTTTTGAGTTGATGAAAACAGTGTGGTTGACCTGAAACCAAATGTTTTGTTTTGATTTTGTGGCTTTTAAAATGTTTCTCAAATAAAAAGGAGGGAAATTCTGAAGCAAAATGTCTTTCCAAACTGAAAAGTTAAAACATTTCATTTCAAAAATGGCAAAACAGACTTGTTTGACCTGTCTGATTTTTTTCCTCTTTTTTTTTTCCTGACAGAAATAATTTTCCTAATTGAACCAAATTCATGAATTGTTTTGTTTTTGACACAAATTTCCTTTTCTTTTGAAAAAAAGGAAGAAAAAAGATCCAGAAAGGGGGCAGATGGAAAGATTTCCACAAAATGTTTTGCCTAGCTCTTGTTAGGAATGTGAGGAGTGCCAATGTGAAGATTATCACATTGAGATTCTTGGGAACAGATTTAGACCAGTGTTATACACTTGTGAAAATCTCTCTCCAGATATCTCTGTACATGGACCTTCAAAGAGGCACCATGTCTCCCAGATACCTAAGGAGCAAATATTTGTGTACTTTACTTTGTTACAATCAAGTGGATAAAGACACATGCCTTCTCTTTTTGCTTAAATATATTTAAATAACTGCCTAATGCATTTATTCTTTAGAGAGAGCCCTGTTTATACAAATCTCTGCTTAGGCAGTATTTTTGCCATCTGTGATGGGCTTTTAGAATATGAATTGATAATAACCATCTCAAATTCACTGTTGCTCTTGCTAATGAAGATAAGTGGGGGGAAAAATCAATTTTTTAAAAAAAAAGACAGAACACTATTCTCTTTTAATTTAGAAAGCCATTTGCCCAAATCAGACAAGTATAAAAAGGAAAAGAAAAAGGACACTTGAAAATGTGGCTTTATGAGTATAAGATGATGTGTCAAGGTTAAAGCAGTCCACTAATCCCAGTGTTGGAAAGAAAAGCAGTAGCTAATAAAGTCAGTTTGTGTAGTTTTATTCACTTGCATGCACTTCATTGACAAAAGAAGAACAATCTGGAGACCAATTAAAATCACTTGTCTGATTTGATTAATCCCTTTTATTTCCATTTTTTTTTATCAAAATAACAATCTTGCCTCTCCTCCAGGAATAAAAATACCACACCTGTGTACAACCTATTGTGGTTGGGTACAGACCTGTTTCATACACCTAATCTCCAGGAATATTCAAATGCCTTCTCTGTGAAGTTCCAGAGGGGTAGCAATGTTAGTCTAGTTCTGCCAAACAAGCAAGGACTGCGGTGCCACTTAAAGACTAACAAATGTGATAAATAAATTTGTTAGTCTTTGCACAGGAACCCTTGCTTCTCTGTGAGACTATCTCATAGAACACATATGGGTTAGGATTTTCAAATGCTCAGCACCCATAGCTTCAGGCAAACTTTGACATTCAGCATAAAATACTCACAGCTTTCTGTGAAAGACCAGCTCTTGTTTTGGTGGGGTGATGAAGTGGAAATCTTTAGAAAATCTGACCAGCAGAGCCAGATTTAGAGTCCTCAGGCACACAGGGCCATTCTCACAGATTTCAGTGTCATCAAAGCTAGTGGCACATGCATGCATTTAGTTGAAGGCAGAACTGAGCACATAATATACCTCTAATAATTCAGAGCAAATATAGGTTAAACTAAGACCCCAAAATATGGGGGTGATGGCTTCTACACACCTTTAGCCAAATTCCATGTGTGCCTACTGACACACAACTTCAGTTACTGACAACAGGAGTTCAGCTTGAGTAACTGAGGGCAGAATTGGCCCCTTTAAATGTTGCGGATCAGGTCCAAAGGAATTAATCATCTGCTTGGGTAAAAAAAATATGGCTTCATGGTTCCTCAGATAAATATCAGATAGAAAAACATTCATTAGCACAAGTTTTGACTTAGAAAATAGAGTCAGCTGTCAAATGATGGACAAAGCATTTGACTTTTTAAAGCATGTGGTGAACTGTCTGGATTAGGAGTGACCATTTATAATATTACTAATATCAATACTGCAAAATTATGATAATGAATCTGAGATATACCTTGTCAGATACCACTGGAAAGGCTGCTAAGTTCCAAAGGGGCCGCCGTGTTAGTCTAGTTCAGTAAAACAAACAGGAGCTCCCACGAAAGTTCATGCAATAAATAAATTTGTTAGTCTTTAAGTGCCACAGGGCTTACTGGAAAGGTTGTAATTTGCTAAATAGGGTAATATTGTTTGTTTGTGTTGTATTTGTAGTGTAAATTATGGGTATGTGTGATATATCTGTATCCAAACACTCGTGCTGTGCTTCTGGGTTACACCCCCAGGCAGATTAGTCTCAGCATTGAGGACTCATCAAAGGCCGTTACCTTCACAATGAAACCAGGGAGAGAAGCCAGGATGGCACCTATGAGTCATCAGGACATGTAGAGACATTCCTATGGTCGGGGAATTTCAAATGCCTTCTTTCCCTGCTCATATACTGTGAACTTGTGTTTGAAACAAGCCACATGACAAGATTATGACATGTAGTTTCACCATTTCCATCTTTTCTTCATTCCTGCTCGCTACCTCTGGTGCATCTCATCTACAGCTGAAATTCTGGACTAAGGTCCATTTAGGTACTTGATGTAGACCAGAAGAACTGTACAAGCCTGCAGACTCCACAGTTAGTCTGAGAATCTGATATACATAAACTTTATAGTCATTCATATATATGTGACCATTTAATCAGGGGTTAAAGGAGGGGGGTACTGCACTGGAACGCCATTCTGGAGCCCCCTGTTTTGGGGGGGGGTGTGGTCCAGGGCCCCCTAAAAATAGAGGAACACACAAGTGCAGCATTCTGGGTTCCCCGAAAAATAGAAGCAGCTGCCATAACACAGTGTTCTGGTGCGTTCCCCTTAAGCCCTGTAGGCCAGCTGGCAGGGACCTGTGGCAGGTCAGCAGTTTGTAAATTCCACTTACTCCTGCCCTGAGAATGCTCAGATGCATGCTCAGGGTGGAAGCAGTCTGTGGCTGGGAAGCAGCTCCCAGGCAAAACTTCTCCTGTCAGCCAGCCCCAGCTCTGCTGCTGCCTGGCACCGAGTCCCAGATGCACCGCTGCTGGGAGCAGGGACATGTGAAAATAGGTGAGGTAAGGCCTCGGCTGGGCCTGGGGGAGAACTGCAGTGGGGCTGGGGGAAAGCCTTTAGGGGGCCGGAGCTGCTGTGGGACCGGGAATGCTGCTGGGGGTTATGTGTAGCTGGAGGGGATGGGGCGGAGGTGTGTGTACCTGGGGGTGTGTGGGGGCTGTGTGTGGGGAGGGCATAGCTGTGTGTGTGTGTGTGCATGTGCGTGTGTATGTGTGTAGCTGGGGGGGTGTGGCTGTGTGAAGCAGAGTGATAACCGATGCGTGTGGTACTGAGAAGTGGTTGAAAATACTTACCTGGGCTGGGGTCCACACATGCATGAAGGGGACCCAGAAACTTAGGAGGTTTCCAGGGCCCGCCAAATTATACTGTAACCCTTGCATTTAATATATCTCTTCTCATTTGTTTCTAGGTTGTTTTTTTTTTTTTTTTAAATAAACATTAGTTTTAGTTACTAAAGGATTGACTGATGTATGTTTTGGGTAAGAGCCAAACTTGCATTTATCTGGTGATGTGGCTGATCCTTTGGAGATCAGGAGAATATTTTGATAAAAGGAATAGAGTTTTAATAACTTATGTCTTTACTGGATGTAGTTGCTAACTGGGGGCCAGAGACTGAAATGCAATAGTAGGAACTGTGTATTTCTTTTTGGGGGGCTTCTTGATAACCAGTGTGGGGAATCAGGATCACTGTTTGTAATTGGTTGGGGAATCCAAGTTCAGTGTTAGTCACCAGTTTAGGAGAATTTGCTCTCATTTTTGTGGTTTTTCCTGACTTCAGCATTGTCAGGTGGGCTACCATGGGTATGGATGGATCACAGATGGATGAGTTCTGTTTTCTTAGTTAAGGGCATAGTATCAGTTCTTCTTTGGGCGCTGCTCGGATGCATTCAGTAATTGGTGTCTCCGTGCCGGAGACCCGGATTGGTTGGAAAAGTTTTGTCCTAGCTTGTCAGAAGAGAGGAGGCGGCCACTGCCCTCGCGCCACCTGTGGCTATATATATGGCTGCCTCCTCCCCCCCTCAGTTTCATTTCTTCCACCTTGCGCGTCGGATCTGGCACATCCACTCCTTGCTATCGCAAGCAGCCTGTCCGTTGAGAATCAGCTTTTCTCCCGACTGGGAGAATCTCTTCATGGATTTAATTCCACTACAAGAGCCTTCTGCCATTGGACCAAAACAGCCTACAGTCATGCCAGGGTTCAAACCCTGCGCCGAATGCAGCAAAGCCTTCCCCAGGAATGAACCCCACCGGAAGTGCCTCAGGTGCCTGGGCAAAGACCACATGGTCTTGGCATGTTCCATTTGTCTCTCCTTTAAACCCCGGACTATCAAGGAGAGGGAACAGCGACGCCATGCCCTAGCCTCGGAGGAGGCTCAGCACCTTTCACCCTAGACTTTGGGTTCGAGCCCGGCACCAAGACCCAGCTCAGCGCCTTCACGGCACCATATCACTGGTGACGGCCGCTGCCGCCGCCACACCAGCTCAGTGCCAACTCCAGCACCACAGTGCCGACCCAGCACCTTGACACTGATCAAGGTCGCCCTCAGCCAGCCCGGCACCATCGGCACTTGGCTCGCCTCAGAACCGACTGAGGTCACCCTCAGTCAGCCTAGCACCATCAGCAGCAGGCTCTCCTCGGCACTGATCAAGGTCGCCCTCAGTTAGCCTGGCACCATTGGCACTGGGCTCGCCTTGGCACCATGCCATATCACCTTCGGTGCCAACGGGCTGGTACAGTCTGGCCTCACCGGTGCTGACCTCACCTCGGCACCGGTTGACCCCACCTTTGGCACCACAAAGCCCGGTGCCGAAGGAGCGGGAGCCGTCCCGCTCGAGCAGTCCTCCCTTCCCTAGTGAGGACTTGCTCGCAATCCAGGCGGGGGCGATCCTCATCCCAACCACACCGGAGGCAGTAAGAGCCCTGCTGCTCCTTCCAACTCCCCCTGCCCCACCTCTAATCAGGAGGGGTAAATTGGCCTTCTCATTGAAGGCCTGGGTTCAAAAGGGGCACTCCTCTTCTCCCCCCATAATGGGGGCCAGCACCACTCTGCCACTGGCACAGAGCCGGGAAACCTGATCCCCTTCCCCTGGCTCTAGCCCAGAAGAAGGACCTTCTAGGGGCTCTAAACGGCCCCGGTGCCGAACATCGTCCCCTTTTCGTTTTCGGGTGCAAGAATGGTCCCCTGAGGGAACTCCCTCCCCTCCCTGGTGAATCCCTGGTGCCGCGCTGTCCCTGGCACCAGAGGCCTTTATGGGAAGCCTTGGGGTGCACTTTGACCTGCTGCACTGAGCTACGGCCCATTTAGGTATGGGAGTGGAGCCCCTGAATCTTCCCCCTGATACCCTATTCGGGCCGGCATTCACCTCCACGGTGCCCTTAGCAATCCCGCCCCATCAGGGTGTATGGGACCTTGCATGCTCCCGTGGCAAAGCCCATGCTCTATCCTTCCAGTTTCAGATATGGTGAGCATGAAGTATCGGGTACCAGAATCAGACTACCCCTCACTCGCTGGCCACCCAGTCCCTCCTTGGCATGTGATCCCTAGGGACCCCTCCCCCTCCTCTAGGGAGACCAGAGAACTAGATTTGTTAGGCCGCAAGGTGTATTCTTCCTCAGCCTTCCAGTTATGAGTCTCAAACAACCAGGCTATAACCAGCAGGTACCTGCTGGATGTCTGGGAGTCACTCGGGAGATTTAGGAACATGCTCCCGCCCGAGGCCAGGGACGACTATGATGCCTTCCTGGAGGAAGGTAGTAAAGTCTCACAGGACCTCCTCCTCTCAGCCCATAATGCGGTGGACACCGCTGCCCACACCATGGCCTCGGTGGTTACTCTTCGCTGGGTAGCTTGACTTAGGGAGGCTAGAGTGCCCCGTAACGCACAGCAGGCGGTCTTGGACCTGCCCTTCAAAGGAAATGTCCTGTTTCCTCCTGAAACACTTTCAGTGGTAGGCACAGTCTGGGACCCTCAGGGAGAGGCAAAATATTTCGGCCTTCTCCCTCCCGGGCCCGCCCCACCAACTTAGCTCCCAACTTGCCAGGTGGGACAGCCATTCTTTTCCACTGCACTTGCAGCGAGAAGGGGTTTTTTCACTCACCCCTCCCAAAGTTGGTGCAGGGGTCTTAGGGCTTCACTACCCCCCGCCCCACATAAGACAGACAGGTCTGTTAAGAACCTTCCAGGCCTTGCCTCGTCTTCCCTCCCCCACCAGCGGGGGGAATAAATCAGGAGTAAGGAGTTGGGGATTGGAGACCTCCTTCTCCCGCTGGAGGTGCTGGGTGGTTGGGTCAAGGGCAAGGGCCCAGCTGACCCAGAGCCCAGCAGCTCCTTCTCACCTCTATGACCTGGTCCCTGCAGCACCGGGGGTTGACAGTACAAGACGCCCGTCTATGGTGCATGTACCCAACACTGTATCTACCACCCTCACCCAGTATGCAACAACTTCCCTGAGGACGGAAACCGTCCCTCTCCTATTGCAACAGACTCCCTTCCCGAACACTCCCCACCGCGTTCCCCACCCTAACCTCTCATCAAGGGATAGAGATGCGTCTCGTTGTAGCCTAGCTTCGGCGAGGCTCCGAGACGCGCATATCCAAAGACTTCCCGTAACAGAACTGTTCCTGTGGCCATGATGCGCGTCCCAGGTAGGGCCCCGCGTATCCGGGTCAGGGAAGGGGGGATGACACCCCTGGTCGCACCACCATCTTCTGCGCTGTCACCCCAACCCCTTTCGACAGGAATTCTCCTGCACAATGAAAGGGACACATCTGTATGGAATATATCTGCCCGGGAAGCCGTTTATCAGGAACACGCATATAGAGCGGGTTTTACCTTGGCATGGGCCCTGGGTACAGCCCATTCCTCTCTTTCACACCCTTGCATGGTTCCTCGTCTCTACCCCCTGGTGATTGTAGTGGAAACCAGGGGCCCACCTCAGGAACCTTCACCTTGATTTACCACCTTCGAGGTAGCCCACGATTTCCCGACCTCACCAAAGCGTGGCCAGGGACACCAAAAAATCGCAGAGGGGGAACACCTTGTTGTGTTCCATATGTTGGGAAACTGTGGAGGGCCTACCCCTTTAAGTGCCCTCACACATACAGTACCCGCCTCAGTATCCACTACCTTCGGGATGGCTGTGTATGTCAGACAGAAGGTCCCTCATTTCCAGGGCACCTGCTTAACCCTCACCCTACGACCTTGTCCCCTGGCAGGATACCAGTCCCCCCCTCCCCGTTCACCATACCTCCTTGTGGGACCGTCCCACCATGCCGCACGTAGCCCCTTAGGGCTACCGCATCTTTCCCCATGCGTGTTGGGGGTGCCTGGCAGATCTGCGGTCCCCTCTTGCCTTTTCAAGGACCCTGCTGACACCACTGCCGTTCCCATGGTGTGATACACAGAGAACCTATTGCTATACAATACATGGCGGTTTGGGGTGGTATCCCCCCCCACTTGCCTCTAGCTCCCCTCAGGGAGGGGAAGTCATTGGGTTCTCTGTTACCAAGGTGTCCTTCAGAGGTGGCAGCGACCACTCTGTTAAGGTTCCATTCTTGAGCTTAGAAAGAACCTTCCTTGACAGCAAAGTTCTTCAGTTTTCATGTATTGAAGAATGTCCTCCTTGGCAGCCCTGACTGGCAAAGTGGTATCATTATCCCTCCGGCAAGCACCATAGGTATTGAGTCCATGGTTTTCCAGCTCTTCTCCAATTCCCTTGGTCACTTAGGGGCTGACTGAATGGCAGTGAGAGCTCTCTTCCATTCCTCTCCTTTCCCTTCACGCTCTAGTGAGAGCTTCAAGAGCTAAACCCTGCAAGTCTAGACTAGAGGGGCCCTTCCCTACATTCTAACACCCTGCGGGCCCTAGTAGGCCAATCTGTCAGCATTGCCTCAGCTCACATTGCGGTCAGTACCTTTCTGGAACCTCTCTCCTGCGAGAGGCCGGTCTTAGTGCCAACCTGGCTGAAATCATGCGCTTCTGTGCTGCTAAGTCATTAATTCACATGCCGGAGGCCCTCTCCTGCTTGGCTCGACTCCACATGCCATGGCCTGTGTCTCGTGGTCTTCTCAGTCGCCCTCAAGCCATCTCGTGGGCTTGTTCCCATATTCCTCTCTTTTATCCAGACTACTGGTGTGGCCTCATCCTCTTAGGGGGCATTGCCCATTCCCTCTTTTTCCTCATGTGCACTTAGTAGTCGCCAAACCAGTCCATGATTATGTGGCTCCTGGAAGCCTTTGGTGCGCTGTGCCTTTCCCTTCTTGTTCTCGCCCGAGACGCGCCCATTCAGCTAGTGCCATTTGCTAGCCTTTAACGTTTCTCTTGCATGTCCACGTGGCACAACCTAGGCCAGACTTGTGGTCGGCCAGATACATTCCGATTTTCCCTCCCAGGCAGGGCACCCGCGCAATCCGTTTCTCGGATTGCACCTCTTCCCCAATCCAGGTGACCTGGTCCGCCCTATGTATATGCTGTCTGCCTCAGTGGGTTTGGGCCTGCCCATCCTGGCGGACCCTCAGCTTTTGCCCATCCGGGCTCATTTAGGCCTGCTCACCATTTTCTTCGGAGAGTGCCTTGCTGGAGGGTATCTGCCTCACTGGGCTTGTTGGCGTGCTGAAGGCGAAAGTACCAACTCCACCCACCATCTGTCAGCATGGCTAGTAGTCATCTATTACTGAATGCATCTGAGCAGTGCTCGAAGAGGAACGGTGGGTTACCTATAGTAACCGTCCTTCTTTGAGATGGGCTGCTCGGATCCACTCAGGTCCCTCCCCTCCATCCCTGCTTCTGGAGTTGGTGACTCTGAGGAACTGAGGAGGGGGCGGGGAAGCAGTCATATGTATAGCCACGGGTGGCGCGAGGGGCAGTGGCCGCCTCCCCTCTTCTGACAGGCTAGGACAAAGGTTTTCCGACCAATCTGGTGCTCCGGCATGGAGACACTTATTACTGAATGGATCCGAGCAGCCCATCTCAAAGAAGGATGGTTATTGTAGGTAACCCACCATTGCTTGTCCAGAGGAACTGTCAGGTGACTGAGAGGTCCTAAACAGTCTCCACCAAATCATCATAGTGCTGTAGCAAAGGAGAAAGAAGGAAAAAACAAAGTAACCACCAATATGAGAGAACTTAGATTCGAGCCTTCCACAAAGACATCACATTCACATTTTGGTTTTTGCAAGTAGAGTGAAACCTTTATGAGAGATCACCCTTAGGAACAACTTTCTTCGTTAACTGTCCTCTCAAGGTATATCTAAGTATAGTGAATGCAGTTCTTTGGGTTTTTTTTTTTTATTCTATCACTATCTCAGTGAAGCATCTGATTTTTGTTGGTCCCTTGAGTGTTCTGTTCAGACAGATTTGATTTTATCTAAAACTGTGGTTAATAATTTGCTCTCTCTCTAGTTGTGTGTGTGTGTGTGTGTGTGTGCGTGTGTATACACATGCACATTATATATATATATATATAGTTAGAATATCATCACTGCGGTAAAAGACACTGAGTCAACACGACAGTTAATTCTGGCATCCTGTGTGGCTGAACATATATTTTATTCTCTTAATCATTTCACACCAGAGGCAAGAAATGCCCCACATCAATGAAATGAGCTCCAGCATAGCTCTGCTGTGCAAGTGCTAATGATGTACGCTATTTCTGCTTTTTGTTTTTGTTTTTGTTTTTGTTTTGTTGTGTTTTGTTTTTTTTCCTCTTTCCCTCCCTGTCACTCCTTCACAGTCTGGCTGCACGTCTAATGCTGCTACCCATAAATGTGAATAAAATCGGTGCCTGATGTGACCCAAACATGCCTAAGATAGATCACCTGAAAATGCCACAGCCAGGGCAGGCTGCAAAAAAAAAAGCAGATTCTCCCAAACTGGTGACTAACACTGAGGTTAGGTTCCCCAACCAGTCAGAAAATGTGCTTCTGATTCCCCACACTTATCAAGAAGCCCCAAAAAGGTAACATACAGCCCTCTTTTATAGCATTTCAGTCTCTGGCTCCCAATCAGCATCCAGTAAAGCTATGTTATTTATAACATTCCCAAAATGTTGACCTCATCTCCAAAGGCTCAACCACATCACCAGATTAATAGGTTTGGCTCTTACCCAAAATATCATGCTGCCAGCCAATCCTTTTAAGGGCTAGTCTACACTTAAAACTTCCAGAGTCACAGCTGTTTTTCAGTACAGCTGTGCTGCTGCAAGAACGCTTGTTTAGTCACTTTTATGTTGACAGGAGAGAGCTTTCCCACTGACATATGAAAACTGCCTAACGAGTGATGTTGGCTATGGTGG
This sequence comes from Podocnemis expansa, assembly GCA_007922195.1. Taxonomy (NCBI): domain Eukaryota; kingdom Metazoa; phylum Chordata; order Testudines; family Podocnemididae; genus Podocnemis; species Podocnemis expansa. The sequence continues at coordinate 59,366,948 of ML681966.1, read as the reverse complement.
CGAAAGAGTGTCTCCCTCAGACATAATGCTGTCCACACTAATGCTTATCCCAGAAAAACTTATGTAGCGGGGGGGGGGGGCGTTTTTTTCCCCCCATAAAAAGCAGGAAGAGTCCTATGGCACCTTATAGACTAACAGATTTCTTCAGGCATAAGCTTTCATGGGCTCCAGCCCACTTCGTCTCATGCATCTGATGAAATGAGTTGGAGCCCACAAAAGCTTATGCCTAAAGAAATCTGTTAGTCTATAAGGTGCCACAGGCCTCTCCCTGCTTTTGCTGTACACAGACTAACGTGGCTATCTGTCTGGAAATTTTTTTCATATATTTCCATATATATCAGGTTATTAGTAGAATAGTGATGTTCGAAGACTTGTTCCTCTGTAGTACATCCAGTACCTGGGTGGGCCTCAGTTCTTTGTTTCACAGCTTCAGAACTGGAATAGTTGATCCAGTGGTAGAAAGAAGGAATGAAGACAAAATGGAGATGGTGAAGCTGCACTTTACAGACTATGGTCTGTCATGTGGCTTGTTTCAAACACAAGCTCCCAAGGCACAGGAGCAGGAATAACTTTTAGAGTTCCTGTTCACAGACATGTCACATACATGCTTGAATCCTGATCATTCATAGGCATGTTCCTTGGTTTCCCTCCTAGGGATCATTGTATAACTGATGGCCCTTGATAGGCCTTCAATCACTCTGGACAGTGCTGAGATTAATGTGTTGGGGCTGTCACCCATGGAGCACAGAACAAGTTTATGGATACAGGTATATCACGTATATCCATAACTTCCAGTACAAAAATGCTACTTACCCATGAACAATATTAGCATACTTAGCAAATTATAACCTTCCCAGTGGCAGGAGCATCGCTGCCCTGGGAAAGGACCTGGGGCACCAGCCCAGGCCCCACCTCCTGGCCACAGGCCACACCCCTGGCCGAGGACAGGGCAGGGAGTGGCAGCCGTGGCCGCGGGGCTGCCCAGCCTAGGAAGGGGCCGGAAATGGCCACTGTTGTTGTGAGTGGTCGGGCCGCAGATCTTCGGCCAGATCTGGCCAGAGACCGGGAGAGGCAGGGGCCCCTGCAGGACCCGGGGCACTGGCACCGGGATTCAGGGAATGGGCCATGTGTGCCAGGCACCAGCAATGCCCATGCCCAAGGGTACCTGGCATGGCATATCTTGTATGAGTTATTGCAGTTTTACAATATGAATAGCAATAATGTTATACATGGTCACCCCTAATTCAGCCAGTGTGACACCTGCAGACATTGAAGCCTGACTGTAGTGCAGGAAATGGTGAGATGTAAGCCAAGATTTTAGTGTTCTTCCGGCAAAAAGCCTAGCTGTGAGTGGAATATTTTAATCATGCTTGATGTAGTCCTTCGATAGGCAGGGCCCTTACAAGGCTGCTTATCTTCTCAGATCCGACACTGCACTCACTGAGTTTACAAGATTTGTGTCCTGTGACTGAAGGAAGGATTGAGCCCTGGATGTGCATTGTGCTCTCACTAAATGAAAGTATATTTCATAGTATCCTAGTAGTCACTGAGAAGCCATGGCTTTTATTACGTAAATTAGAGTAGAACCAACTCCCATCACTGATAGGGAGTCCTATTGTGACTTAGGCCTTGCCTACACTACAAAGATAAATTGACCTATGTTAGGCACTCTGTTAATTACTCTGGTGACCAATGTTCACACGACCTACCATGGGTCACTGGTATGCATCCTCACCAGGGGTATGTCTACAGTGGAGGCTCCGTTAAGTTGACTTAACAAAGTCAACTTTAAAGTCGACCTTGTTAAGTTGACTTAGAGAGTCCACACTGAAAACTTCTGTAGCCTGCCTGTGTCCACACTGGCAGTGGTAGGTTGATGGACAACTGATCCATTGTGGGTAGCGGAAGACAATTAGGTCGACTTAAGGGCTTTCCCCATCTACATTGGCTTCAGTCGACTTAATAAGGTTGACTTAAGCATTAAGTTGACTTTAAGAGGTGGTGTATTAAGTCAACTTAAGGAAGTATTTAAGTTGACTTATTAAAAGCCCAATGTGGCTGCAGAAGTCTATAGGTCAACTTAACCTTCTGTAAGTCGACCTAAGGCTCCGGCGTAACCGTACTCAAAGAGCACTTCCAGTGACCTAAGAGGGCCAGTGTGGGGACCTGAGAGGCTGGTCCTCTCAGCATTATTGGCAGCTCCTAGGTGCGAGCCTGGTTGCCCCACAAGCTCCCATTTCCCTGCTGGGAGCTGAGGCGGCCACCCAGGGCTTCTTGCCCCATGGCCTCACAGAGCTTCTCACCTCACTCCCGGCAGGGAGGGGGTCCAGCCTCTCAGCTCTCTAGCTAAGGTGGGGGGCAGATGGGCTTTACTTGCCAAGCTTTCTTGTCAAGTTCAGGCTCCAGCAGAGCTGTGAAATTGACAAGAATGACAGTCAGCAGCCAATGTAAGGAACAGGAACACCACATGTAGACTGACACTGAGTCACCCTAACTACACTACCTTGAGATGGTTTTATTATGTCAGCATAGCAGGAGTTACAGTGATGGGAAGACCATTTCAGTCTGTACACCTCCACTGTTTTGCCAACAAAAGTTTCCGCACTTTGCAGTGTAGGCCAGCCCTTACTGAATGTTGCAAATTAGTGAGCAACAGCCAGACCCTGCTTGCTCCTATTTGGGTGCATAAGGAGTTCGTAGGTCAAGGAGATGTGTTCTCTCCTTCAGTCATGTACAGAGGCCAGCTTGGTGCTCCATGCTGGCACTTCCTAGCAGTGCTAGCCTTCTGAAGATGGAGGGACAGAGTGAGGCCGAGACCTTGGCCCCGTATCTCCTTTCACCAGCAAGCAGAGCTATTCAAGTACCCATTCAGGGGGAGCATGTGCTACAGCAATTTAAGAGTGGTGTAGACTTCTGCATTTGCATTCCCTAGAGTCTTAAGAAGAATTCTTCTGTCTGATAAGCTGTGGCTCTCTTTGTTTGGTGCGAAGGAGAACACAGGAGCTGTACATGGGCAGGAATGCATCAAAGGACTAGTAGGAATGATCTGTGCTTTAGGGCAAGCAGGACAAGCAGCAAAGGCCACTTAAAGCTCTTGCTCCTCAAACTCCTCAAATGCATGCAGTCACCCACTCTACTTCATGCTTTTTTTCCTGGTCTGCCTACCTTTCAGCATAATATCATAGTACCTCCACTCTGGGGTGAGAGTGGTCTATGGGTTAAAGCAGGAACACAGGAGTCAAGACTCCTGGCTATGGTCATTATCCATGAAAATGGACATCTTAGAGGGTGGCTAGAATTAATTTCTGTCCTTCACAATCACACTGGCTTCCATGGTACTGCGCTGGATGTAAACCAGCACAGAATTTAGGGCTTACAGGGTATCTCAATTTTCTTGGACTCCAGTCTTCCCCCATATTGAAAGCTCAGTCTGTTTATACTTAAATTCATAAACTTTATGTTATATTTGGAGAGGGAGGGAGGTTTCCAAGGAAAAGAGAAAAGTTTGTTGCTAGTAGGTTTGAATTTGTAGTGTATTTATAGATTTGTTAATTAAACAAAAATTATATGATTATATAAATAGAAATCATAGTTCAGAGTTTCAAAGCAGAGTAGAGGATCCATTAATTTTGGAAGACAGATTATAAAACCCCAGACCGGTTTAATTCTTAAACTGTATCTTAAAACTTATCCACAAGTGCGCAGAGTTGAAACTGAATAGTTGTGCCTGTCACCTTCTGTAATCCTGTTGACTTTCAGTGATATTTCAGATTCCAGGTGTCTAAGTCAGTTTTGAAAACGGGACTTCAGGAGAAGTTTTAAAAATATTGAATATTAGGAACCTAAATAAATGAGATTTAAATGACTAAGTGACTTAAGCACTTTTGAAAATGTAACTTAGGTACCTAAGTCACATACACTTGAAAATTTTATCCTCAGTCTTAACTTTTGGAATTTCCAATGTAATTCTGAGAATTTGTTTTCTCAGTCTTAACTTGGCATTGACTTTTTTTCATGAAATCTATCTATCTATCTATCTATCTATCTATCTATCTATCTATCTATCTATCTATCTATCTATGACTGTATGTATACACACATTACAAATAATGACTGAGTTTGAGGACAAATGCAATAATATAGTGCCTGAGAATTCAGCAGGAATTCTTTTAGCCCAAGGGCAATTGCTTACTATTGCCCTCAAATCCAGTCAGTATTTGTTTTATTAACCTGTTAGATGGATTTAGAATCTGTCTGTGGTTTATTTGAAGAGTTGCAACAGTAGACTATTGTGTTGAATTATTCATTGCCTTTTGTACAGAAACAATTGACAATTTGTTTTGGTTTTGAGGGCATCAGCATATGCTTTTTTTTTTTTCCTGGACATATCCTCACATATTCATAAGACCAGCCATACTAGGGCAGACCAATGGTCCATCTACCCAAGCCTCTTTTCTTATGACAGTGGCCAGCGCCAGATGCTTCAGAGGGAATGAACAGAATAGGTAATCACTGAGTGAGCCATCCTGTCATCCATTCCCAGCTTCTGATTCTTTTTGATTCAAAAATCAAAAAGGTTAATAAATATTTATCAAAAGGAGCTAGAAGAATATTTTCCTCACAAGTGCTTGCTGACTTTGCAGTGCGATGGTTTCTTTTCTTTGCTAATATTGTGGCGCATACACAAATATGTGAACTGTATCTTTATTAGTAAACTTCGAGTGCAATGAGCTGCACTTTAATTTTGTTAAACTAGGTGATAATGCAGCATTTCTTGGTGTATGCAGATCTTCTTTATTATAAATGAAGCTCCTAGGAATCTGTTTTCATTAGCTAGAACATTAGCATTTTGTCTGTTCATGTTTTGGATTATTCAGAATCACCATGAGCTGAGATGTTTATTTTCTAAATTAACTCCATGTGCTTAACTACATTCAACATGTGTTTGCAACTATAAGGAACTTTTGTCTCTTCAAGAAGCTGTGTTGCCCCTGGAGGCAAGTCTGGGAGATCCTATGTGGGAATTTTCATGGGTTTGAACACCCATTTCCGGGAAAGTAACCTGCAGACCATGTGGCTGCTTCTTCACAGACTTAAAATATACCTTTATCTCTCCAGTCAGGATGGAAAAGGAAAATCTTCTTGACTTGTACCTCTACTATTGGTAATATTTACCAAGGAAAGGACGTTCAGAGTAGCCAAATTATTGAGACATCAAGATATAATGACCAGAAATTGGGCTATACTGGTACTATCCTGATTTGAAGGGACATTCCTGGTGTACTGGTCAGTTTTGTTGAAACACTTATTTTTTTGTTCGAGTAAAATCCTGGGACATCTGCACTCAAGCCAGTTCCAAATATTCAATAATGACAAGCCAGGATCCAACATAATCCTGAGACTGGCTTTAAAATAACACAATTTTAAAAATACTAAAATTTGGTCTCTGATGTTTAAGTTTTAAAGATTCACATTTTCAAGTTTCCTTTGTGATCATGAGAGCTAGAAATGTCTTTTTAACTGAAAGTTGTGAATCTCACAAAATAACTGGATGCCAGGAGCAGGGGCCTTAAAAAACAGCCCATCAAATACCATGAGGTTTGTGATAAAAGGTATTGACAACACTGCCTCTGGTCAGTCTTGTTTGTTCCATGAGCATGTAGTGTGTACTACATACAATGTCACCATTTTTCTCATGCTCCATCTGCTTCTCAGATGATCAAGAGGCTATGTCTACACTTAGCATGTTAATTCGAATGGAGTGAATTCGAACTAGTCAATTCGAACTAATAATTATTAGATCAAATTCAGTCAATTCAAATTGACATGGCCACACAAGAAACTCCAATTCAAACTAGCATGTCCATGAACTGGAATTGCTAATTTGATTTGGAGGAGGGGCACCATGGGAGGTGAGGCAACATGGCCCCCAAACTGGGCCATGCCACCACCCAATCCCCTGCTAGGCTTCAGCACTCTGAGCCCGGGAGAGCTGGGCAGGGGATGCTTTCCCCCACACCAGGCTCAGAAGGCAGGAGCCTGGTAGCAGATGTTTTCCCAGTTCACCCCCCCACACACACACTCACACACAGCACAGTGGGGGCAGGGGAGAAGGGACCCCCCGTGGGTGGCAGGAGCCCCACTGGCTGCATGTGGGGAAGGGAGCCCTACATCTGACAGGAGCCCTGCTGGCCGCATGCGGGGGGTCCCTCTCGCGTGGGGGAGAGGGTCCCTTCCCCATGTGTGGCCAGCAGGGCTCCTTTCGTGCATAGGGGGTCCCTTTGCCACGTGTGGCCAGCAAGGCTCCAGCCTGATGTGGGGGTCCCGTCCCTGCATGGGAGAGTGCAGCAGCTGTGCAGGGGTCCCATCCCCATGGCCAGCAGAGCTAGAACCGTGGGTGGGGGTTCCTTCCCCAGCACAGAAGCGTGGCTCCAGCCCAGCGGGGATCCCTTCCCCAGCCGCAAGTAGGGCTGGAGCCACCAGTGGGGGTCCCTGCCCCCAGCCAAGGGACAGGAATCCCATTGCCCCCAAAACCTGATCTGGCTTGGGGGTTGGAGGCACTTTGGGGCTGCTGGCCCCAGATGCTGAAGGGCTGGTCTTCCTTCCAGGGTGCCATACACCCTGGGAGGAAGGTTAACCCATGTCAATTCGAAGTCACAGTGAGTTCGAATTCACATGGCTGCACTGGGTCACTTCGAACTACTGGGTTTGAATTGACCCGGACTTTGGAGTCAAATGAGGTTTGACCAATCTGAAGTCAGCTTTCATCAATTTGAACTGAGGAGTTCCTTAGTTGGAATTGAGGAAAGCAAGTATGGCCATACACTTAATTGAATTTGAATTGATGACAATTCAGTTCTAATTGTAGACATACCCCAAAGGAATGAATGCCACTTCCACTCTTGGCTATGGTGGAGAGGTGCAAAGGAGGATAGCTGAAAGAGCAGTGGAATCTCAGCTCAACAAGAAATGGTGGGTTACTCGTCATTAACCATCCTTCTTTGAGATGGGCTGCTCGGATCCATTCAGTAATAGGTGTCTCCGTGCCAGAGCGCCAGATTGGTCGGAAAAAACTTGTCCTAGCCTGTCAGAAGAGGGGAGGCGGCCACCGCCTCTTGTGCCACCTGCGACTATATATATGGCCCCCTCCCCGCCCCCTCCTCAGTTCCTTAGAGTCACCAACTCCAGAAGCGGGGATGGAGGAGAGGGACCTGAATGGATCCGAGCAGCCCATCTCGAAGAAGGATGGTTACTGGTGAGTAAGCCACCGTTCTTCGAGCGCTGCTCGGATGCATTCGGTAATAGGTGACTACTAGCCATGCTGATGGATGGCGGGTGGAGTTGGTTCTTCTGCCTTCAGCATAGCAACAAGCCCCATAAGGTACAGGCCCCGCAGCAAGATGCTCGCTGGAGTCAAGAGGTGAGCAGGCTTTGACGGGCCCAGAAGAATCAAGAGCTGAGGGCCAACCCAGGACAGGGGCAGGACCGAACCCACTGAGGCATAACGCATAAGCAGGTTGGACAAAGTCACCATAACTGGAGTAGAGAACGCAACCTTAACATAATGAGTTGTGTAGGTGTTCCGCATAGGTGGAAAACGTGGAGTATAACCAGCAGACTACAGTGTCTGGCATAGGTCTTGTCACGTGGACTCGAAGGAGAAGACTAAATGCTAGGAAGTGAGGCTAGCCACATTGGGCGTGTTTTGCACGAGAATGAAGAAAGGGTAGGGATTGATCACCCAAAGGCTTAGCAGGAGCCAAGTGGTTATGGACTGATCTGGAGACTACTGGGTACACAGGAAGAAGTAAGGGAATGACTATACCTCTTATCTAGGATGCGACCAAGCATAGCTGTCTGGTTAAAACGAAAGAGAATGAGGATACAAGGTTGTAAGATGGGCTCGAGGATGACTGAGGGGACCACAAGACACCAAACAGCAGCATACAGAGTCAAACCAAGCAGGACGGAGGCCTATGGTATGCTAGCTAAAAACCTGGTAACATTGAAGCGCACGTTTTCAGCCGACCAGGCACCAAGACCAGGTTCTCGCAGGAGAGAGGTTCCGGTGAAGTCACCAACAGCAAGATGGCCTCAGGCAGTGCTGATGATTTGGTCCTACTAGGGCCTGCAGGGCACTGGAATGCAGAGGAGGACCCTGCTGGGCCTAAGCTTGCAGGGTTTGCATCATGGAGCTCTCACTAAAGCGTGGGGGGGGAAGGGTGGGAGAGATCTCCTACTACCATCCAGTCACCCCCTCGACGACCAAAAGATTCGAAGGAGAGCCGTGTAAGGCTGTGATCTCAGTACCTACAGTACTTGCTGGAGGGATAACGCTACCACTCTGCCATGCCAGGCCTGCCAAGGAGAAACTCTTCAATATATGGATATTCGAAGAACTCCACTGCTAAGGGAGGTTCCTTCCTAAGCTAGGGAGTGAAACCATTACAGGGTGGCAGCTGCCGCATCTCAAGGACACTCTGGGATCAGAGAGCCCAATGAAGTTTTCTCCCTGGAGGGGGCCAGAGGGTGAATAAAAGGGGAGTACAACCCCAAACTATTGGATGTTGTAGAGAAATAGGCTCTCTGTCTATCACGCCAGTGGGCAGGCAGTGGATGTGAACAGGTCCTCAAAACTGAAAAAGGGGACCACAGAACTACCAGGCGCCACCAACGTGCATGGGAAGAACCCGCGGTAGCATTAAAGGACTACGCACGGCGTAGTGAGACGGTCCCATGGAAAAAACGGGGGGGAGGCTTGTGTCCTGCTAGGGGATAGGATCATAGAGCAAGAGAGGTAGTGCAAGTGCCCTGGGAGTAAGGGGACCTTCTGTCTGACATGGACAGCTGTCCCAAAGGCAGTAAATAATGAGGCGGGAAGTATGGGTGGGAGAATACTCGAAGGGGTGGACCCTTCACAGTTTCCCAAAGTAGGGTTGTAACTAAGTATTCCCTCTTGGGGTTTGAAGGGGTGCACCCGGCCCGTGCTTTGGTGAGGGTGGGAGAGAATTGGCTACCTTGAAGGGAGGCAGACAAAGGTGAGGGATCCTAAGGTGGGGCCCTGGTTCCCACTAGATCACCGGAAAGTGGAGGGTGTGGAACTATAGTTCCCGTAAGGGAGGGAAAAAGGAGGAGTGGGCTGTTACCTTGGCCTCGTACAGAGGTAAAGATCCACTCTGGCTACGTGGATGTGTCCCCTTCAGTAAGCAAGAGATACTCCTGTCAAATTGTGGTTGGGGTCACAGCGCCAAACCGATGGTGCGACCAGGGGTATCCCTTCCCCTTCCCCTGACCCAGACATGAGGGGGCCTACCTGGGAAACGCATCATGACCACAGGCACAGTTCTGTTGTGGGTAGGCTTCAGATGTGTGCATCTTGGAGCCCCCGCAGCGGATGAGGCTACAACGAGACGTGTCTCCATTCCCCGGCAAGGTGTTGGGGTGGGGAACGCGGCAGGGGAAATATCTGGGAAGGAAGGGTTGTCAGGAGCAGAAAGAGGGGCAGTTTTCATCTTTGGGGAAGTCACTGCTTAAGGGGTGAGGGGAGGGTAAACCACAGTATTGGGGTACCGTTGCCATAGGCAGGCGTTATTGTATTGTCGGGCCCTGGCATCCCGATCTAGGGTCTGTTCTCGCAATAGTGGAGAAGGGGAAGAAGCAAAAAAGAAGGATTGGGGTGATTCCCACCAAACCTCCCTTCCCTAGAGAAGGGGGGGAAGGGTTGTGACCATGTGTGGCAGTGAGGCCCAAATGCCCCTGCACCCGAAGGTCAAAGAGGGGTGGCAGTGAGCAGAGAGGCCCTTCCCTATGAAAAGGGAGGGCAAAGACCTACTCCCCACCATGGATAAAGCAGGAAGGAAAGAAACTGCCCTGCTAGAGAAAGTGGGAGCTAAGTTGGGGGGGTGGATCCGGGAGGGAGGAGGCCAAAGTATATGGCCTCTCCTCGAGGATCCTGGGCTGTGCCCCCCACGGAGAGGGTTTCAGGGGGAAACAAGACATCCCCCTCAAAGGGCAGGTCAAGCACTGCCTGCTGTGTGTTAGGAGGCGCTCTAGCCTCTCTAAGCCATGCCACCCTGCGGAGGGTGACCACCGAGGCCATGGTGCGAGCAGCAGTGTCCACCACGTCACATGCTGAAAGGAGGAGGTCTTGTGAGATTATATTGCCTTCCTCCAGGAAGGCATCATACTCTTCCCTGGCCTCAGGTGGGAGCAGACTTCTAAACTTTTCGAGTGACTCCCAGACATTCAGCAAGTATCTGCTGGTTATAGCCTGGCTCTTTGCCGCTCATAATTGGAAAGCTGATGAGGAATAAACCTTATGGCCTAGCAGATCCAGGTCCCTGGTTTCCGTGGAGGGTGGGAGGGAGTCCCTGGGGGGTTCCCCGGCCCCCATTGCCATCTGGACCACGTCCCTCGGGGGAACTGGGTGGCCAATGACGGAGGGGCATCCCAACTCGGATACCCGATATTTCATACTCGCCGTATCCGAAACCGGGGGAACGGAACTTGGGCTCTGCCACCGGGAGCGTGTGAGCTCCCATACGCTTGGGTGGGGCAGGACTGCTAAGGGCGCTGTTGAGGCGAAGGCCGGCCCGAAGAGGGTATCGGGGGGGAGACTCAAGGGCTCCACCTCCATGCCTAAGTGGGCCATAGCCTGGCGCAATAAGTCAAAATGCACTGAAAGGTTCCCCATAAAAGACCCCGGTGCCAGGAACAGTGCAGCACTGGGAGCCCGCCGTGGAGGAGAGGGAGTTCCCTGGGACGACCATTCTTGTGGCCTAAACTGGAATGGTGATGGGGCTGATGTGCGGCGCCAAGGCCATTTGGAGCCCCCAGAAGGTCCCTCCTCCGGGCTGGAGATGGGGGAGGGAGACTGAGATTCTTGGCCCGGTGCCAGTGGTGGAGTGGTGCTGGCCTCTGCTGGAGTGGAAGACAGGGAGCTGTGGGGTGGGGGCGAGCATCCCGGGTGGACCCAGGCCTTTGAGATGAAGGCTGGTTTGCCCCTTCTGGTTGGAAGTGGGGCAGGGGATGTCAGGAGAAGCAGCAGGGCTTGTGCTGCCTTCCACTGCTTCCAGGGTGGACAGGACGAGAAGCGACTCTACCTGAGTCGCGGCCAAGTCCTCGCTGGGGGGAGGGAGGGCTGCCTGGGCGGGAGGGATCCTGCTCCTGCAGTACCGGGCTCTGCAGTGCCGAGGGTGGAGTCGGCCAGTGCCGGGGTGAGCTCGGCACTGGTGAAACCAGACTGTACCATGCCGTCGGCGCCAGAGATGATATGGTGCGGTGCCGAGGCGAGCCCGGCACCATTGGCGGCCAGCTAACCGAGGGCGACCTCGATCGACACCAAGGTGCTGAGGCGCTGGGTAGGCGCTGCAGTGCTGGAGTCAGCACCGAGGTCATGTGGTGGTGGCGGCTACTGGTGGCACGGTGCTGCGTAGGCTCCGGCGCCAAGCTGGGTCTTGGTGCCGGGCGTGAACCCAAAGCCTTAGGTGAAGGGTGCTGAGCCTCCTCCGAGGCTAGAGCGCGGTGTCACTGTTCCCTCTGCTTGGTCGTTCTGGGTTTGAAGGAGAGACAGATGGAACAAGCCGAGACCATGTGGTCCTTGCCCAGGTACCTAAGGCACTTCCCGTGGGGTCGTCCTGGGGGAAGGCCTTGCTGCACTTGGTGCAGGGTTTAAACCCCAGGATCGTCGACGCGATGTTCCGGTCCAGTGGTGGGGACTCTCGTGGTGGAGTTAAATCCACGAAGCGATGCTCCCAGCCAGACAGTGAGTTGAAGACAAAGGGACAGGCTGCTTGCGATTTGCAAGGAGTGGACGTTCCAATTCCAAGATGCAAGGCGGAAGAAATGAAACTGAGGAGGAGGCAGGGAGGCAGCCGTATATAGCTGCGGGTGGTGCGAGGGACAGTGGCTGCCTCCCCTCTTCTGACAGGCTAGGACAAGTTTTTTTTCCAACCAATCTGGAGCTCCGGCACAGAGACACCTATTACTGAATGCATCCGAGCAGTGCTTGAAGGAGTGTATTTTCAAACGTATAGCCAACAAAGGGATGGGGGATTAAAACAAGAAGGGGGTATTGGAGAGTTGGAGGGTGGGGATGGAGGAATAGGTCAAAGGAGGGAACGGGAGACGTAAAAGAAAGTAAAGGAATACTGTATGGAATCCTGATGCTAAGTGAGATCTGGAGAGCAGGGTAGGAGAATTACCATAAATATAAAACAAGGGAAGGAAAGATCGGAGGGGGAAAGAGGGAGACAAAGAAATAGGGAAAACAAAAGAACAGAAATAATAGGAGAATGACAAAGGACACAGACTGAAGGAGTAGAACAAGAAATAAAAGTTAACTTGGTGTTGGAAGGTAGAAAGAAGGCTAAAGCTGAGAGAAAGCAATACGGAAGAAGACAGAAATAAGACCTATGGGGGGTAGAAACAAGGTGAAAATTTGCACCATGTGGATGGAGAGACTGGTGAAAATATGAATGCCACAGCTGGATAAACACACTAAATAAATAGCAGGTGGTGACGAAGAGAGTAAGCAGGGATGGGAAAAAATAACACATGTTAGAAAACATGATTATCCTATCATACATAGAAGTTGCAGATCAGATCTAGGGGAAATTCTCTCTCCAAGGACCTGTGTTTCACCTCTTCATAAAAATCTAGTAGGAGTCTGCATCTAACCTTTCATACATTCTGAATTATGTGGCATCTCCTCAGCCTTTGTGGTCAGTATCTTTCTGATATGGATTGCAGACTGCAAGAGGTGCATGGGAAATATGTACCATATGTGATGGACACTGAATAGCATATAAGATCTGTGCTGACTGGGATGCAGCTGTTTAAGTAGGTGCTCCACCACCTGGCATCATGAAAAGTACTGTGGTTGATGCCACCCTGCTGGAGTCTTTACTACAGTAGTTTTAACCTTCTTTCCAGCAAGCAAGCAACTGCTCTGAATGTGATGTCTAGAAAGTTTTCATGTACAGTCACAAAGTGAACACCTGAATGTTCACAGTTCTTAAGCTGTCAGTGAATTTAGAGTGTGACTGTCTGGGGGCACAATTAAGTAGCAAATGTTAGCAAAATAATGCTTCACTGTTTCAAAGGAGCTTCCTCTGTGATTCAGAAAGCTCCAGCTCCTACTCCAAAGAAAAACTAATTGTGAGTACTACAGATCTACCAGACCATGACGTGACTTTTTAGTAGTTATAGGAGCTCAGCACTTAGGCATACCATGACAGAGGTGTTAAAATGCAGTCAGTTTTCACCATAGTATCCATGCACCTCACAGTCATTCATGGATTTTATCCTCAAATACCATGATGAAGGAGGAAAGTATATCATCTTCCATTTTACAAAAAGGAAACTGAAGGCCATGACAGATTGTGACTTGTCCATGATCACACAGAGAGTCTGTGGCTAAACTGAGAAATGAACTCAAATCTGTTGAATCCCAATCCAGCGTCCTGTCTGCTAAATCACCTACCTCTCCACACTGCACTTATATAAGAATAATGGGCCAAATTCATCTCTTTTGTAATGATTGTGACTATTTGTACAACGAAGTTACAACTGGGATGAATTTGACTCTGGGACTTTATTCATATCTTCTTATATTCCTTAATCTCCTAGCTTCTTATTCTGCCTTCCTCTGCTCCCCTGGGTTTTGTTCTGCACAGTTCTATTTGCTTGACTGATACACTGCTACAGATTTTCTCAGAGAAGCACCCTGCATAAGTCAGCCGTGATTCATATTGCCTAAGTGAACCAGCTCTAACAGCTTTAAACAATATATAACAGTCCTGGAACACTCTTTTCTACAGTGTTTGTTGTGGTCACTGGAGTGGTAAATGATACCAGGCATGCTCTTTCCTTCTGGCACATAGATTGGCCAGCAGACTTTGTGATGGGCTAATGCTGCAGTCAGTCATGGGTCATGCAATGTCCACTCACAGAGGCAATGTGACAATGGAATATGACATTAAGTCCTTGCTGTGTGGTTATACAGTGTGCCATTCACTAGAGTAATTTTGTTATTCATTGCCAAATCCTCTGAGAACTCTCCCCCCACACACACTTCTGGTAATTGTTTCTAAAAATCATTAATTATTATATATATTTGCTTTGTTGCTCGAGTGTCTTGACAACAAGGCGTTTTGGATCACATACTCCCAGTACAGACACACACACGTCTCATGCTCACCCCCTTTCAAACACCTTGCACACTCAGCCCACCTTTCTCACAAATAGTACACATGCACATCTCCTTCTCTTAACACACTTTGCCCTCCCTTCATGTACATACACCTCACTCACCCTACTTCTTGTCTACCACATACATCCACTCTCTCTACTCACCTCTCTCCCACACACCTCTTCTCTTTCACTATCACTAGCATAGTCTTCCTCCCACATGTGCCTCTGCACACAAAAACACACCCAACACCAAGTTCCTTTCTTCCTGGATAGCGTTGTAAGAGAACTTTAATTCTGGCTTCCCTTCAATTCAGAGGTGGAAGTACTTTTCAATGGGTTTGAGCTAAGTGTGAAACAAAATGACACTCGAATTAGTAGTTGACAAAATATGGACTTAAAACTTATATATGATATTTTCTTCTGGACATAATTTCTTCAGTAATTTAAATATCACCTCATTATATAGTTTTATAAAATGTGTAAGGTAGGCAATTGTCTTCCACTGTGGATCATTCAGGTTGTTCTCCTTCGAGCATCTTGGGATTGCCCATTATTGGGTTTTTTCCTTCAGCTAATAGGCAGAAAAAGCTGAAACAAAGATGGCTTTAGTTCTGATTTCTTTTTTTCTTTATTTTTTTTTGTCTAGGACTATAACAGAGAATAGTATTATTTGAAAGTTTACATTCCATGCTGCTTATTGGACTCTGACAGAACTGTATATAAATATAAAGGTCTTAATTGAAAAGGAAATTTGATTTTGTATCTTAACATGGGTTTTATTTATTTATTTATTTATTTATACAAGGCGGTTAGACTTGTATTTTGTTTATATTTTACAAGGGCTTGTTACATTAATGATGCACTTTTTTTGCATCCATGGTGCTGGTGAGCCTGAGCTGTCTTGTGTTGTTAAAGGGCAAGTTCAATATGTGTTTTTATTTTTTCAAAAAATACATAATCCATGTGTTTTTCAAAAGCTACTTTGTTATTGAGAGGATGAACAAAAAGCTTGCCAGCTTGTATTTTGTGCTGTAAGTCTTTTACCTTCTTAATATCAGACAAAAGGATGAATCTGCTAATGATGTTTACCTACCTTGGCCTAACATGTGAAAGGGATTCTGTTATCATTAGATATTCCAAAATAAACACTTTTAGACATCAGCCAAACTAGGAATATAGGGAAAGGTGGAAAGAAAGAGTGGGAAATATTATTTCTATTCTACTGCCTCACCATCTGCTCCCTATACACATTAAGGCTCACTAATTATTCGGCACCATCTAGTGGTAGATGCTAATATAGCACCTCTAAACTCAGGCTACAGCAAAACTTTGAGGTCCTGTGAAGGAAGATGCAATATAATAATGTTTTATTAAAAAGTCACATCATGCACAGGCTATGTCTGTCAGTGGTGGGGGGTAGAGTAGGGACACTTGTTTAACTATACTGAAATCCACTGTAGGAGTTGGGATTTTGGAGGAACAGTTGGCATCAGGGGTTAAAGTATAATTTGACGGGCCCTGGAACCCTCCTAAATTTCCAGGCCCCCTTTACACACATCCAGACCCCCTTCATGCATGTCTGTGCCCCCTTCATGCACATCCAGGTCCCCTTCACCCACCCCAGCTACTGCCCTCCTAAACGCCTGTCCCCACCCCAGCTACTGCCCCCCAAATGCCTGCTGTCCACCCCAGCTATTGCCCCCAAATGCCTCCACCACAGCTACTACCTCCAAAATGCCTACCCCATTAGACCAGGTGCATCGCTGGCATCTAGCACACAGGGCATGTGCCCTGAGTCTCGGTGCCAGTGTCTCAAGTGTCTGGGCCAGCCCTTGCCTCTCTCTCTCTCTCTTCCCTGTCCCCAACCGGGGACCTAGGGCCAGGGCGCCCACCTCAGTGCCTGCCTTTCCCAACCCCGTCCCCTGCTGGGGACATGGGGCTGGGGCACCTGCTGCAGCGCCCGCCTCTCCCAGCCCCAGCTCTGGCTGGGGATTGAGTCCAGGATGCCCACGGCAGTGCACACCTCTCCCAGCCAGGAATCGAAACCGGGATGCCTGCAGCAGTGCCTGTCTTTCCTGGCTGCAGATCTAGGCTGGGACCTCTGCGGTTGCACCCTCCTCTACCAGCCCCAAACCTGGCCAGGGATCTGGGGCCAGGCTGGCGGTGGCAGGAGCCTGATGCAGGATCAGGCCAAGAGCGCTGGATCTTGGCCGGGGGTGGGGCCTGAGCCCACATCCTGGGTCTTTCCCCGAGGCAGCAACATTCCTGCGTTAGACCCCTCTTTCCGCATGTCCTCCTCATCCCCAGCCCCATTCCATCAGCTTCCTGCCCCCATGTCCCTACTCCAGCCCTCCTAACCCCCACCGCCAGCTCCCCCCATCTTCACTCCACCCCCTTCAGCCCCCCAAACCCCTCCATACCTCTCTAGCCCACCATCCTGACCCCTTCGTCCCACCTTACTTCCTCCATGCTGAGCCGCCCAAGGGAAGGCTGAGCCCTACGCTGCACTTGCTCATCTCCAGTGGTGTGCGACTCCTGAAGGCCAGAGCGGGGGCAAGTTGCCCCTTTCTCCCCCTCCAGGTTGCACTGTGAGGCTTCTACCTTGAGCACAGCCTGCACATGCACAGGGGAGGTTGACTGGCACTTCACAGCAGGGCAGGCACATGCCCCCTCTTCTTGTAGCAGCACCTGCCATGCCAGAATGCACTGGCTCCATTTTCTCTTTTTAGGGGCCTGGAATGCTAGGCCCCTTAAAAATAGACCCAGCGTTTGGGGGCCCCTAAAAATAGAAAATGGAGTCAGAATGCTGCGTTCGGGAGCCCGGTGTTTTAAATAGTGGGCCCCAAAATGCAACGTTCTTGCTCCATTTTCTCTTTTTAGGGGCCCTGGAATGCTGGCCTTGGAATGTTAATTACCCTCAGTGTCAAAAATGTATTTCCAATCTGAACTTGTTTAGTTCCAGCTTCCAGCCACAGAACCCTATTATATCTTTATCTGAAAGACTGAAGAGCCCATTGTTAAATATTTGATTCCCAGGTAAATTAGGGTGGCTAGGTGTCCTGATTTTATAAAGACAGTTCTAATGCTGAGGGCTTTTTCTTATATAAGTGCCTATTACCCTATCTACTGTCCCAATTGTTCGTGCTTGCTATCCAGTGTAAACATAGACTGTAATTAAGTAATCCCTGATCTTCTCCTCGTTAAACAAAAGTGATGTTGCTCTTTGAGTTGACTACTTCAAGGCAGATTTTCTAATTCAGTCTTTCTCACAGCAAGTCTCTGAATCTACTCCAACCTTCCTGAATTGTGGGCACCAAAACTGGACATTTTATTCCAGCAGTGGTGGGACTAGGGCAAAACACAGAGGTAAAATAACATCTGTGCTACCTCCGAAGATTCTGCTATTTATGCATCTGAGGACCACATTAGCTTTTTTGGCCAAAGCTTTGTATTGGGAGGTCATGTTCAGGTGATCATCTATCTTAACCCCCAAATCATTTTAGTCACTGCTTTCTGGAATAGTGTCCCCCATTCTGTAAGCATGAACTACTTTCTTTGTTCCTGGATGTATACATTTACATATAGCTATATTAAAATGTATATTATTTGCTTGTGCTAAGTTTAGCAAGTGATCCAAATTGCTCTGTATCAGTGACCTGCCCTTTTCATTATCTACCACTACCTGCCATTTCTGTGTCATCTGCAAACTTTTTCTGTGGTGATTTTATGTTTTCTTCCAGGTCATAGCACAGGGTCAAGAACTGATGCATGCAGGACTACACTAGAACACATCCACTTGATGACTATTCCCTGTTTATAGTTATATGTTGAGACCTGTCAGTTAATTTTTAATCCATTTACTATGTGCCATGTTATTTTGTATCATTCTAGTTTGGATCTTTTTAAATCCAAAGGGGGGAGTTAGGGAAGTCTCTGGTTCAGAGACAGGCTAGCCAGCCCATCGGGGAAAGGACACGGGGGAGGGGGTCAGCCAGGGCAGCAGGGGAAGATGGAATGGCATGGCAGGGGGTTGGGGAATGGTTGGAGAACTAGTGATGAGACGGGGGCTGGGGTCAGTAGCTGGGGTGGGGGTAGCTGTGTGGGAGTCAGTAGCTGGGGTGGGGGTAGGTGTGTGGGAATTAGTAGCTGGGGTGGCAGGTAGGTATGTGGGGGGCAGTAGCTGGGGTGGGGATAAGAGTGTGGGGGGCAGTAGCTGGGGGTGGGGGGTAGGCATGTGGGGAGCAGTAGCTGGGGTGGGGGGCAGGTGTTTGGGGACTAATAGCTGGGGTGCGTGAGGGGGGGCCTGGACCAGTGTGAGGATGCCTGCACTGGCATGGGGGGGCCCAGGCTGGCGTGAGGGGGGCCCACCAATTTAGGAGGGTTCCAGGGCCTGCCAAATTATACTTTAACCCCTCTTCTTAGCTGATAAGTTTCAAGGCAGGGTGTGATAACGATGGCTCACAGTCAGTAGGAGATCCCATTAAGGGAATGCTGTTCAGAACATTCAGCAGTAGTATCTCTGGTCTGTTGAAACCAGACAGGGGAGTCCTACTGGAGCACAGATTCAGGGATCCTGGTATTGCTTCTCTCTTAATGCTGTACTGTCACAGCTGTAGGCCTTAGGTGCACTCGAGCTGGACTCACCTCAGTTTAAAAGGATGTGGACTAGATAGAAAATTCTCCATGGGGATTCTCAATCTGAAAAATCCTGATTTGTTAGCCATCAGGGCCCCTGCAAAGTACACATATGTATATGAATTGCTGTGGAGGGTGGGTTTTTGATGAGTTTCAAATGTGTGTGTAGGGATGGGGGTTTTGAGTTCTGCTGGCCATTTAAGTTAATTTTTTACTTTTGTAATTTATGGCAGGGACACCAAGAGCCTTAGCTAAATGATCTTCATTACTTTTATAAAGAAAATAATTCTTCCCTTTTAACAGCACCTTTTACTTTTCAGGGCTGCTATTAATTGGTTTATACTTTCATAAGGTATTCTATTTATCAAACATCTGATTGTATTTTCCTTGTGTCTTTTAGAAAAAAAGAAATCAATTCCATGAACAAGTTGGTTCTTTCAACAATTTTTTTTAAGTGGGCCCAAGTGTATCAGTCAAAGAGGACCTAAACTGGATTAGATACAGCCTCGTTGCCAGCATTTCTAGCCATATTCCATGGGTAGTTCTCTGTATAGATCAGTCAGGTGTATTTGTGATTCATCTGATTTGTGGGTTATTTCTGCTGTGTCTACCCCATTTATCAGCGCTTCAGAAGGTTTGAGGCTCAAATAAGCCTCTGGAGTTCAGATATTTAGCCAAATCGAGGAAAGCCCATGAGCCTTCATCCTCAAGTAAGTGCTCTATCTCTGCAATTGTCGTCTTCTGAGGAGGTGCAGCAGCCTGCTGCCCCTTTGCCTAGCATTTTCCATCATCAGGGAAAATGGCAAGTCTGGCTCTGACGTCTGCAGGAAGCATCCACCTTACTCTGTCTTTTCAGGGAATAGAGACATGAAGTTTCTCTTGCCTTTCCATCAAGAGCCTGATCCAACCTCCCATTGAAATCAGTGGGAATCTTTCCCTTGCTCAGTCCTCAACAATTCTGCCTCACACCTGCCACCAGCCTAAAACCTTGGGTGCCCCTAGCTGTGAGGCAGTGAATGAGCCTCCACTTCTGAGAGTCTTCAGCCACTTCTGGTGGTGGTGCAGAACATGCAGGGCCCCAACCACTGAAAAGCTGATGCCTTTTGGGGGGGGGGCAGCAGTGACACACGAACCCTCTCCCCTCCACCACCAAAAAAAAGCTGCTATCAGTGTGGGAGAGAGAAGGGGAGGAGAGAGAAAAACACTTCTTTAGGAACTGGAGGGTGTTTGCCTCTTTGTCTATCTCAGTGCTCAGTGACCTGTAACCAAGGACTTGTCCAGCCCTGCCTTGGCTGCAGTGGACACTGGTTTAAGCCCCAGTTGGGGAAGCCCACACAGTCTTTGCCCTTTTCTCCTCTGGTTGTCAGTTGGGTTTGAAGTGATTGAGGCTTTTCCTTTATCTATAAATTCAGTGTGGCCCACTTCCCCTCCTTGGAGGTCTCCTTACTGAGGATCACACACATCATAGGAACGGCAGTAACAGTAGGTCATAAGTAGAGACAGCAACTAAAGTTAGGCCATCCTAGTCAGGCTGTGAAGTGCACTCTCAATTATTTTTAAAGTACATCTGTGTGAGAATGAAGGAAGGGGATGGAAGTTTCAGTGGAGGAAAATTAAGTATCCTGATGAGCCCCTCTCTTCTACTTCCAATTCTTTCTTGGTTTACTGACAATTGGTGTGCTGGGAAATGCTCTGCCTCCAGATCTGACACTGACTGTTTTGGGAACTAGCGGTTCTAATTTTGCCTTCTTTGGGCCTCCTGTCAGTCTGAAGGAGGGTCAGTGTCTAACTGTGGATCTAATTATTTTTACTACACAACTAACTGCCTTCTTCTAATTCTTATTTCTGTCATTGGGCTCTCATTCAAGATTATATCAGTTATCTTCCTCTACACTCCAGGCTCCTCTTCACCTCTGTGCTCACCAGTATAATTATTAATATTGGTAGAGTTGTGCGCACAGATATGAAGACCAAAATATGCAACAGATGTCAAATGTAATTATGATATTCTCCTACGCATGTCTCCATTTGTACAGAAGTAAGGCTTCAAAATGTCTTGGTTGTGGTACTAATCCAAATTTACTTCATCAGCCTCAGGTACTTGCAGAACCACTTACATATAATCCTAGATAATCTTAGTACAGGGATTTCCCATGTTACCTTTACAATGCCAGAAGCACTTCTCAAATGGAAATAGGACCTAAGAGAGTCATACGGAGCAGCACCACCTGCGATCATTTGTCTCGGCCTATGGGCAACTATTGCTTCACCTTTACAAGAAAATCCAGAAGCAGCAAAATTGTTAGAGTATTAGCAACAGATTCAGCACCAACTGTTAACTCATTAGTACCCGAAGCACTGAGGAAAAATCTTCAGCTGGTGTAAACTGTCTGCAGTCAATGAAGCTATGATATTTTATACCAGCTGAAGATCTGCCCCTATGAGTTTTGTGTGTGGACCTGCAAAATCAATATGAAGTTAATATCTAATTTTTACAGCCAAACTAGTTTTTTATAACACTCAAAATTTTAATTTGTCAGTTAACATGACATAAATTAGAGGAATGTTAGTACCTCTATAACTTTGTTTTCCCTTAAGAAGATATCATTTTTTAGCCTACATTGGACATATCTAGATTCATAGTATCATAGAAACCGGATGGGACCATGAGAGGTTATCAAGTCCAGTTCCCTGCACTTGTGAAAGAACCAAGTACTCTTAAATTATCCCTGACAGGTGCTTGTCTAACTTGATCTTAAACACTTCCAGTGATGGGGATTCATTAACCTGCCTAGGCAACCTATTCCGGTGGTTAATCACCCTGACAGTTAGGAATCTTTCCTAATGTCCAACCTAAACCTCCCTTGTTGTAATTTAAGCCCATTGCTTCTTGTCCTATCAATGGCAGTTAAGGAGAACAGTTTTTCTCCCTCCTCCTTGTGACAACATCTTAGATACTTGAAAACAGTTATTATATCCCCTCTCAGTCTCCTCATTTCTAGAGTAAACAAACCCAGCCTTTTCAATCTTCCCTTGTAAGTCAAGTGTTCCAGACCTCTAATTGTTCTTGTTGCTCTTTTCTGGACTTTTTCTAGTTTGTCCACATCCTTCCTGAAATGAGGCACCCAGAACTGGACACAATTCTCCTACTGAGGCCAAATCAGGCCAGAATAGAGAGGAAGAATTACTTCTCATGTCTGTCTTACAGTACTCCTGTTAATACATCCCAGAATGGTGTTTGCTTCTTTTGCAAGTGTTACTCTGTTGACTCGTATTTTGCTTGTGGTCTACTATGACACCCAGATCCCTTTCCACACTACTCCTTCCTAGGCAGTCATTACCCATTTTGTCTATATGCAATGGATTGTTCTTTCCTAAGTGGAGTACTTTACACTTGTCTTTATTGATTTTTATTCTGTTTACCTCAGAGCATTTCACCAGATTGTCCAAATCATTTTGAATTGTGGTCCTATCCTCCAAAGTACTTGCAACCCCTCCCAGCTTGGTATCATCAGCAAACTTTGTAAGTGTAATCTCTATGCCATCATCTAAATCATTGATGAAAATTTTGAACAGAACCAGACCCAGAATGGATCCCTATGATACCCCAATTTTTATATCCTTCTAGCATGACTCTGACCCTTTGATAAATACTCTCTGGGAGTGGTTTTCCAACCAATTTTCACCCATCTTATATTAGCTCCATCCAGACTGTACTTCCTATTGTTGAGAACTCTAAGGTCTCTCCCCAACACCCAGTGAATCAGTGGAATTTGTGTGTGTGCACATGTGTGTTTCCAGGGGCATGGACTTTGACCCACAGTATTTCTTCTGATTAATGTCTACATAATACAAGACTAATGCAATGGTAGTCAGATTGAATGTAATGTTTTCGTTTCAAGTTGTATGGGATTTTATGCAGGGATAGGTTATAAATTGGCAGCAGAATTTCTACTGTTTTGTTCAGATTGTACTGTCATCACATGATTTTTTCCTGCTTCTTGTCCACTTCTTATAGCTTATGTTTTCTTCAGTATGCATTGCTGATTTCTTTTCTTACTCCTCCAAACACATTCCGAGGCCTCTGGCTTTGGGCTGTCCTTCATATAACCTAGCCATGACCTACAAATTTGTTCAAGTAAGGTTTTTTCTACTTCATTTTGGATCACCATTAATGCATATTCAGTGCAACCATCATTACTCATCTGGAGAAAACTAGCAGTCAGATGTGGAGCTAGTTGAAACATTTATGACTAAGTGAAATCTCATCAAAATCTGCAATGACCAAACATTTCACAGAGATTTATCAGTTTCCATGAAGAATTTGTTTGAAAGATTTTTCAAGTCTAGAACTCTCTCTCTAGAGAGAGACCAGATTCAAAACTCAGGTTTTTATCTGAAAACACAAAACATATTTTTAGGCTTTGGAAAATGGAATGAAAATGACTCTTGAAACTTTGGAAGTTATCACAGAACACAAGTGTTGTCTTCTGAAAAGCTCTAGTAAGAAGCCACATCATGCTATCAACTCAATTCCTGTCTCTGACAGCCCTAAGGTTATTCTCACTGCTGCATCAGTTTGTACAGCAAACTCAACAAAACACCTAATTGTTCACCAAATGTCTTCCTTCCTCCAGACCATCATTCATAGCACTGACGCTGTTGCCTTTTGCAACTTCCTCAAAGGTGGTCTCACACCATTGTATAAGCTGAGGGTGCTAATAAAGAAAGAGGCAAACTGTACATCCTCCACTCTAAACCCTCCTACTCTAAGAGGCTTGGAACATTTGGTCTAAGACACTTCTAGCTTACATGGCTCTGGGAGCTAAAAATTTCTGACTGCTTTTGCGTTTGGGCATCCCATTTGGCAGTGCTTCCCTTTGCTTGCCAAGACATTGGCTAACAGACAGTGTGGTTCTTGGTGATTTTTACACAATTCAAGTCTACTGTGAGACTACAGTCACTTAGAAGATGAAACAATGATGCCCCAGGGCTGCATCATGAGAGTCTCTCTGCTGGATGTATACAGAAATTATTTACATATCTTGACAGATCTGTGTTTCCTGGAGCTTGCAGATATGGACAGGATTATTTGTGTCCAGCATACTGAAGCCATTCCCTAATTAATTTTAGGACAACACCAGTTTAGCATGTGTTAATGAAAAGTTGAAATGCATATGTTACCTGGCAATCAAAAAGGCAAGTATTGTAACCCTAATACAGACATATTTTGCCATGGTTTTGCAGTCAAAAATCAATTTTTACATTACCTTTACAATTCCCATTGTATAAAGATATTCTTTCTATTGATGATCATTACTAGAATATTACAGTTTGAAATTCTTCCTGCTGAATATATGAAAGAAATATATAAACTTCCTCTTGAATTTCAAAACATGAGAATACTGAATTGTAAAAGGACATATATTACTTGAATGCCACATTTCTGTCCAAATATTTTCTGCCTAATTTAATTGTAAATAACAATTAAAATTATTATAACTGAAAGAAATGAATGGGGAAAATGTTTATTCTGTGTATCTAATGACACTTCGCATGTAGTCCGTTTCATTCATCCTTTGTATAATTAGTTTCTCACTTACTGAAAACTTACTGTTTTATAAACATCAACAGGAGACAGACAGCAGAGAAATCTATATGTTACTTTTTATAAAGGATTTTTAAAATTCAGTATATACTTAAAGGTTGCTTTTTCAGAAACTGGATTTGTTTTCCTCAGTCAGTCAGTTAAAAAAAGCATCAATTGACAGATGTATCTAAAACCTAATGTTACAGCCAATCAACAGACAATGCCACCAATCTATCTATGCTATTTTATTACTAAGAGGGGATTAGTGTTAATGACATCACACACAAACCCGTAACTGTTCTCACTTCTGATACTGATTTGACACTAGGTTTTTAGTGTGTGTGTGTGTGTGTGTGTGTATTATTATTTATTATTATTATTATTAATTATTATTATTTATTATTATATATATATAGATACACACACACGCACGTGTATATAAAATATATAATAATATATTAAAAACCCTTTGTATCTATTTATATATATAATGTGTTTGTGTGTGTGTAAAGAAAGGCATTTTAGAGAGAGACAAAAAATGGGCCTTCACTTGGCATGAAACTCTTTGCATCAACATCTATTGTTGCAGAGGGTTTCATGCCAAGTGAAGGCCCATTTTTTGTCTCTCTAAAATATCTTTACACAGCTGCTAAATTACTTTTTTTTCTTCCTGAAGTGACAAATGTGACCAAAAGGTTTTTCAAGGCTCAGTAAATCAAGCAAATCTTCTTTCAAGTGGTGGTGGACCTTCAACAGCATGTGTGGAGAAAATACATCTTATTATCTTCCACAACAACACATACACAGCCAGAGTGGGTCTGGGAGTATGTAATGTAAAATTTAACACATGCTGTCACCACACTAGGGCCCTCTACAAGTCTTCTCAATTCACTTATTCTTTGGTAGTGTGTGGGAATTACTAATGCATTAAGCAATCAACCTTGTTCTTAGAAGTGTATGTGTGTCTCTCTCTTTAGCACACGCTCCCTGCCTGCCCCACAGCCATCCTCTTTATTAGACTTTAGTCAAAAAATGATACATATTTTCAACATATCATTTCAAAAGAAATAAAAATATATAGTTCTTTTCCTAATTTTTTGTGGAAATTTTCCAGGTTTTATTTAGAAAAACATTTGTTTAAAAAATTTTCCCCTTTTTTAATGAAAAAAAATGGAAATTTTTTATCAAAATAAAATCTTATGGGGCCTGACAGGCTAAAGTCTTTCCAATCCTTCTGCAAAGTTTAGG
Source organism: Podocnemis expansa (assembly GCA_007922195.1). Classification (NCBI taxonomy): domain Eukaryota; kingdom Metazoa; phylum Chordata; order Testudines; family Podocnemididae; genus Podocnemis; species Podocnemis expansa. Next base: position 59,341,282 of record ML681966.1, on the reverse strand, counting down.
GACTCACTTGGACAGAAAGTCCTGCCCATCTGCTAGATCACAAAAAATACCCTGAATCAGTTAAACCTGGCTTTTTTTTATTAAAAGCTCTTTCTTCGTTGGTTTTTGGAAAAATCAAGTTTGATGCAGGGGCGTGTAAGATATGGGATCAGGTCATACTGTAACAGCAAAAATGACCTGATGCTATGTCTTACACTCCCCTGCATTTATTTTCCTCCCATTCTGTAAGATCCCCCATCTTCAAAACGTCTGATGAAGTGGGATTTTCTCCCAGAAAAACTCATACGACAAATAAACTTGTTAGTCTTTAAGTGCCACAGGATTCCTTACTTCTGAATACACCATGTTTCCCCACGGATACAGTATAGAGTTGCAATATCTGTCACATATCCCTCGAATGAAGCGAGTACACATATGGTGCTCATCCAACATCCTAGTGAAACCCACCAGTTTGTTCTCTGGGTCGTGAGACTGTCAATACCTTTCCTCATTTCAAACAACAGCAGTTTGTATATTAAACATGTTTCCCAATAGCCCTGGGCTCTGTGGCATAATCTCAGTTTCTCTGGAGGGTGGAGGGGCATATCTTGCATTGATAGAGCCTTTTTCCCCCCCTCGTACTGGATCAAGGTGACTCCATCACACGGCTCAGGGTCCTTTACATTCTTGCAGACCATAAGGCAGGCAGGCGGATGGGGGGGGAGGGGGGGTCTCCCTGTTTCCTGGCCAACTCAGGTACCAGTTTCTCTCTTATGGGCATAGGGATCCAAGCCCCTTTCTCCATGTCAGCCTCTGTGTTTGCATTCTGACTGACAACTCCTTCGCATATTTGGAGTCAACTGAGAGAGTGTGATTAATTCTTTCTTCCTTTCCCAGGGGGAAAAAGAAGCCAAATTTGGTTTTAAAGCCCCAGTTTCGTCTCCCAGAATAACACATCACAAGACATAATCTCCCATGTTCCCAAAGTGGGAGTCCCAGAACTTCCTTTGATGTCCATATTGACTCAGGCCAAAGGCGGAATGCTGGAATTTGTTATACCCATATCTGTTTGCCTGTCAGGCCCTGAATAGGCACAACTTCACATCCTTTCCTCTGGAGCCCAACGGCATACTTTCACCCTCTTCTCCTGTTTGAGCTGTCAGGATTTGTTCTGCTCAGCAAACTTCTATCACGCCAGCTCTGCCTCCAGGCCCATCAGTCCCTCTGGCATAAGCAACCTTTTCCGCTCCAGCCTCCACATCTCTGGACTCCTGCCATCATTGCTGTCTCTGTTGGGCCATCTGTGGCACCATCCCTGGGTTCCCCTGCATGATCTACAGGAGTAAAAGGAAGGACTTCGGGCTGCACATCTAGAGTGGGTACACCATCCTACCTTAGTTCATCTGCACACAGCATGGCTTACCATCTCCAGTTCAGCAGCTGCTAATTCCAGGTCCTGTCTCTTTTTGCTATTCTTTTCTCATAAAGACTATGAGATACATTTTTTTATCATTTTTATTTTAGATTTTTTTCCCTTCCCTATTCTGTAGTATTGCTTTCACTGCTGCTGGTACTTACAGCAATTCACCACTATCATATAGATTCCACACACGCTGCCACCCTAGTGGCATCAAGAGAGGTATGAAATTCATCTCTTATATAAAATCCATTGGCTTTGATTGAGTCACACCAGGGACCAATTTGCCCATTAGGTTTTGTAGATGATATTTACATTATTGCTAATCTAATAAAAATTTGATCCAGTGCACATACTGATTAGATCAGTGGGAGCTTGAGTGGATTTCACTGGTAATTTTGCTTTGTCTCATGTCTCCAGGATTAGGAACATTATTCATGTAAAAGAACAATTAAAAAATTAGTGAAATCTCTTTTTCTTTGTTTCATATTCCAGAATTCTGTACTGTGATCTTGGAAGTTAAATATAGAACAATTCATAAATGAACTATCCATCTTCCCCAGCACTCTTAAATACTGTATTATATGTTGCAATAAACTCCCCAAGAATAAAGGGCATGAGAAGCTGCTGCTGCTACTGATCACAGTGATAAAGAACCCAGGCAGAAAATTATCATAAGAACAGCCATACTGGGTCAGACCATTATTTAGTCCAGTAACCTGTCTTCCAACAGTGGCCAATGCCAGGCTTCAGAGGGAATGAATACAATATGTAATCACTGAGTGATCCATCCCGCCATTCCCAACCTCTAGCAAACAGCAGTCTCTGCCTCTCCTGGCTAATAGCCATTGATGGGCCTATCCTCCATTAACTTATTTAGTTCTTTTCTGAACCCCCTTATAGTCTTAGCCTTCACAAAATCTTCCGGTAAGGATTTCCACAGGTTGACAGTGCATTGGGTAAAGAAATACTTCCTTTTCTTGGTTTTAAACTACTGCCTATTATTTAATTTGGTGACCCCTAATTTTTGTGTAATGAGTAGAAGTAAATAACACTTCCTTCTTTACTCTATCCACACCAATCATGATTTTATAGACCTCTATCATAGCTTCTCTTAGAGTCTTTTCACCTTGAAAAAGATATGACTATCTTATTAATCTTTCCTCATAGGGAAGTTTTCCCATACTCCTATTAATTTTTGTTGCCCTTTTCCATTCCAGTACATCTTTTTGGAGATAGGATGATCAGATCTGCACGTAATAGATGTGGGCACACCATGGATTTATGTAGACACAATGGCTGTGTTCAGATGAGAGTTTTATTTCGAAACAGCCATTGTTTCAAAATAAAATTTCTTATGTCCACACAACGTTCCGTTATTTCAAAACAGTAAAACCTCGCTTGAAATTGAAATAGCCATTGTCCGAACAGCCTAATTTCAAAATAACCATTTTGAAACAACAGCTGTTTCGATAGCAGGCTTTCCCTTAATTCGAATTAACATTTTCTTAATTTGAATTAACTTATTTTGAAATAAGGACTTTATTTTGCAATAACTCATTTCAAAATAACTTATTTTGAAATAACAGTTTACGTGTGAACATAGCCAATATGATATTTTCTGCCTTATTATTTATCCTTTTCTGAATGATTCCCAACATTGTTAGCTTTCTTGGCTGATGACTGAGTGGATGTTTTCAGAGAATTGTCCACACTGATGCCGAGATCTTTTTCCTGAGTGATAACAGCTAATTCAGACTCCATCATTTTATATGTATTGTTGAGATTATATTTTCCAATGTGCCTTACTTTTCATTTTGCAACATTGAATTTCATGTGTCATTTTGCTGCCCAGGCAACAAATTTTGTGAGAGCCCGTTGTAACCCTTCACAGATGGGTATGGGGTGTTGGTGTACAAAAAAAGACTGAGGATGTAGGTTGTTCAGAGCCTTGCTGGCACATGCCCCAGCAGCTGGCAGCTACTCGCTGGGGTGCCCCTCCCCTGACTCTGCCCTGTACAGGCCACACTGCTTCCTGGGGCTATGCACCTGCATCAAAAGAAGTATTACCAGCAGATCAAGGGATGTGATCATTCCCCTCTATTCTGCACTGGTGAGGCCACATCTAGAATACTGTGTTCAGTTTTGGGCTCCCCACTACAAAAAGGACAGGGACATGCTAGAGAGTTCAGAGGAGGGCAACCAAAGTGATTAAAGGGTTGGAGCACAAGCCCTATGAGCATAGACTGAAAGCATTAGGCTTATTTAGTCTGCAGAAGAGAAGATTGAGGGGGGATTTGATAGCAACCTTCAACTACTTGAAGGGATGCTCTAAGGAAGATGGAGCTCAACTGTTCTCAGTGGTAGCAGAGGACAGAACAAGGAGCAATGGTCTCAAGTTGCAGTTAGGGAGGTCGAGGCTGGATATTAGAAAAAACTTTTTTACTAGGCGAGTGGTGAAGCATTGGAATGAGATGCCAAGGGAGGTGGTGGAGTCTCCATCTTTGGAGGTGTTTAAGGCCCGGCTGGACAACACCATGACTGGGATGGTTTAGTGGGGAGTGGTCCTGCCTTTGGCAGGGGGTTGGACTAGATGACCTATGAGGTCCCTTCGAACCCTAGGATTCTATGATTCTATGATTCTATAAGGGTAGTTTAACACTGGAACAAATTACCTGGGGAGCAGGGACGTCACTGGCGCTGGGCACCCAGGGCACATGCCCCGAATCCCAGTGCTGGTGCCCTGGGTCTGGCAGCCCCCCTTCCCTGGTTTCCAGCCCAATCGGGCCGGAGATCCAGGGCCCAGCTGCCTGTGGCCACAGCACCTCTGTCCCCAGCTGGGGATCCAGGGCATGACCACGGAGGCCGCTGCTGGGCCTGTCCCCAACCGGGGATCCAGGGCTCAGCCGCCCACTGTGGCATATAGCGGCTTCTGGCCCTGTCCCTGGCCAGGGGGTGGGGCCTGCGGGCTGGGGGCGGGGCATGTGGGCTGTGCCCCGGATCCCTCCCCGGGGCAGTGACACCCCTGCTGGGGAGGTTGTAGAATCTACCACTGGAAGTTTTTAAGAGCATAGCAAAATCCCTATGAGGAAACGTCTAGATGAGAGTTTCATGGACTGATGCCAGGAGTACACTGGACCTGGAAAAGACGCAGGGCTTGGCGCGTTAGGACTTGGGGCTCGTGCACCACCGCTGCAGCCACCGCTGAGGGTGACCCAGCGGTGGACCCGGGGCTCGGGCTCTGGGACTCAGGGCTTGAGCCCTGTAAGCCTGGTGCCAGTGATGCCCCTGACTGATGCCCAGAACCATCCCTAGGGGGGCTGCGGAGGCTGGGGCCAATCAACCTGTGGGGGAGTCTCCTGCTTTTCCTCCTGCTGGGGGGGCAGGGTGGGCTGGCCCAGAGGCCAGACCCTGTAGTCCCATCCCTCCCCTGAGCCAGCCACTCCGCCCTCAGGGTGGAACAGCCGGTGCAGGGGAAGGGCAGGAAAGTGGAGCCCAGTCTCTGGGCTGGCCTGCCCCACCCCTGGGCCAGCTGTTCCCCACCCTTCAGGTGGGGAGGCCTGGCTCAGAGCAGAGGCTGGGTTCCAGACTCTTGCCCCTGCCCCGCTGCCTTCAGCTTTGTGTCAAAGACAATGGGTCTGTGTGTGTGGTGTGCAGAACAGTGCAGCTGTGAGTGGGGCAGTGGGGTGGGGCCCATGCTGTCCTGCATGATCACCCCTCTTGCCCTGGCCCAGCTGATGCCAGCCCCTGTGATCTCCCTGACACAGCTTACATACAGCTCAGGAAGGCAGCAAGCCAGTCCCTGGTGTCAAAAATGTTGAGAAACACTAGTCTAGATAATACTTTGTCCTGCCTCAGTGTAGACGACTGAACTAGGTGACCTATAGAGGTCCCTTTCAGTCCTAAGTTTCTGTGATTCTAGCTACCAATGTGTTTATTAAGCAAAAGTCTGAACTGCTTCCACCGCTTTTCCCATTGCAACACACTCTTCTGCACAGAGGAAATGGATCAGTACAATACAAGTTATAGTACCTGGCCCTCGTGCTACATAACCCTTTCCCAGTCAGTTACATGCAGAAGTTGCACCTGGGTTTGTGCTATCAGCAGATAAGAGACCATACACTCTCCCAAGGGATTCTACAAATTCTTCCAGACACGGGAATGACCTGGCTCCATTTGAAGAGAACATACAAACTGGCTGCTGTTGCATTTTTCTGTCACTGTTCTCTAAGCTTTTAAAAGTATAGCATATTCAGTGAGTAACAAAACTGCCTTAGGTGTTGTTCTAGTCAGAGAAAAAATATAATCTGAGGTATGGTGTCTTGTATTAGTTTTTTTTGCCTCTGACAATTGTCTGAGGCAATAACTCCTAGAGCCACCACTAAATAATTGACTTCTTGGTAGGAGCTAAATCCAGTGTTATTTTGCAGCATTTCATATACGCAGTCAGATTGTCCCCTTTGAAATAAAGGTACACAGGGTTAAAAAAAAATACTTCAAAAACTTCTCCTAGAGAGAGAAGCTTGAGATGCCATCAAAGTCTCATGAATGTTCAATATGATCAGCAATCAGTGGATTTACGGTAGTTTCTCTGAGGTTAGGTGGAAAAGATATAATGAAGAGAGTGTATTTACCCATGGGATTGTAAAGGTCCATAACTTATAAGTCTTGGAGATCCACAGACTAGTGGATTGTCCATAATCACAGCAAGCAATTCAGAAGTGAGAGATTTGTGAAGTGCAAAGAACTGGTAATAGATTGTCAGCAGATGGTATCAGCAAAAGCCTACATCCAGTTAGAAAGAGAGTAGCTGAGTGGGATGGGGAAAGCAGTTATGTATGCTGGGTGTGAGAACACACACTAAGGCTAAAAGTCAATCAGCAGGGTTCCTGAAGATGTAGGTGTGCTTTATCTAAGTTGAAAGTCCTTTTGGATTGCTATTTACTACATACCTGTACCATGCCTAGCACAATGGATCCCCAATCTGATGAGAACCTCAAGGTGCTGCTGTAATGAAATCATGGTAACCTCAGTCAGATACAAACATGACACAGAAACTTCTGTTTGTGGCCCACATCTAACAGTTATTCTCATGTATCTATTTTATGATTCTGTGTAGCTGAACAAATAACAAGGATTCAGGCTCAGCAGAGTTTACATTATAAGTCACAAGCTAGCACGACACAGAGCAATGCAAAGGGAACAGACAGGACAGGAACAGTCATGGTGGGAGCGATTGGATTGCAACATGAAAGGGTGAGACACAGCTGAGCTCTGCCTCAGCAGTCCTCTACTGGCATAGGACTCAGTGAGGACGCTGTGTCTGTGGTACCAGTTAGAACTGCCCAGAAACAGCTCTAAGTTCAGGGGTTAAAATAAACCAGACCGCAGCAGAATGCCATTCCAGGCCCCACTATTTTTAGGGGCTTAGCATTCTGGGGCCCCTAGAAATAGAAAATGGAGCCGGAACAGTGCATTCTGGGGCCCACCATTTAAAAACAGCAGGCCCAGGAACACAGCGTTCCGGTTCCGTTTTCTATTTTTAGGGGCCCCCTGAACACAGAACCCCTAAAAATAGCAGGTCCCAGAATGGCGTTCCACTGTGTTCTGGCTGGCTGGGAGCTGGGAGATTTTAAATCTCCCTTCTTGAGCCAGCTCTCACTGAGCATGCTCAGAACCTCTGCTCAGTGAGAGCTGGCTCAGAGCCGGGGCTGGGGCTGGGGCTGGGGCTGGGGCTGCTCTGCCCAGCAGCCAGGTAAGGGGGCCCTGGGGGGGGGTTCAGAGGCAGCTGAGCCGGCCTGGCAGGGAAAGGGCATGGAGGAGAGGGTTGACCTGGGGCAGTGGGTGAAGAGGGCACATTACAGTGGGGGGTTAGGGGACCAACGGCCAGATGGGGGCTGAGGGCAGGAGCTGGGGTGCATGGCAGGTAGTTATGGGGCTGGTGTTTGTGGGGGCTGGAGCTGGGGTGTGGGGTAGCTGGATGGGGGGCTGGGTTTGGGGGGGCAGGAGCTGGAGTGCAGGAGGGGGACCCCTGGATGTGCGGGAGGAGGGCCCACCAAATTATACTTTAACCCCTGTCTAAGATACTTGGGGGGCAGAACTGGTGTTTGGATCCATATACTCTTTACTGTGCCAAACAGTGCTTTAGAGCCAGAGATAACTAAGCCCAGTGAGGAGCATGGTTCTCTTCACACTTACACCAGTTTTAAACAGGTTTAGCCCTGATGCTTCAGTAGTTATTCCCAATTTGCCTCAGTGTGAAATGGAGGAGAATCAAGCCCATTACTGACACCACAAACAAAATCATCTACAAAAGCTATACAGCTGGGGGTTGGAAGGGTCTGAAGTTAAAAGAAGAGGCAGGGAAAGGGAAGATGAGAGCAGCCAATGAGTTTTGTAACCATAGGCTATCATCATTTAATCATTCCATGTCTATTGAAGTAAAACATCAGGAGTGCAGGGCACATACTGCAACATTAGTCTTTGTGATCAATGGGCATGCACGTGAGTTCTCTGAGCAGTCATTATACAACTGTAAGGAACTAATCCTGACCTCGCTGAAGTCAGTGGCAAAAATCAGGTCATAAGTCTCCAGTGTGGTCAACAACTAATGCATTCTACAACTAGGAGTCAGTCACAGCTGTATCATGCTGTATGTGGAATTGTATTAGACTACAGCTATCTAGGGCTGCTTTATATTATGGTCTCATAGTGCCTCTTTCCCCAGCATTGCAAAGAGTAGTGTATGAACATAGTGCCCATGCTCTGCCTGTAGTTGCACCAGTGTATGAACATAGTACATGTGACCTGCCTGCAGTCGCACTAGTCTATGAACATACTAACATACTACACGTCTGTCTTTAGTCAATTTTTATTAACCACCTGCACATTTTTCTGCCTCAGTGCAGCGTGCACTGCTAACATGTCTCTGCCTTGCCTGCTTTCCGGTCAAAGAGCATAAGGACAGCATAACATTGCTTGTGTTCTCATGGACCTGTCCAGTTTTTCCTTGAAACACAGTGTAATTTAGTTTGTTTTGGCTTGCTGGGTTTTGTTTTATTTTGCTTTCCTTTCCTTTGTTTTGTTTTTGTACTCTGCACAACAGACAGAGCATAGAAGAATTAAGCCTTTGATGTCAAATGTGCACCAGAAGAGACACTAAGTGGGCCAGATCCTCAGCCAGCATTAACTAAGGTAGTTCCACTGGCTTCAATGATACCATGCTGATTTACATCGGCTGAGAATCTGGCCCATTGTGGTTAGGTTTTTTTTTGTTTTTGTTTTTTGTTTTTTTGCTTGATGTTACCACACTGAATTAAAAAATACTAACCAATATGAGAAAGAAAGGGAGAAATATTTTCCCACTGGAAGAATCTAAAATTAAATTAAAATACATGGCTAGATTTCCGTAACTTATGTTACTTGGAGTTAATTTCATCAAAAAGACCCAAATCACTATTGGAAACTAAACCTCTAGTGTGTCACTGTTTTGAGCCACTGGGATTTATTCTTATTGTAGCCAAGTTTTTAAATCAGTGGTTCCCAACGTGTGGCCTCAGGGACCAAAAGTGGCCTGTAGGGGCTTTGAGTGGCCCACAGCTCCCTGCCAGCTGGCTGGAGAAGAAAGCTGTTGCCTAAGGACCTAGGCCAAACGCATTGCCATGTAACGAAGAAAGAAGCAGACTCCTTGCTCCAGCCAAGAGGACAGGAAATCAGTGCTCCCCTTCCCTGACTGAAGTATTCCACCTGGGTCCCCAGGCACTAGTGTCCCTGATGAGGGAGGAAAGTGCTGATCTTCCATCCTCCTGGCTGCAGAAGGGAGCCTCTAGCTAGGGACCTAGGTGGAGTGTATGAGGCTACAGACCACCTGCCGCTTCCCTGCTGCAGCCGGGGTCAGGGTTACCAGATGTCAGGCAAAAGGAGGACGTGTCGTCCTTTTTACCTTCTTGTCCTCCTTTTTACTTTCATGTCCTCTGTCTGGCAGGCATTTTAAAATATATGAGTTTGTCTGGCTTTTTACTTATAGGGGTTAAAGTATGCTGGAATGCCACAAAATACCTTGTTTTTAGGGGAAAGTGTTCCAGGGCCTCCTAAAAAGAGAAGACTATTACATTAATACTGCATTTCCTCCATGTGTCCTCTAATGTCCTCCTTTTTGTACTTCCCTGTCCTCCTTTCCAGGCTTTGGTATCTGGTAGCCCTAGCCAGGGGGATGGGAGATCAGTGAGGAAGGAGGCATCGTCTGCACTGAGCTCCTCCTGTCTGGCTACAGTGGGGAGGGGGGGGGGGGGTGCTGCAGATGGAGGCTGGTGGCCTTTTAGAGTTGTAACAGTGATATCTGTGGCCCTTGAGCCAAAGTGTTTTGGAATAATGGTTTTAAATGTCTTTATTTTCCCCCTTTTTCCTCCCTGCTGCAGATATTGCCCCCAGGCTGCACTACCATGAAAACTGGTGACAATTTTTAAAATTCCAAAATTTCAATGAAATTTTAAAATTGAAAAAATGAATGGGAAAACTTGGGGCAATTTTTTTTTTGTGAACACTTTCCCCTAGTTTTGGATCTATCAACATTTTTTGATTTTGAAATTTCAAAACATTTAAAATTTTGAAGTATCAGATTTCAGAAAAACAGTGTTGGGGGAAAGAAATCATTTATTTGTTTCTTTTGTTCAACAAGTAAATGAGCTTTCCTGGTTCCAGAGACTGAATTGCCTAATCAATTCAGTAAAATTTTTGCTGCTTAATTCTTTTACAGTCAGCATTTCCTACAAAATGTTGGCATTATTCTAAGCTCTCCAAAATGATGGACCGAATTGACCACAATCTAACACACCCAGGAATGTAACTGAGATGCAAGCTGATGAAGGGCACCCACAGAACAGTATGTGTGTGTCTGTAACTAAAAACTCCTCTTCCTCTAGGACATTTACTCACCACTCACACACACACACACACACACACACACACACACACACACGATTTTTGCTTATATAAAATAAAAATAACATGAACCTTGGTGGTTTCAGGATTCATATTGACTCCAGCTGTAAAATCCAACCAAATGAACAAAGAAACCATTCTATTTGCTGCAGTTTCTGTATTAAAATGGAGAACTATTGTACCATAACAGTTAGCTCTTTGAGCTCCCAGACACACCTTCATAAAGTAAATAGAAATAAACAGAAACACAAGGGTGGAGATCTCACTCTGATTTCTTTCTCAATGATGAGTCACCTGTTTGTAAAGCAGGAACATCCATTCTCACTATTACAGCTAGTCCTCACTTAGTGACCTACTCGTTTAGTGACCCCTCAGAGTTATGACCGGCTCTCTGATGAGTTGGTATTATGGCGATGTACGAGAACTCGCATCAACTCTCTCAGATTACCTATATTTACAGTACACTATGCAAACTAAGTTCAGTACATTAGAGCTTAAAACATTTAAAATATATATGAAAAATGTTATAAATGATGCAAAGGTGACATTAAAACTATCTACCGATGGTTGAAAAACCCACTACCAGTAAAGTACATTATGCCTGAAATACCGGTAAGGGCTGCTCCTCGTTTAGTGACCAATTCGTTTATCAACTGGGTTTCAGGAACGGAACCCGGTCACTAAGTGAGGACTACCTGTATAAATCCTTGAAATCAAAGGAGAATAAGAAGTGCCCAAATACCCCTCTGAAAATGCCCAAATAGTTTATTTGGCACTGATAAAGAACTCAAAACTTATAGGACAAAATCTGTCTTCATATATGTTGTTCTAAGTAATAGGACTTGCACGCTCATATTCAGAGGCAGAATCTGGCTCCTAAAGTGGAAATACTGCCCTGCAGATATAGCAGCCAATAAATAAATAGCTGAAGGAATCTACTGTGCCTCTTTCTGCTTATTATATCCTGTCTCCTTTCCTTCTTTTTGGTTGAGGTACTTTAGTTCTTAAATATCTTCATTAGTCTGGCACACTTAAAAAGGATTTTGATATATAAATTAATGCTAAGACTAGGGATTAGATTCTGTGCTGCAGCTAAAAGAAATGGTGGACAGAACTCTGAGCCCTGAGAGGGACAAAAGGCAAACCAAATGGTGTAACAGGCTGGAACTGAGTGGGGCAATGGGAGCGGGTGGTTGTTGAGCCCAGTAGTATGAGCATTAATTATGAGAGGGAAGAACTGCATTGGGGGCGGAGGGAGGATGGTGAATGTGTGTACGTGTGGGAAGTCATGGTGTTCTGTGTCTGGGGGTGCCAAGTGGGAAAATGTTTCAGCTGAAGTGATGGTTCAAAGCCAGTGTTTTCCACCCAGCATACCATGGCACACAAGTGTGCTGTCAGGTCTGAGCAGGAGTGCTTTAGAATTTTTGGGAAAACTTCTCACAGTTGTGGATTAGTTCATGAATATTCATGAGTTCATTTGGCAACTATGGTGATGCACCTCAAAATAATTAAAGGTATCAAGGTGTATAACAGCAGAGAAGAGGTTGGGAACTACTGGTCTAAACCATGAAGATGCTGAGTTGGAAAAGGAGTGGAACTCAGCTTAGAGGAATGGTGCGGGGGATGCACTTGGTGGTAGCCAAGAAGGCATGGGATGGGCTCTTGGTGGTAGCCAAGAAGGCATGGGATGTTTGGGTTGGCAGGGTGAATGCAAAGTGGATTTGGAATCACATGGGAATGAGGGTGTGGGCAAGCCAGTAGTGAGTTAAGGTTGGGAGGTTAACAGCTAGACCAGAAGGGAAGAGGTTAGGTAAAGGAGAGAACACAGAGGTGATCACAGACAGAGGTGAATGCTGTTCTCTGTCACCTTGCCCTTTACTGTTAATTGTCCCAGTTTTTCATTCTGAAAAAGTAAGGGGATAGGGAGTCTTTTTTTTCCCCAGCCTCCTCTAAAATGCTTCTTTGTGACATCTCCCACCGAACTAAGTCCCAGGAGGTGTTTGCATGTGGAGGAGTGGCTTGTGACTTGCAGCCCCACAAATTCTTCTGAGCATCAGCTGCCACCACTCCTCTCTATTTCATAAACACTCTTTGTGCTGAAATGTTTTCCTAGAGTCAAGATGTAAAAAGAAAATACCCCAGACTTCATTTTATAACAACAAACTTACTGTAGCTACTGAAATATAGTCAATAGCTGATATTCAGCAAAACAAACAAGGAGTCCTGTGGCACCTAAAGACTAACACATTTATTTTTCACTTGAACTTTCGTGGGTGAAGTCTCAGTTCATCGGATGCCAGGAGGTGAAGAAATCCTAAACTGAAAAAACCTTACAGAATGGGAAGGAAAGATGAATCCTGTGATTATATTTCAGTACATCAAGTCAGATTACTCCAGCAAATCAAAACGATTTGTATATTCAAACAGTGTGTAGCAACATATCAGAAGTGGTGAGGTTGAGAGGGGTGAGAATCACTGTTTATAATGAAAAAAAAAGAGTCCTGTGGCACTTTTAAAGCGTAATGTTCGTACTTAGAAAGGCAATTTATGTCTCTATTCAAACATGAGCTAACAGTCAGGCTTTTAAGGAGAAGTCATGCGGCTTTTGCTGGAGAGGAAAGGCTTCAAGTCAACCAGAACATTCTTTTCCACTCACTGTATCTCTGTTTCTGAGGTCCTGTACAGTGTCCCATCTAGACATTGTGTGAATGGAATGATAACTGAGGCATTCTGTATTTGATAGGGTATGATTTTGTGATCATCTATGATGGTTAAGATATTGCTTACTGGAATAGTATACACACCTCATCTTCATGAGGTTCCCACTGATGCAGCAGCCGTAGAACTTCACAGTGTGAGCATCCTTCCATCTCACACAGCCAGTATGACATATAGTGTTTAACTTAAAACAGCAGATATTAAGAGAAGGCTCAATATTAACATTAAGAGTGGAACTTCTACCCATATGAATTATTATACTGTAGTCAATGGGACTCATCAGTAACAACAATGCAACATGAATGAAAGTTGTGGCCTCTGGCCCAGCGACTCTAGCAGAGCCTGAATGAGAACATGGCACAGATGCCCTTCATTATATTTTTGTTGTTATAAATTTTATTAAAGAAACTAAAACAGAAATAAAGAAACAAACATGTCATGTCATGAAATTTTTATACTGGTGCATTTTGTGGGTTGAGGTGTGTTCATATCTAGCCCTCAAGTGATCTGTTTCTTCCAATAACATAGATAACAGCCAGTTGGTGACTCACCCATCCTGCAGTAATAAGCAGCCATTCTGTCACCTTCTGTTATTTGTTATACCTGAGGCATGTTAGAATTTAACTTCCTTGATAAAGAGATAAAAGAAAAGAACAGAAAGCTCAGGTGAAAGAAGAATGCTTATTAAACTGAATCTGCCTCCTGGAGTCATGGTACACTTTTTAAAAAATTATTATTAATGGGGCCAGATTGTTTAGATTAGTGAGCAAGTACTCACATGAGTAGTCCTATTGACTTGGATAGGGCTAGATAATGTCAATAATTCATCAGTGTTGCAAGCAAGCAGTTTACAATTGTGCCTTAAAAATTAGCCTATTAGTATATTTCTGTGCCCAAAGGTAGGGAACATATGTAATATTGAGTGTATAATATAGACAAAGTTCTGAGGTTTTCATTCTGTTTTTACTTGGCTTTTAATCAATTCAATGGACACTTGCCAGAATAAGGCCTGAGTGAAAACTGAGTAAAACTGCAAGCTTTGGCGCTGTAAGAATATGTTTATTTTTCTAACGCTGTCCATCTGGGAATCTCAATAGTCATTAATAACAATTAGTTAAACCTGGGAGTGGCCCTGCGGAGTAGCACTAAGTCACTGTCCCCGTTCTACAGATAGGAAAGCTCAGGCAGAGAGAGTTTAGAAATAACTTTTCAAGGGGAGCCCCTAATTTGTAGAGGGGCCTCAAAATCTGGATACCCTTTTTCAGACACTTAGTATGTCTGAACTGCATATTCAGAAATAGAAATAAGCATAGTTGACACCTCTGAAAATGTTGGCCATAGGGCCTGATTGCCAGGAGGGTTACGCCCCCATGGTTCTCAATGATTTCAATAGAGCTGTGGATTCCTAAAGCTAGAGGGAATGCTACTTTGGTTATATGTACAGAAAGCACTGGAAACAGTAGACAGAGCTATAGGTTTATTTATAGCATATGAGCATGAGAGGATATTGAGCATATTTCATAATCATAACAATAACCACATGAGGATAATTCATGCTAACTCAGTAATAAATCTGTTATGGCCTATTCATCTCAGAGGCTTGATAGCCTCTTACAAAGGAAGCCCCCTCAAATTATCTCAGAAATAACTTTAATACATACAACTCATGGTAATAAATTAATTTTTAAAAATTGCTCTGACTGCAAAGTTTTGTGCCAGATTTCACTCTAGGTTGCAGTTTCTAATAGTTTAAACCTCCACAAATAGGACTTTGTAGTGGAAATGCTGACAGACCTTTTGTTAGATCCTTGACAAGTCATCACAGTTCAGTGGGCATAAAAAATTATGATTTGCTTTTGCATTACTATCTGTTGGCTCAGCCTTGAAATCTTTGTAGACCGTACAGACCCTCTGGAACAAGCAATATCTGACCTCACATATCAGCTTCCTTAGAACAGCTGTTAAGGGGAACTTTCATATGGAAGAAAACTTGAGAAAAGAGGCAAATTATACACAAGGAATTTTAATGTTCTTGGCCTGGACTTCACTGTGGCTGAAGAAATTTGGAGCCTGACCATGGCCAGAGTCCATGTGCATGGATGCCTACTAGTGACCTTCCATTCCTTGCACAAAATCCTTGAGCACATGGACTGCTTCAATCTAGCCTAACTGATAGCACTGCACTTCCCATAAGGGTGAAGAAGGGAAAGGACTGGTTGCCTTACGGTGATCAGACAGGGGAAGAAGATCTAGTGGTAAGGATGTTTCAAGAGGAGGCTCACAGAGCATACACTTCTCTTCACTTGAGACTGTGCTTAGTATGCTTGGTCGCTTTCAGACCATGGGAGATCCTTCTGTGACACACACATTTACCAACTGAAGGAGGGAGGGTCTCCACAAACTGGCCTTCTTCTGTGTCCCAAACTGAGTCTTTGACAGTGTACATTGCATGTACTAGCAAGTAGCATACATTTATATACATTGTTGTTTCTTTGTATCTTTCCTACAACATATCAGACCAAATTGTGCTCACAGTCACACCAGTGTAAATCCAGAATCACTTCACTGAGATAGACTGATTACTCTGGCTTGAAGTGATGTGACTGAAAGCAGAATTTGACTCATAATGCTCACTTCATTTTCAATATCTAGGTCACACCATGAAATCTGGTATTTTCACTTTGATAAACTCAAAATGTATCAATTTTTGCCTCATTGAATAACACTACGCTCTCATCCTAGCTGGGAGACCTGCAGGAGGAAACTAACCAGACAGTCTAAATGATGACTGAGAAGGAATGAAATGAGCCTTCTCTGGGACAATGCTTTTTCCTGCTTCTGGAGGTTCCTCCTGTTTTCACATTGGCTTCTGCATCCGGTACTGTAGCAGGATCTTCTTTCACATCAAAGCATCTCTCCCTAGCCTGCACATGTAGGGGCACAACCTTAGTTTCCATGGGAAAGAATCTTATCCCAAAGGAAAGGGAAAGAAATGTTTGGTTTAACTACACATAATATTCCCTCTTCTGAATAAGGCTCTCTCTCTCTGTTGTTATACTCTTTCTGATCCCTTGGGGTACAAACAGCACATTCTTTGCATCGTTTAAGCTTGGTTCTCTTTTGAAGTATTTGAAAGGGTCTGCAAGGACTTTTTCTCCTATTCAGATGTAATACCTTTACCTACCAAAAACATGCTAAAGTCAAAGACCAAATTAAGCTCTAGTTGTAACGCCATTTTTGCTAGCGATCTTACATCCAGGATGAGTTTGGCCAATTTCTTTAATCTTTTAAAGGAACTCTGTGTTACAGACAAAATGGAATTTAGTCCTCTCTTTCTGTGACCTTAGCAACCTAGGAAGAACCAAGGGACAGGAGGTACCACACTGCTGTGACTAAGCTAAGTGACTGTGGACAATGAGGTCAACCAGTTCAAGTAAAGTATGGCAATCAAGGATGGTCCTGGGCAACAGGCTATAATTTGAGGCGAGCTACTGACTCATGATGTTTCCCTGGAAAACTCTCAGAACTTCCGTCAGCACACAGAAAGGCAGGAAATTTTTGGAAACTGGAAGCTACATTTTAGTTGAGCTTTTCTGAGTAAACAACAAATAAAAATTGCAAACTTATCCATAGATTCCAAGTCCAGAATGGACCATTCTGATCATTTAGTTTGACTTCCTGTATAACACAGGTCATAAATTCCTCTCTCCTTCTCCCAGACTGTTCCTCGAGCATATTTTTTAGAGAAATGTCCAATCTTGATTTAAAAATTGTCTGTAATGAATTCACTGTGACTCTTGGTAAATTGCTCCAATGGTTAAATTACTCTCACCATTAAATGTTTAACTTTTTTCCAGTCTGAATTTTCTAGCTTCAACTTCCAGCTCTTGGATTGTTTTATATTTTTCTCTACTAATTTGAAGAGCATGTTACTAAGGGTATGTCCACACGTATCTTTTAAATTGAAATAACACTGATTATTTTGATTTAACAAAGATTAGGTCCACACAAAGTTTTTTTGTTTTGAAATCATGAGCTCCATCATTTTGAAACAAGAGACGTTATTTTGAAATAGCTTAAACTACTTTAATTCAAATTGTCTGTTAAAGCAAAACGGTTATTTCAAAATAATGCCGTTCGGATGTGTTATTTCAAAATAACCCTTATTTTGAATTAACACTTTTGCCCTTCTTCCCAAGGTGCCTTCCTTTTTCTGTATGTTGGGTGGGGGCATGGCCCAGGTAGGGGACCATGTTGCCATACCTCCCATGGTGCTCCTCTCCTGATTCAAAATAGCAAGTCCTGTGTCTGAACTTGCTATTTCAATTCGAGGTTTTTGCTTATTTCAGTTTAAGTTAATTCAAAATAACGATTTTATTTTGAATTAGCTTATTTCAAATTAATTTATTTCAAAATAAGCATCTACACGTGGACATAGCCTAAATATTTGCAAGTACTTATAGACTGTAATCATCACCAATTAACCTTATTTTTATTAAGTTAAATAGGCAAAGAGATGGCTCCCCATTTACAGTTACATTTGAGACCTATCAGTTAGCCAGTTTTTAATCCATTTAATGTGTATCATGTTAATTTTATTTCATTCTAATTTTTTAATCAAAACATCATGTGGCACCAAATCATATGTTTTACAGAAGTCTAAGCATATTTCATCAACACTGTTATCTTTATTAATCAAACTTGTAATCTCATCAAAAAAAGATACCAGGTTAGTTTGACAGGAACATGAAACCAGCTGATCTGCTTTAATTATATTATCCTCCTTTAATTCTTTATTAATTGAATATCAATACCATATCAGCTGCTCCATTATGTTTTTCAGGATTGATGCCAGGGTAACAGACCTATAATTACCTGAGTCATCACTATTTACAGCAGAGACAGCACTTCTAATTTATGGATTTTCTCTGAAAGCTCATGTGATAAATAAATTTGTTAGTCTTCAAAAGGGTCACAGGACTCTTGTTTGTTTTGCTGAACTAGACTAACACGGCTGCCCCTTTGACACTTTTGATTTAAATATCATGAAATCATAGAAATGTAGGACTGGAAAGGACCTGAAGAAGTCATCTAGCCTAGTCTCCTGCACTGGGGCATGACGAAATAGACCATCCTTGACTAGTGTTTGTATAACCCGTTCTTTAAAACTTTCAGTTACAGGGATTCCTCTCTTGGAAGCATATTACAGATTACTGGCCCTTATATTTAGAAAGCTTTTCGTAATATCCAATCTCAATCTTCTTTGCCACAGACCGAGTACATTATTTCTTGTCCTACCTTCAGTGGACATGGAGAACAATTAATCACTGTCTTTTTTTTAAACTTTCCTTAACATATTTGAAGGCAGTTATCAGGTACCCCCTTAGTCTTCTTTTCTAAAGATTAAACATGCCCAATTTTTCCTCACATTTTCTCGTAGGTCAGGTTTTCTAAAATTTTTATCATTTATATTGCTCTCCTCTGGACCTTCTCCTATTTGTCCACATATTTTTTAAAGTATGGCACTCAGAACTAGATGTAGTACTGTGGCTGAGGCTTCACCAGTGCCAAGTAGAATGGGACAATTACCTATTGTCTCATATACAATATTCCTGTTAATACCCCCCCAGAATGATACTATTCTTTTTTGTGAGTGTATCACGATGTTGATTCATATTCAATGTGTGATCCACTCTGGCCCCCTCAGATCATCTTCAGCAATACTACCATCTAGTTGGTTAGTCCTTATTTTGTAGTTGTGCTTTTCATTTGTCCTTTTTAAGAGTATTACATTGCACTAGTCTTTACTGAATTTCATCTTGTTGATTTCTGACCAGTTCTCCAATTTATCAAGGTTGTTTTGAATTCTCTGGTTAGACACATCTGGCTATTGCAAGACTACAAGCAGGAGGCAGTTTTCACAAGCATCAACTGTCTGCTTTCATTGAAGTCAATGATAAAACTCCTATTGACTTTAATAGGAGCAAAGTAATGCCAAAGCTCCTTACCTTTTTTCTTCTGCACTTGCTCCCTTCTGTTTTCGCCACCCTTTTTCTTAGTTGGCATTTCATCCCTGTGGGACAGCAGCTCCTGCCTTGAGGACTACTTGGTTTCCTTCTGCCCCAGACTCTTTGATTCTGTCCAGCTGTGTACTTGGGCTGGGTAAGTTGCTTTCATTGTTTTTAATGTTTAGTATTTTGGCACTGATTGCACAGCCTTTTGAGATGCATGTTAGATCCCATTTAAATCTTCAGGAGGAGCTTTGCCTGAGAAAAAGCCATGGCAGCAGGCCATAAACAGTTTAATGTCTAAATGAAGAGAAATGAGAAAAGTTTAAAACTGGATGCTTCAAAGATCTGACTGGAACATCTATGTATGCATTTTGTTGAGGGGATACTGCAACTAATGAAGAGCCACATAGCAAGCCAAATTCTTCGTACCATGCATTTTTGCAATTGTACCTGGTTAAAAAAAAAAAAAAGTAAATTGTCAGGCAGTGCATGTTAAAAAAAATTCCTGAGAGCAGAGAGCTACAATTTCTTGATGGCATGGGCTCATGCAGATGTGTGAAACATGGTTAGGGACAGCCTGTCAGCTGTGGCTAAGCTGTGTGCAACTGAGTTGAGTATAAGGGATATGAATGATGCACTTTGAGCAGCCTTGCTCTTGAGCCCATGCTACTGTGCCAGGTTCTGACCACAGTTACTGGTAGCCTCAAGATGTAGTTATGAAAGTCAGGAGAGGTAGGGCTCTGGGAAGCCACAGCCATGCTCTCTTTTTACGCAGCCACATTCCATAGACGGGAGCCAAGAAGGGGCTGGCATAAGAAATGTACACTAGCTATAGTCTGTGGGGATGCTATTATATAGAGGAGATCCTCCAGGGGCTGGATCCACAAGAATTAAGGTGATGTTGTGCCAGTGGAGTGGGATTGGGTGGCTGAAATGCTGCCTAGGATTGTCTGCAGCCGAAAATGCTGATGGCAAGTGCTGTCATGTGAGTCATTTACACCTGATTATAAATCGAAGGATTCCAAGAGAGATAGTAGGGGAGTAAATCACATGTCAACATCAGAGGAGGTCATGGCTGTCCCTTTTTAACACCAGGGAAAAAAGTAAAATCTTGTCTGCAGAACACTTCTGCATTGAGTTGATGTTAAAGGAAATTGTTTTGGGATTAGCAGTGGGTGACACAACACTTGAACAAGATTTGGTGTTTCCTCTATAGTACAAGCTTACACTTCTTTTTCTAACGTTCATTCTTGTAGCTTTTCTCAGCATGATAGTTGCAAGAATATCCTTCCCACTGGAGCTATCTTTTCAAACATTCTCTTCCAGGGCTTGGAAGACTTTCTGTAGCTAACACCAATGGGATGTTAGAAAGTTCAGTTTGCAATCATGGGTCACTCCAGTGTTTCCAGCAAAGAAAATGGAATATGTGATAGGGTGACTGGGGTACCAGTGCATTGGATCAAATGTTCTGTGCCTTGACTGCCACCTTCAGGATGCTGTGAATTCAAGTCAGCCTTGTCAATTGGTGCAGTTAGTTGATGAGTAAAGGTAAAAAAGCTAAAGGCATGGATAAAATTAGGAGCAGATTGAACTAGCTGCTAAAGACACTTAGCAAACTGCAAGGGTTAAACATTCATTTTTTCTCCCCTTAGGACCCAGTTGAAAAAAAAATCATTCATTCTCCTGATCCAACCATTACCTCTTTGAGCAATGCATTCCAGTCTTTTGGCAGTGGCAGCAGGGGGCACCGCAACCCAGTAGCTGAGGGTCTGTGACTCAGCTTACCCTATGTTTGAAAACCACTGTTGTAGATGAATAGCAAATGTGGGGAAAATTGACTTCCATATTACTGTTTTCTTAGAAAAAATATTCAGGAAGTCATCACTAATTTATCATTAGTTACTAATGATTATCTTAATTGGCAACATGGGACAAAAGTCAACAGATATGAGGTTGTATATGTAAAACACTGAAATGCATTTTACTCTGATTCAAAGTCCATTGATGTCAGTGGGCCTTGGATCAGGCCCTCAGATCAGGCACTCCTTGAATAATGGGCAACCAAATTGTGGATTGCAGTGTGCAGGTGGAAGTCTTCCTTGACTGGTCATTCTTCTGTATTCTGCAATAACTGCAGCCTATGATTTATACTCAAGAGTGGCCCCAAATAAAGTGCAACACACAAGTTCAGTCTAGGAGCCACTAAAGAAATGAGTTGCTGCAGCAAGGTAAACCAGAAGAGACGGGTTGCCAGCTGCACCATATAGCAAGAAGATGCTGCTCTGACTTTGACCCAAGCTGCAAAGAACTGAAAGTTATTACCATCTGAAGGCTGCTTGGTGATCCCATGTGAAATACATTGGTGGGCTCATTTTAGTTTTTAGTTGACAGGCATCCATGTAATAAAACTGCTAGTAGTTCCACAGCTGGCACCCATTAGCCCCCTTGTGGGCAGTCTCATCAGAGAGACCAACAACTGAATGGGCTTGGAGACCTCTTATGCATAAAGAAGGCCAATCTAGACCTGAAAGGAGAGAAATATGGAGGAGATGGTACTGCCTAGATGTACATGGTCTATTTCTAAATAAAGAACTCAGATCTCTGCAGCTGTCAATTCAGTATCTTTCACCAGTATTTTAATTTTAAAAGATTTAAGATACATTTTAAAAAACTAAATTAAAGAAAAAGTGGTGTCTGCCAAAACATGAACTGCCATGTGAAATTAACTTCCCCAGAAGCTAAAATTATCAACCTGCTTGGGAAATAACTGATGATCAGATAAAGTCAGGACCGAACAAGCAAGATTTGCCTTTATTTTGAAGTCCCCTTTTATCATGACACCTCCCCAACTCCAAATACTCATTGACTTTGTCCCTGACTTAGTCCCCTTTTGCACCTTAATGTTTTTCCACCAGCATGTCGGCGTGCTCTAAGGGTATTTTCCTTCTTGGAGGGAGCTAAAATTTGCAGTGTGACTAGAAGAAAGCAAACAGACATTGCTTCAATCAGTCAGAATGCTTAAAAATTCAGCATCGTTTCGATAGCCAAAGGCAGAAAAGCTAATTATTTACTGTCCCAACTCATTTCATCCTCTCCTGGGAGAATGTGCTACTGAGCAGGCTGTGCAGATACAGCTGCAGGAGGGAACACTCCTAGCTGGGGCCCAAGTGTATCAGGCAGCATCACTGGTGGGGATATTGTGAGCTTTGAACAGAAGTGCGGTTGCAGGTTAACTATAAAGTCGATGAGCTCAGCCACTAGGGAAAGGGAAGAAGGCAGTGCCTGGCATTGCTTTCTAATGATCCTTCTAGCCATGTTGGGAGTGGCATTGACAGCAAGGATAGATTATTAAGATTAAGGGGGGTATTAAGGGGGGTATTATTCCGCAGCCTGTGGAAGGTGAGATGGAGACAAGCTGCTCTGATGCAGAAAGCCCAGAGGAATTCTTCAAGTCCTGAGACATCCTGATCCCCCTCATCCAGCTCCACCAACAATTTTTTCTAGCCTTTTTCCCAGACAGACTCATGCTCTTTGTCTCTTCTTGCCCCAGGTAAATAATATACTTGAACTTGTTCATATCAATAAAGATAAATATGAACGTTCCCACATGTTCAAATTCCCAATGAAGATAAATATGAACATTTCTGTACTTGCAAAAGCCCTGTGCATTTGTTTCCACTGAGAAAATTTGGTGTTACATCCAAGGACTGATATGAACTAATAGTTCAAGAGACTATCGCAGTGCTGTACTATACCTGTTACTTACAGTGACAACAATTAGGAAATAATGACAGGACTCTTCATTTGGAAATGAATATGACTAGTGAGTTTCTCCTGTAAGGAAGGCCTTTACTCCCCCTGCCCTCAGCCTCCTTCCTCCTCTCCATTAGTCAGCACACAAACACACATACGTACAGAGCACAACTTAAAACTGCATTGCTGAGGTGAGTGGTGCAGGAAGACGATGACATTTAGGAGGTGGCAGCGTGTCACACACATGGCCAGCATTGCAGATTTCTTATTTTTCAAGATGAAAGGATAATTTTCAAAATGTGTTAAAAGAAAATTAGGGAATTGTAACTGACAGCAGTAAACAGAATAGCTCAGTGGTTACTTTTTCATCCTGTGCTGCCCTCTACTGATAGTGAGTTCAGCTGCAGGGGAAAAAATATATCAGTTGCACTTACTCACTGTGAATAAGAATAATTTTATATTGCTATTGGCTACATTTAACTATCTCACAATTTAATGCCTGCCCCTGCCTCCAAATCACAAGCTGCAGATGTTGTCCAAGAATTTCAGTTCAAAAATATTTTAATAAGCTTAAAAATATGAATGTTGATCCATTTGGACTATCTAAGGGTCTGCAAGTTCAGTAGTGAAGGCAGAATTTTCAAAATTCGCAGAATAATGCTTACTGAGAACCTGATGTGTACAAATTATTTCTGAGATGTGATGGTGCTTGGAGAGTCTCATACAGAACATGTACTGTCGATATAACAATGTCTCTTCTCTATCTAGGTTATATTAATCCATTCAAATTTTTGTGGGTGAAAATTAAATCAAATAATCATGCTTAGAAAAACCAGCTAAAAATGGGAATGAGAACAAATTTCATCTAGTCAGAATAAGTCAACAAATAAAAATCTACCACCTTGATTTTGCAAAAGAATGAACATTTTAAGTTAATAATAGTAGAAATCTAATGATGAGAGTAGCAACCTGTGATGATGCCTAGAGAAAAGGCAAGGAATAATAGCAATTAGTAATAAGTATTCAGCATTCCTAAATGACAAATAATTAATTAATTAAAATTGGCAATAACCCTGTAAGATAGCCAAATATCAACATTATTTTCATTTTATGGATGTAGGAATTTGAAACATAAAAAAGTAAAGTCCAAAATGTTTAAAGCTGGGGTGTCTACATCCCTAATTTTGCTCCTAAATAAAATAAAAAAGCAGAAGCACTGAGAATCTGCAGACCCCACCCCCCAAAACCAAAAGATTGCTACTATTGAAAAGTAGCATATCCTCTAAGTGTATCACTATTAATATGGACAAAGCTCAGAGGATTTGGAAATTCATTTTGAAGAAACTCCCAATAAGTATGGCTGCTGATTCCAATCCTCTCAGGCCTGGAGAAGCTTAACTGAAAATAACTTAAGAACAGACTCCAGTGAAATTATGGCTACCTTCTACTTCTGGTAGGAGTGGGCATAACCAGGGGACTGAATCACCTTTCTTGTGACATTTCAGCACTTCCACTTTTAGAAGTGGAGAACTGTATGGAAGTGCAGAATAATGTAAAAGAAAATCAGGCAAACTCTTTTGATTCCCTAAGAAGATTTAGTTCAAGTGAGGGAACAAAGGTTTTGAGGGAGGTAGATTCTTATTTTTACAAACCGGTTTTCATATCCCTGACTTGTTTCTTGTTTAGTTCGGCAGGTTTCAGCATGTAAAGGTACTTTATTCTTGCCTCATTTACACAGTTTAATTTGGGGTGGACTAGATTTTCATTTAGATCTTGCAGCTCTTCTGCATCAAAGGGAGAACAGAAAAGTGACAAAAGCACCAGGAAGGAAATTCCTGAGTTTGTTAGCAATATAGTTTTCCATTCTACCTTGAATAGAGAAGTCAGCTTCCATGCAGTTTCTGGGGTGGAGACCATTAGAGTTAAAAAGTAGGAGTCTGCATACATGGAACTCAGCTACAGCCCTCCTCTCCATAAAAACTCACATTTACATCAATTCTGGAAGAACTGTTAGCTGGACAACACACCTTCTCCCTTGTGCACCCTGGTTCAGTCTCTGTGAAGGCATAGTTGAGCCCTGTAGATGTAAGATACAGTTGGTATAGTTGGCGTCTGAATGCACTTCACAAATTTTACATTATTTCTGCAAATTAAATCCTGTCTGTGCTGCATCCTGGTGAGGAAATGCTAGTGAAATTCTTCAGTCACACAAGATTCTGTCATGGAGCCACCTTCATCTGAGAAGAAGCTCAGAAAAAAAAACAAAAGACCATCCACGGCTGCAAGTGTGGCAATCTAAGGTGAAAAGCTGCAGAGGGTGACTGGATGGCTTGGTTACTCTGGAACTCACAGTCCTATTCGAAGACTGCTTCTGAAACCTGCAGTGGCCAATGCAGAAGAATAAAAGAATCTAGTATACCACTGTATTATACAATGTGTGACATGCAGATAAGTGCTTTACAGTGTTGGTCATTGTGTTGATTCTAAGGAGGCTTCCATTTGGGTCATCTATTATGACAGCTTCCTACATACATTTAGAGTCCCAGCTTGACTTTCAGTCACCTTAGCATGAACACACACAAAGCACATACAGCCACCAGATGAGGGATGGTATTCAAAGGAGAAATCCATCCTAGTTTCTAGTCACCAAGCCAAAGATATCAGGCACAAGCAATCAAGGAATGAACTGTTTCTGGACTAGCAAAGCGAGGATTCACCCTGATCCCCATGACAATCCACAGCCTAATATCTTAGAAAAAAATAATAGTTGGAAAAGCAATGGGGCAAATTCATCCCTGGCATAAGTAGGTTTCATTCCAGTGCAGAACTGCCTGCCTTCCAGTAAACCAGGTGGTGATCCAGAGCAGTTTGCTAACAGCGTGTCTCAGAATCAGAGGGGATTTTTATATTGGTCCCAAATGAAACCTCTAGCATGAAATGAGAAAAACTTGATTGAAGATGTGCCCCCCCCAAAAAGGAAAAAGAAATAATAAGTTTAAAACTATGTTGAGAATGATCCATGTGGAATGATTTCCACTGTCATTAAAGTATGTGATACATTAATTTTAATTTAATGTAAATGCAAGTCTTTATGGAGAGGAGGGCTGTAGCTGAGTTCTGTGTAACATTTTCCCATTGCTGTGGGGACTTTACCATCTTGTAATGGGAGTCCCAGCCTATACTTCTGTAATACTGAAAACATCCAGAACAATGAAAGCAAGTGAAATTGAATAGCAAACAACACAAAGTTCAGACTTGATCAGTGATGATGAGAGAGCTCCAGCTGGGTTCTCTGGAGAGCAATAATCAAGAATTAAAGTCTTGATTTTTTTTAAGCTAACAAATGAAGCTTCTTTTTTCTACTTAAATGGGATAAAAAAGGCCTATTAAATAGAACTAACACTAGTATTAATCTGCAAGCCACATCCCTGCTGGCCCCAGGAGAAAAAAAAGGAATTCTAAAAATGTTTAACAAAACCCATACAGAAAAGAGGAGCAGATGATAACTCTAAGCCATGCAACTTTGAAAAGCTCAACATCAGGAATTGAATGGGAAGAAGCAGTCAGGTGGGATACAGGTTTCATATCCTGTACCCCAAATCCTGTAGAGTTTGCACTCATTGAACCCTCTGCAGAGAGAACTTTCCAGGGTGTGAAAAGGGGTGGTGCCAGAGTTTTTCTTCCAGTGATTTGGTATTCTGTGTATCCTCCTTTTGGGGATTTCCTGGGGATGGGAATGGGTGGTATGCCCATCCTAGACAGGTCTGAATATTGGCTCACTTTACTGTCACCTTGTGACCATTTACTGTATGTTCATTTTCATATAACTATTGCATGGAACCAGATTTTGGCCCATATTGTAACTAGTTCACCATCTACAATCAGTATGTATTTATGTGTTACTGGACTACTCAGGCAGGAGGGGAGAGAGGCAGCGCATGAGTGAAGTTAACGAAAAGATCCACCACTCTAGGGATTGTCCCATCCTTTTCCTGTGTGCATGCTAATAAAGAGTATATCTGAAGGGCTATAGGGGAGGCATTATTATTAACATAGGGTAGGATGTCTTCATTAATTTAGAAAACTGAAATAATGATGAAGTTTTTCCCAAGGTTATCTCATACAATTGTTGTACCATATTCTTATGCTGCCCCTTCCTCAGGTGTGCCAGGCCAAGCTGAACACCTAGGCCAGAGTACAGTATGAAGAGTTTCTTTTTTTCCCTCACTCTTATTATTTTTTTATTTTCATGGTGCTACTGCATTGCCATCCAGAATTGGAAAGTGCTGACATACCATGAGAGAGACTGTTCCCATGGCCTATCAGTAGACAGGAAACATTGGAAAACTTCTGATGCACCCTGGATTCTCTAAAGCCTTGCAGCACTGTGTAGATATTTGCACCTGGCAAAAGAGGTGTAAAAGAATATTGTAAAGGAACAGACATAAGTTTAAATATAGAGAGTGCCTGGGCATCCAGGTTCAGAGAACAGCTCCTAGAGAAGGATTGCATTACACCAGTTATGGCATGAATTACAAGTACAACTACTGCGTGGCCTGCAGTATCCTGGAGACAGAAAATCAAAAGATCAAGAGATTGAAATATGAGAGTTAAGAAATTTCGGAACACCGCTTTTATAGAGATTGCAGAGGATATTATATGAGGTGTGGTGGAATGGAGGCATGCATGTTA
The DNA here is from genome assembly GCA_007922195.1 of Podocnemis expansa. Lineage (NCBI taxonomy): Eukaryota > Metazoa > Chordata > Testudines > Podocnemididae > Podocnemis > Podocnemis expansa. The sequence continues at coordinate 59,313,772 of ML681966.1, read as the reverse complement.
GAAAAAGTGGGTTTTCCCAGATTGTGGCAGTAGTATGGCATGGAGAGTTCATTAGTAATATGTTCCTGACTGTTAGAAGGAAGTCTACCATTCTGTTTTGGGAGCATTTTATATCCACTTTGCACTGGTGTGAATGACTATACAGGGTGCAAAGCAATGAATCTGAGCCAAGAAGTTTAAACAGTCTGCGTAAGCTCGAGACAGGTCTCTTCTAAGAATCTTTTAAGGTTCTTCTGTTGCTCCCACAAACAATTGCTGTTCTTATAGAATAATGGCATATAATAATCAAATTGTCCCCTTACTGAAGTCAGTAAGAATTTTTAAAGTGATTCAATAACAGCAGGATCAGAACCTTTGTCAGCTCATGTCAGAATGTCCTTGTCAAAGACCCAAACCTGATCTATAGAATTAGAGATTGCACTCAGCTAACATCACTCTATAATTTAAATGAAAATTCCTCTTAATAGCCTGGATTTAAATGTTTTTACAATATATTTATTATCTTATGCAGTGATGTTTTGTAACTTCAATTTTTTTAGCTAACAAGTAGCTCATCTAATGAAAGTAATGATTTTTTCGTGCTGAACTACATGGTAATTTGATGTATTTCAATTAAACAAACTGTCTCATTAGTGTGCCTTGATAAAGCAGTTGAGTTTTCTTTGATGGTCAGAAATATCTATCATGCTTTTGGGATGCAATCAAACTCTCCAATAAACTTGTTGCTAAAGAGGCTGCTGTGCATCATATACTTTCAGAACAGTCAAATGACCTAGTTTAAAAGTGTTTGAAGCTACTTTTTACTGTGAAATAAGACAAATTAACCTTGTTTAACAAGTTAGCCAAGTTTAACAAGTAGTTTTCAGTTTCAACACTTGTGTAAGCGCTATCTCAGATGCAGTAACACAGGATTATTTCATTTCTCTTATTCTATAATATGCATCTAATAAGATTGGAAAACACCTCTCAGGTGTTATAGAATGACCCTGGTGTGTAACACTTCTTATTCAATGATTCCATTGCTCTTTGGGCATATTTATGTTAGCAAATCTAGGCACCATTCTTTTTGCCTTTCATTTAGTTGGTCATTTCTTCCAGGTTATGAAGGACTTATCTGAATTAACAAAAGGGAAAAGGCACTATAGAAATACTTCAGCAGAAATAATTTTGTGTATTTGTAGCCAAGTTGAGTTGCATTTTCATTGCAGTGGCCTACTATAACTAATGCCAAATAGTTCTTTGAATGTGAGGCCAGATTCTCATCTGGTATAAATCATTATACCTCTATTGAAGGCAATGACGCAATGATCATTTAAACCAGCTGATGGTGTGTTCTTGATTCTCAGTATTGTCATTTTCCCCTAACAGTGTGATTTTGCATGTGAAGCCCGAGGCTGTGACTCTCTGTGGGCCTTCTCCCCTATGCATGGGGGACCCTTTTGCTGCCTGTTCCCAGCTAGGGTGGACACCCAGCTTGGGGCCAGAGTAGGTTGCGACTCTGCTCCTTACTGGGGCAGTCTGGGCTGGCAGCCACTCCACCCCCAGCAGTGGGTTATCCTGGCCAGTCACTGGCCAGCCTGAGGCCAGAGAACATGGGGTGGGACCACAGCGGTCAGGACGGCACTTGGCATTGGGACTGGCCAGCACTGTGGGGTGGCATTGTGGTGCAGGCCAGCATAGCCATTCTGCGTGTGAGGTAGGGGCTAGAACCTTGGCTGGACTGGAAGTGCCTAGATGAGCAACCTAGGGGATGAGATGGCCTGTCACCAGGGGCTGGGAGTCCTGCATGGGGCCAGAGGCACTCTGGACCTGAGGCAGATCCATCAGGATAGGATAGGATGGGGTTGGGCCTGGATTTATTTTTGTGGGACGGTGGGGGTCTCCCTTAGCTCAGGGCCCTGGGCTGAAGCCCCTAAAACACGTGCCTTAATCTGGCCCAGGTGCTAGGATGTGTTGAATTAATGACATACAGAAAGATGTTATATTTTAGACTTTTTACTTTTGAAGTCTTTGCTTTAAATATAGTGTACATTATGGAGAAAAATAAATTATGTGATCTCATTCTAGTGGTAGTACAAAAATCTATATTGCTGCTCTATTGGTTTTAACTGCTAAAGAGAGATCAAGGACTACAAGAGAATTGTGGCCCAGGGTAGCATACAAGTCAGAAGGGAAATGCACTAGCAGGACCCTTATGAGAATCTTGCACCAACAAATAGCTAATCCATAATGTCTGTTAGAACTAGTCTTTTCAGAGAACAGAACAAACAAACAAACTGAAAGCTGAGAAGTCGATTCAAACAGATTAGAATTTACATATGTATTTATGACACTGTTAAACCAGGTACCAGCTCATGCCAAGGTCCCATGTCTCAACTAACCAAAGTATCTTGGTGGAATCAGTCTGACTAACCTCACTAGAACTGTTAAAACAGGTATTAGGATTGTAAAACTGTTTCATTTTACTGAATGCTTGTGAGTTGCTGCATGCATTAACCTCACTTAGAACATCTGTATCCTATATTGTAAAGTCATATTTAAGCCTTTGTGGTGTAAGCCTATGTAAGTGTGTAAATCACCAGACAGGAGAGAGACATTAACTGGTATGAAATGTTAGTCTCCAACAGAAGGAAGGTCCATGGACTCCCGAAGGACAAGGGTAGAACATTAAAGAGAACAAAAGATTTTGTTGTTTCCTTTCCTTCCTTTCAATCCCTCCATGAAGAGTCACAAGAGTGAATTTCTCTCAACAGCTAAGTTTGAAGGTCAGTCCAGAAGCAGAGAAGAGAATGATAACCCCTAAGGCCTTGTCTACACTAGCTCTTATGCCAGCAAAACTATTGTCACTCAGGAGTGCAAAAAACCCACCCTCTTCACCAACATAAATTTTGCTGGTATAAGTGCTTGTGTATACAGTGCTGTGTTGCAGGAGACGCTCTCCTGCTGCCATAGTTACTGCTGCTTGTTTAGGAGGTTTTATTACGTGTGTTGGAGAGTTTTCACCTATTGACATAATGTACCCATACAGGTGATTGTGCTGGCAAAATTTATGTCACTTGGGGTGTGTGATTTTTCACACCCCAGAGTGACAAAAGTCTTGATGCCGCAAGTCCTAATGTAGACAAGACCTAAAAAATGGGAACGGGATCTTTGTGTTACTCAAACTCAGAGAGGCAAGGTTTTATGGCATAAGCAAGAGAATCCCAGGGTCTGGTCTGGGTTAGTCCTAAAGAACACATACAGCTTGCTTATTTTAGAAGCTTCTATTACTTTTTGAAACTTAACATTGTAACTCATTAGTAAGTTTGTGTTCACCTGCTTTAATCTTGTAAAAAATGCTTATTTCCTGTTTTATAAATCTATATTTAGTTTATTATAGGATGGCTAAAAGCATTGTCTTTTGGTGTGAGATCTAATCTAAGGTACAATTGACCTGGGGTAAGAGACTTGTCCTTTGAGATTAGGAATAAGTTGAATACTGCTAAATTCAAAAGGGTCAGCTGTGTTAGTCTAGTTCAGCAAAAGAAGCGAGGAGCACTGTGGCACTTAAAGACTAACAGATTTGTTTGTCACATGAGCTTTCATGGGAGAAAATCCCACTTTGTCAGACACTTTGAAGATGGGGGAACTTACAGATATTGCTGTGACTCTTGGTGTATGGCAGTGGTTCTCAACATTTTCTCTGCCGTGGCACACCTTGCTACCTTTAATTAATTTGAGGCATGCCACCAAAGAGCTTCCAAATAAACTAATGGATATTCATGAGCCAGTGAACCAATCCAGAGCATTTTGAGTATGTTTTCAAAAAATTTTGTGGCACACCTGACTGCACACCTGTGTGCTGTGGCACAGTGGTTGGGAAACACTAGTGTATGGGACCATTTATCACAAAGGTAGGCTTACCTTTGTGGTGAGGAAAATGGGGGAACCCAAGGAGACTGTCTGTGACTCCATACTAAGGTGGTTTATAGTGCCAGTGGAGTTTACACTTGATAACTGGTGAGTGATATCTAAGTATAGAACTCACAACTAGTTTGAGGTTTGTGCCTTGGTTTTAACAGTCTGCCTTGTGGTTTGTACTCACACTCTTGAACCACTGCAGGACAGCTTGGCCATACTAATATTTGATCATTCTATACACTTTCAGCAAACAGATAAAACAAAGACTGAGAAATCACAGGGATCCAGATTTAGAGGAGTCGTTGTGTTAGTCTAGTTCAGCAAAACAAACAAAGAGCCCTGTGGCACTTTTAAAGATGAACAAATTTATTTAATGCATGAGCTTTCATGAGGGAAATCCCACTTCCTCAGATACTTGAAGATGGAGGGGAACATCCACACACCAATCCCCTCCCTTACACCTGTAAGGGGTAGCTAGAGTGGGGAGAGAGAGAGTAAGCATCTTTAACCCCATTCTACAGATAGGGAAACTGAGACGCAGGGAGGTGAAGTGACTTGCCCAATATCATCCAGCAGGCTGGTAGCCAAGACAGGCTAGAATCCAGGTCTCCTGAGTCCTTATCTAGTGTGCTATACAAGAATAAGCCACATAGCCTCCCCTAAAGTGTGGGAAAGGAAGGATGGCTCAGTGTTTAGGGCACTAACTTGGACTCAGATCCACATTCAGTCATATGCCCCACCAGAAGTTTCTTGTGTGACCATGGGCAAGTCACTTAGTGTGTGTTCACACAGCCTCCTTATTCCGAAACAACGGAGGTTGTTTCGAAATCAGGTTTTGGCTGTTCACATGATGCACAGTTGTTTCAAAACAAGTTAGACCTAGTCTGTGGGCAAAACAACGTTGTTTTGCAACGGTTGTTTCGAAACAACACCGTGTGAACGTGTTGTTTCGAAATAATGGTGGTTTCGAACGACTTGTTTCGAAACAACCGTCGTCTGAACATGTTGTTTCAAAACAACGGTGAGTCGTTTTGAAATAACTGTTGTCCGGAATTGCTATTTCAATTCCGGCTTTTCTCCTTATTTCGAAGTGACTTTTTTGCTAATTCGAAATGTCACTTCGAAATAAGGCATTATTTCGATACAAGTTGTTTCGGAACAACCGTATCGAAATAACCCCCTGTGTAAGAACACAGCCTTAGACTCTCTATTACTGTCTTCCGCATCTGTAAAAATTGGGATACTCACAGCACGTATCTCACAGGATGTTGTGAGGTGCTCAGGACTACAGTGGTGGGCATCATATAGGTAGTCAGACATCATGGCCCTTTCTCACTCTGTGGAACTCACAGATAGGGTCGTCCCTAGGGTAGGGTGAGTGGGGCAGCCACCTAGGGCCCCACGCTTTGGGGGGGGCCCCATGGGGCCTGCACCATTGCCCCCCCCCATGCTGGGGACTGGGCTAGCCAGCCAAAAGCGGTGGCCCAGTTCAGTGCTGCCGGTCCCTCCTCCCTCCCACCCCCCGCTGCTCTCGGCTCTGTGCTGGAGCAGCGGGGAGGGGGCGGGAGACAGTATGGGGCCTGTACGGCCACCCCCTGCCCCAGCCACACTGCCTCCTGCCCCCTCTCCGCTGCTCCAGCACAGAGCTGAAAGCAGCTGGGGGGGGGGGGGGGGGGGGACCGGCCGCACTGAACTGGGCCGACGCTTGTGGCTGGCTCACCTCATCCCTGGGGTGGGACAGCTGGCACAGGGGCCTGCCCCGCCCCCAGTGTCAGGGGGGCTGCAGAAGGTGATTTGCCTGGGTTCCCGCACCCCCCCCCCAGGGACAGTCTTGCTCACAGACGGCCCTGTACAGGTCCAATGTCTATGCTAAACGAGGTGACGAAGACGAGGGTTTGAGGGGATGAGGGAGACAACTTGGCTGAAAACTTTAAAAAAAAATAGATACCAAGTATAATTTTCAGAGGTGGGTAATTGATGCAGGAACCTAAATCCCAATTTCTAAAGACACTTAGGCACAGGTGTCTCTCACTGAAAGTCAGGGGGGTTTATGCACCTCACTTCCTGAGTCATTTTTGAAAACAGTATTTAGGCTCTTTTGGTTGTTATTAACCTAGCCACATATTTTTTTAAAAATCCTTGTCACACTAACAACACCTTTGTAATTACATATGATGGACTTCTACAAGTCAAACAATGTCTGTGTTCTGCACCTGACTCTCTTTTTACAGTGGAACTAGACTGGACAGTATCACTTTCTGTTTCTAATTGTTTTTGCTTGATTGTTCTCATGCACTAGCACAATAATATATTTGGGTTTGTATACTGCAAAGAAATATTTACTTCCAATATACAAGCCCTTCATCCACCCACTACTCCTTTTTAAGAAGGCCTAAATTCTAAGCCTAAAATAAGCTGACCGTGTCCCTTTAATCAAAATTTAATGCTTGCCTTCTATCTCCTTCAAACACTTAAAAATCTGGAGCCTTTGGAGAGAAAAGAGTCATTAGTGCTGCTGTTTTCTTCTGGTTTCCAGTGTGTGGGAAGTTTGACCCTGAGGTATCATGTTAATTTGTTTTGTTGTTTTGTTCTACATAGAGACCTATTTTGGATAGATCTGTTACAGCACTGCTCATTTTGTTGTTTAATGGGGCTGTCTTGTGGGAAAAGAGCAGAATGAACTAAAATCTCCCTGAGGACAAGATGAGGCCAAAATATTCCTTTAGAGAGGCACAAACCAAAAAACTCTCCCAAGCATCTCAGAAATATTGTGTGCTGTTGTGTAAGGTCTTGTCATTGGGATGTCTGTTAAAGAGGAAGTGAGCCCATTACACCAGTGTTTTCAGAAGAGCTCAGTTCTCATTTAGGCATCTAAAGAAGTGACCTCACTGGGTATGTCTACACTGTGTGTTTAAGTTGACTTAAGGGCCCTTATGTCAACTTAAACAAAGCCCTGTCTACATTGCAGGGCAATAAAGTTGACTTTAGCATCAGGTAAAGTTGACTTTATAACTTCCACTTATAAAGTCAACTTTACAGTTAAGTCGACTTTATTAAGTCGACTTAAGGCAATGGGGAGGAGGAGTTGCCTTAAGTCAACTTACTTGGCCTCCCAGCCACAGAAAACAGGAATGGGGACTGGCTAGATGGTACAACACAGCTGGGAGCATCCCCAGCAGTGTGGACCACAGCCAAACTCCACATTTTCCCCGACTGAGCTGGCATCTCCCCTGTTCTGAGCCTTACTGGGAATCACAGCCTGACCTCGGCATTTCCCCCCTTCTCAGCCTGACCCCAGCATCTCCCCCATCACAGCTGGACCACAGCATCTCAGCCTGACCCCAGCATCTCCCCACATCGCAGCCCAACCCAGCATCTCTCCCATCACTGCTGGACCTCAGCATCTCAGCCCAACCTGGCATCTGCCCACATCACAGCCTGACCCCAGCATCTCAGCCGGACCTGGCATCTCCCTGCACTGCAGCCCAACTGCAGCATCTCAGCCCGACCCGGCATCTCCCCGCACTGCAGTCCCATCCCAGCATCTCAGCCTGACCTGGCACCCTACTGCATCACAGCCTGACCCTAGCATCTCCCCTGTTCTTAGCCCAACCCTGCATGTCTCCCCTATTCTTAGCCCACCCCGCATGTCTGCCCTGTTCTTATCCCGACTCTGCCTGTCTTCCCTATTCTTAGCCTGGCCCACATGTCTCCCCTGTTCTTAAGCTGACCCTGCCTGTCACCCCTGTTCTTAGCCAGCCCCACATGTCTCCCCTATTCTTAGCCTGACGCTGCCTCTCTCCCCACTTCTCTGCCCAAACCCGTGTCTCCCCCCTTGCCCTTCTCAGCCCAGTCCTTGGTGTCTCCCCCTTCTCTGCCCAAACTTGTGTGTCTCCCTCGTGTCCATTTCAGCCTGAACCTGCCTGTCTCTTCCCCTCTCAGACCAGCCCTGTGTGTCTCCCCTTCTCCAAGGACTCCCCCCCCCCGATAGTGTTGTAAAACAAACAAGGAGTCCAGAGGCACTGTTTATGACTAACAAATTTATTTATTGGATGAGGTTTCATGGGAGAAAAATTCCACTTCATCAGTCAGTTTGAAGATGGGGGAGTTTACAGAATGGTGGGAAATAAATGCAGGGGAGTGTAAGACATAGGATCAGGTCACACTCTCACAGCAAATCAAAGCAGTTGTTAAGATTCAAACGCTGATAAACAGCACATAGAAAGAAAGAAAGCAAGAAAGAAAGAAAGAAAGAAAGAAAGAAAGTTGCTATTTGTTTTAGATTAGATTGTGTGAAAGCAGGATTAAATCCTGACTATGGATTTTTTTCCCCATTATAACAGGTGATTTGATTTCACCTTCCTCTATGTGCTGCTTCCCGGTGTTTGAGTATTAACAACTGCTGCACCCTGCCCCTGCACTGGCAGTTGCCTTGCGGCACCTGTTCCAGAGCCAGAGGAGTCAGGGCAACACAGGGAGGGTGTGGAGTGCTGCGCTGGCACATTGCTGGGCTACATCAGGCTCCCAGACCTCCTTGAGCTCCCTGTTGCCACACACAGCATGGAGGGTGGTGTGGCCCACTCACTTCCTGTAGTAAAGGAGTGGCCGGAAGAGAGGGGCACCTCTGCTGTGGTGCACTGTGGGCCAGGTACCCACAATGCACCACTCCTAGGCCAACCTAGCAGCTGCCAGTGTGGACATGGGTAGTCTCCTGGCATTTTGAGTGTGGACGTGCTAAGCTAGCTTAATAAGGTCTACTTTAAGCAGACTTTATTAAGCTGGCTTAACTGAGACCTGTAGTGTAGACATAGCCATTGAGTGCTGAGCCCTTTTGGAAATCTGGCTTTGAGGATGAGAATTGAGCACATGAAAATCTAACCTTTTTTTGTCTCCATATACGACTCGAAGTCTAGTACAAGGACCAATTCACCAAGGAGGAGTTTGATTCAGATAGCCAGCTTGTCACAAAGCTCAAGGGAGCTTCTCCACACAGAGTGATGTAGAGATATTTTGTGTATTCTCTGCCATGCATGTAGCAAGCAGATCACAGGCATAGATGCCTAAGGCAACCTTAGCTTATTGATCTAGCTTTTCTGTTACAATATGAAGTTTTGTGTTGCTAGCCTTGCTGTATTTTTCTTTTCAGAAGAGCCTCCTTTTCTTTTTTCTATTAGCCATTACTTGATGGCAGTCCCCTTGCAAACACCCTCAGCCTCAGAACCACAGTGGGAACTTCTGGCTTACAGGGACTAGAATCCTTCTCCAATCACCATACACTCATGTCCATCCATTTAACAAAGAAATGTATTGTGCCCAGCCTCCCTCACCCATATCTTCTAAAGTCCACACAGCTTTAGGTAAAAGAAACACTAGCTTATTGATTAGCATATGATTAATTGAGGATATAGCAAAGCAATGCACAATCATGTAATAAAGCAGTCAGAAGTAACCACGTATAAATAAAAGATATAACATGCATACTACCCTATAATGCTATTAGAAATATGTTTCTCTCATCATTCAAGTCTGGCTAAGATGGCTTGCAGCTCTCTCTGCCTCTTTGAAGGCAGGGCACAGACCTTGTAGATGTTTCAAGATGGCATCTGTCTAGCTAAAAGCCAGCAGCTTCTCCCCTCAGAGTGTCTGCTTCCCTTTGAATCCCCCTTGCCTCTGCCACTCAGTGCTGCTGTGTGATTCTCTTTATTTCTAGCTGAACTGGGCAGCTAAATTTGCATTTCATTTGTCATGTAATTCTCCAGCCTCAGAGAGGGAGTCCTGAGGATCTGAGCCATGTAACTTGCTCCACGTGTGTGCACATACATAATGCTGCAGGAATCATATACCACAGTAATAATATATAATATGTTATGAGCATTCATAAAGGAACCTTGCATGGGATAATTGGCATCAAATCATACGATTACATTGCACAAGTAAATAGGAAAATTACACAGATCATAACCTAGAGATCTGCATCCCATGACAAATACCCACTAAAATTATCTACTTTTTTTACAACAAATTTCCATGTCTGTTGCATATTGTATTTATATCTTGTGATGAGCAGGGTACACTCAGTCACCATGAGTCCTGCACTTCAGGTCTTGGCAGCCAGCTGAGGCACAGCAGTCCCACCTCCAAACTCTCAGTGTTATAGTTCCCCAGTCCATCCTGCCACTGGGTCTGCTGCCCTATGGCCTGTCTAGGCAAGCTTGCCTTGGCTACCTGTACCTCCCAGCTGCTGGTAGCAACAGCTACTGGTTAGCTGTGCTGTGCTGTGCTGCTCTGTGTTGTGCTCCAAACACACACTCTACTGCTAGCTCCACCTTCAAACACCACATCCAAAACTCTTTACCTGCTGCCTACAATAGAGGCCTTTTTATTTGGTATGGCCAATCACCCCAACTGGCCTCAGGTGCTTTCATTGGTCTCAGGTACTCTAATTGGCCTAGAACAGTCCAGCTCTAATTACTCTGAAAACAAGGATTTACTAAGCCCAGGGCTAATATATCTACCTTTCAGCATCCTTCTGTACGGCCCAGACCTCGCCACCATCTGGGCTGAGCCCAAGGAAAGCAGAGCCTTCCCCCTTTCTTGCAGGCGAGCTGTGCTCGCCTTGCTACCCAAGAAGGAGGACGTCCACGACCTCCGGAACTGGCATCCCATCTCGCTCCTCCGCACAGACTACAAAATAGTAGCCAAAGCCCTCTTGCTGTGCCTGGGGTCTGCGATGCAGGATGTGATCCATCCTGACCAGAGCTACACCATCCCAGGCCATTCCATCATTAACATCTTCTATTTGATCCGGGATCTCTTGGAGCTTGAGTCTAGGGATGGTCTGTTGTTTGCCCTCCTGGCTCTGGACCAGAAGAAAGCATTTGACAGGATGGACCACGGGTATCTCCTGGGCACCCTCTGGGCATTTGGCTTGAGCCCCACTTTGTGGGGTTTCTCCAGGTCCTGTACACCTCCGCAGAGTGTCTGGTCAAGCTCGACTGGACACTGACCGAGCCAGTCAGCTTCGGGTGAGGAGTGCGTCAAGGCTGTCCACAGTCGGGCCAGCTGTACATTCTGGCCATGGAGCCCTTCCTCTGTCTCCTCCGCCAGAGGTTGATGGGTTTGGTGCTCTGCGAACTGGAGCTGAGGCTGGTTCTGTTGACGTATGCCAACAATGTGCTCCTTGTGGTCCAGGACCCAGGAGACCTGGAGTGGCTGGAGGCCTGCCTGGCCATCTACTTAGAAGCCTCCTCTGCCCGGGTCAACTGGGCCAAGAGCTCTGGCCTGATGGTAGGGGCCAGCTGGCCAGTGAGCTCCCTGCTACCCGTGCTTCAGGACATCTGGTGGAGCGCATGTCTGCTACTCTATTGGGCGTTTACCTTTCCGCCACCCATCCCTCCCCGGATGAGAACTGGCATGCTTTGGAGGACAGGGTCACAGAGTGGCTGCAGAGATGGATAGGACTGCTGCGATGCCTCTCCCTACGGGGGATGGCATTCGTCATCAACCAGCTTGTCCTGTCCATGCTCTGGCACCGGCTCAACACCCTGGTCCATCCTTTTATGTTCCTGGCCAACTTCCAGAAGACAATTCTGGAGTTCTTTTGACTAGGATTGCATTCAGTCTCTGCAGGGATTCTGAGCCACCCTCTGGAGGAAAAAGGACAGGCCCTGTGCTACAGTCGCAGCTGGGTCCATGTCTTCCGCCTCCAGGCCTTGCAAAGACTCCTTGATGGTGCAGGTAGTCCAGTGTGGAGCCATCTGGCACACACCTTCCTCCGCCATTTCTGGGGGATCTACTACGACCAGCAGCTCATTTACGTCCACCTGAGAGGTCTTCCGTGAGACCTCTCTGAGCTGCTGATCTTCTACCAGGACCTCCTGTGGACCTGGAGGCCCATCTTGGCCTCCAGGTCCATTGCAGTCACCGAGGAGGAGGACCTCCTCGGAGAGCCCCTGCTACACAACCCTCAGCTTCATGTGCAGGTGGCGGAGGCCCCCTCGGTGCAACGGAGGCTAGTCCTGGCAGGCATCACCAGGGTCAGAGACCTCCTGGACTATACCCAGGGGGACTGGGTGGATCCCCAGGTACTAGCACAGTGCATGGGGCTCTCCACCCTCTGAACCCCCCCCGACACCTACTCCAGGAAGTGAAGGTGGCCTTGTCCCCTGTTGCTTGGTTTTACCTCGAGACAGTCCTGTAAGAGGGTATTCCTTGCTGCCCTCTCAGCCCTGGCCCTCCAGACATTTTGATTGGGCCTTGATCTCGCAGGCTGCCCCCTCCCCACACACTAAGCTGGCTGCTAGATCTGCAGCTGGTTCCCTTTAGAACTGTGCCCAAAGACCATCTGTACATGCTCATGCGGCACACCATCCACTTCCTCGCCCTCACATCCTGTCCCAATACCAAATGGCAGGATGTCCTACCACCCCTGTAGGGCAAGGACCCCCAGTGGGCCAGCCTATATTCCACTCTGACACCATGGCTCACTGGGGACATCAGCTGGCAGCTCGGGCATGGAGCCGTCAGCATGGGCTTGTACCTGGTGCAGTTCACCCCTCACGCTGACACTTGTTATTTTTGCGGCATGAGGGAGACCCTGGCATGTGTCTGTCTTGAGTGTGCCTGGTTGCAACCCCTTTTCCAGCTCCTCCGGAACCTCTTATTGAGGTTCTGGCTGCACTTTCTCCCTCACTTGTTTATTTACTCACACCCCATCCATGGCCCCACAAAGATACGGAACCTCCTGGTCAACCTTCTCCTGGCACTGGCTGAAGTCACCATCTATAACACCAGAGAGAAGTTGGCCGCAGGGGTATCCTGCGACTGTGGAGCCTATTTCTGTTCCTTAGTCCGGTCACATATCTGAGTGGAGTTCCTCTGGGCAGCATCTGCTGACTCCCTAGATACCTTCTGGGAGCAGTGGACACTGTCCGGGGTTCTCTGCTCGGTGTCCCCCTGCGGTTCCCTGCTTTTGTTCCTTTGACCCCTCACACCTGTTCCTGTTTTGATTATGTTGTCCCCTGTAGTCAGCTGATCCCCGGGACTAGTGACTTCTCTCTTGGGTTGAGGGAGGGTCTTTAGCATGGATGGGCTTGTACCCACCCACTACACAAGGACCAAAAAGTAGCGTCCTTCTGTAGCCCTCAGGCTTGACTCCATCACAGTGTATAGCCCTTAGTTGTTTTATTTTCCAGTCGTAAGACAAATGAGCTAGTTTAAGTATTTATACCACATTCATTGTGACACTCTTGATAGCACCAAACTTTAGTGAATTTAGTCCCTAGAGAAAAGTAACATTATGGAGTATGCTGTCTAAAGTCTTACGATTTTTCTCCTTCCAGCATGTAACTGCCCTCATTATGTGCATGGAGGTCAAACTCAGGCCTGCAACACACTGATATGAGGAGGACAGATGGCTCTCCTTGTTTTGGATTACATAAGTGCATGACTTTCTTTGGCTTCCCTCCTGCTTCTCCAGGTGAGATTTAGGGGCAGGTAACCTCCTGTAGTGCTGAAAGGGGCACAAGGCTCAAGATGCTGTTGGTGGGGTGAGGCTCAGAATGCTGTAGTGGAGGGCGAGGTTCAGGATGCTGTTTTTGTTCTTAACAACAACAAAAAAGAAAATAGAATGTTTGAAGTAAAATATTTCAGGTATTCCGTATGCAGAACCATTTTTCATTAACCTCCTAGAATGTTCTGGACCTTTCTAGAATCTTGTGGGACCAATCAGACTTTCTGAGGACTACGTTTTCCTCAAACCTCCTACCATGTTGTCAGCCATGCCCTCACCCATATTTTTTGCTTATTATAGCATGAATAAATATTAGTGTGCAAATTTATGGTCTCATGTGATGGGAATAAATCACATATGCAAGCTGTGTAACAAAGTTGTGACATAGGCTACAAATGCAATAAAAAATAAGGTATTCAAAGGTTAACAAATGAAGGGACTCCATTCAGCCTATGGCTGGCACTAGTGCTCGGTACCTAGAATGATGTTGCTGTCTGTTTCAGCATTTCCCCTTTGGTACATATTAGAAATCAAACCTTGAGATTTATTTCTGTTATATCATGACCCAGAGGTACCAAGGCATGTTTCTCTATATTTAAGCAAAAATTCCTTACTTTGAGGAAAGAGGCCATCCAACTGTGACTTAAGAGACCTGGCCATCCAACTGTGACTTAAGAGATCTGGGTTTCCCTCCGGGTTCTTCTGCTGACCTGCCACGTGACCCTGGCAAGTCACTTCACCCCACATTTTTAAGGTATTGAAGCATTGTTCTGCAGACTGTCTAAATGCCTTTTTAAAATAAAGTCTGGTTCCTAAATTATGTAAGCTTTCAATGATGAACAGAGCAACACCTAAATACCTTCAAAAATCAGGGCTTTAGTCTCTCTGTGCCTCTCCTCTCTTGCCCTAGATCTGTTTTGTCTATTTAGCTTGTAAAATCTTTGGAGAAGGGACTGTTACTGGCTGTGCACTTATGTAATGCTCCATATAGTGAGATCTGATCCCAGCTAAGACCTCCAGGCAGCACAAATAATGCATTGTTGTTATTCTGAGCAATTACAGGTTAGCTTATTTGTCATTTTTGATGTTATCATTACTGTATTTATTATATTATCTGGTGCACCTAGAGACTCCACTGTGCTAAACATGTGCAGACATATAACCAGGGATAGTTTACTCCCCATAGAGCGTGCAATCTAAATAGACAAGACACACAAAGGCTGAGTGAAAGGAAATATTATCTCCACTCTAAAAATAGGGAACTGAGGCACAGATAGATTTAAGGACTTCACCAAGGTCACACAGGGAGTCTGCAACAGAGTTGGGAATTAAATGTTGATCTTCAACGTCTCAATCCAGTGCCTTAACAATAAACCATCCTTCAGACCAAGACAGAGAATTCTACAATGTTTTAACATTTACTTAGCTAACAGCAAATAAAACAAAATGATCCTGTCACAATAGTGTGGGGGCAGCAGACAGTTCCATATTTTTAATTCAGTAATGTCATGGGGGGAATTCATTCTCTCTTCAGATGAAAATAAAAAGTGATCAGAATAGATTATTGTTATCCTCTGGGCATTAAAAGCTTAAATGCAAAATGCATGTCTTATTATATCTAGCCAACTCTTAGGGATAAATATTCAGCATGGGGAATTAGTTGTTGTTAATTGGAGTTATGAGCTAAATTCCCAGGGCAATGTGCTGAAAATGTACCCCTTTGTTTTAATATTGAAATAGGGAGAAGCCAGCACTGTGATCTAGGAAACTATGTACATTACACCATGTAAGCAGCAGTGCATGCTATAAATCTTCATCACCTAAATGCTTAATTGCAATTGTTTGATATATGCATTTAGGGATGAATTTGTTAAACGCACCTACCATGGTAGGTGTTTAGGGATTTTTTAAAATAAATTATAAACATCTCTTCCATATGCTATTTTGAAAACTTGTAGCCAGATCCATAGCTGATATAATTACGTGTGGCTCTACTGACTTCAAACATGCTAGCTGATATCTGAAAATATGACCTCACTTTTCTTTCATCCATTGTCTAAAGATATAAAATGTGTCCTGGAAAATGCAGGGGGCTCAATTCTGGTTTCAGTGACACTTGTGCAACCCAAATTGATTTCACTAGGATTGCATGGGTGTAACTGAGAACAGAAAGAATTTGTCCTTAATCTTTTCCTACAAGTAGTTCATATGAAAATATTTTACTGCAAACAAAATGATTAGTCTTGAAATGGTCTTCTTGATAGTGGTATTTTTGAGGTTGTAACAGAAGTCTACACTCTGGTACAGTATTTCAGCTTTCTCATCTGCATTTTCTGTTTCTCTCTGAGTAGTTTTTAATTACTACAATAAAAAAAATCTCTCTAATCCATTCAAGAGAGTCCGGAAGACTCCAAGTCTGCACTTCAGGTTTTTGCCCCATGAATCAATCCAGGCTGCACATACTGAGAAAGTGATAAAGTAGAAATCCTGAAGTAGAGGCCACAGGTCACACTTCTCACATAACACCCTCTTTTAGCTGATCCTCCTTGCATGGTTAATTGCCACTGGTATAATCCAAAAAGTAACAGATAAACCCAGACTAGCCTTGCCTGTTCCTGTCAGTAAAACATCACAAAGAAATGTTCATAGTGTCCAGAATGGCTCAGAAAAATAAGATGAGATGTTTAAATGACTTTAAAACCCCAGAAAATATTTCACAGTAAATCCTTCCTATACCTCTTCATTGATCTTTAATTTGTAAGAATACAGACACATATTTTTAGAGCATGTTGACTCATGATTGACTTTTCATTATTCCCTCCTGCCAATGCTGATATCACACTGTTCTGTAGGACTCAAAGTGGGACACCACCACCCTTGTGTTCTTATCCTGCTGTTGCTCTCTATTCAGT
This sequence comes from Podocnemis expansa, assembly GCA_007922195.1. Taxonomy (NCBI): domain Eukaryota; kingdom Metazoa; phylum Chordata; order Testudines; family Podocnemididae; genus Podocnemis; species Podocnemis expansa. Next base: position 59,297,449 of record ML681966.1, on the reverse strand, counting down.
GTACAGCTCAGTCTGGTGTTCACTCACTGAAGCCAAAGGGAATCTTGCTTCGCATTTCAGTGAGAGCAGAGTTTAGCCTAGAGATCATTCTCCTCCTCCTTTGTGGGCTTTCCTTCACCATGTGGCCAAAATTGTTTGAATCAACTCTTATGGTAAACTCTGCATTGTGAAATGGAGCAGCACCTTCTAATATTCCATGCTTTGCATTTTCATAACATATTCAATCTCCAAAGTGTTCTATAAATGTTAATTAATTAATGATGCTTCTTGCAATATACCACCAAGGTAGCTCAGTAAAGTTATTACCCAATTTTGCAACTGGGGAAATAGAAAGAAGAGATGTTAAGGCAAAAATTGAACCAATTTTATTGTCTCGGGTCCTGAGTGCCCATCTTGGCACAGCTTAATGTGTTTTATGCTGGGCATCCAAAAACTGGGGCATCCAGAATTAGTAGCCATTTTTGAACATGTGGCCCTAAATGACCTAAGTAAGACCGCAGAAGAAAACTGAGTCAGAATCAGGATGAGAATTTAGTAAATCTTGATTTCCTGGTCTCCATCCTGTGTTTAGGACACTGATGCACACATTTGCTCTACAGTGTAAGATTTTAAACAGAGATGTATTCATTACTTTAAGATACTTCCATCTATGGGACAAAACAGTGGATCTTAAAGAACTACGGAGAGGTTTCCAGCATCAGTCTCTCTAGAACTGTGAGTGTATAGTTATGTAGCAAATTCATAGCCTGCAGCACCTCCTAGCATCCCCTGTACCTTATTGCAAGAGAGGTTTTATACAGAGTGGAGATGAGCTACAAGCAAAATTAGTTTGCATCTGACATTAAGGATAACATGTAGGTGTTGAGGAAGGCCTGCACAAGGCCGTCTGTATTATGAATGAGCCACTGCAGCCTCATAATAGGGGCTGAGGGCAGAGTGGAATGAATCCTGCACCTACTCTGTGCTGAGGTGAAAGGCATATCTGATGGGTTAGGCCAGTGATCACTACACAACATAGGAGTTGGAGGGGGCTGTTGAGGACATTCATGGAGGATCTGCGCTTGAACCCCCTGCTCTGCTCATGGGCTGGGTGTTGGATTCCAGCCCAAACAACTACTTGCGGGACATGCACAAATTTAATTTGGCTTTGAGCGAGACAGGTTAAATTTCACCTCTAGAGAAGCGGCGGTCAAACATCATTGCACTGCATCTCCTTCAGACAACAAAAATTACTGTACGACCATTGAGGGGGGACTGAAATCTGAGCACGAGCCCAAGTCCTGACAGCTCAAGCAAGTAAGCCAAAGCTGAACTCTGAGACCCCCTGCTCTGGTGAGGGGGCCAAAGACTGATGGCTTTGGTCCTGGGCAGCAGGGCCAGATTAAGGCAGGGGGATTAGGGACTACAGCCCTAAACCCTGGGGTAAAGAGAAGCCCCACTGGCCCATAAAAATCTGCCCCACTAACTCAAGCTGACACAGCACCAGCTGGGTCCACACAGCTCAGGCTGGCCTGGCCAGTCTCCTCTGCTAGGCTCTCAGGGGTCCAAGTGCAGCAGATAGACAGCACTCTTGGCTGTGGAGCACCATCACAGAAGGCTGCCAACTCTCCGCACGCCCCTTCCTTGAATCTCTGCCTCTGGATTGCTGCTGCCACACACCGACCCACCCTGCCTCCCATTCCTCCCTTCTGTCTAGGACCTGCTGGGGCAGACTAGCCAGCTCAAAGGTGTGCGGGAATGCCAGCTAGCCACTGGTCTGTGGACTTCAGGTCCCCCAACACTGCCCAGGTCTGCCTGGCATTGAGCATCAGCCAGCCCCATCTCCATGGCTGGCCACTCAGAGGGTGCTACCAGGTCCCCACAGCATTGCACCCTACCCCACCCTCAGGCTGGGCGCTACCACAATGGGGGGCAGGCCATGGGAGTGGGCAGCTTCAGGCCCCCAGGAGCCTTAATCTGCTCCTGCTGGACAGGAAGGGTTGTAACCTGAACTCCTCCACCCAGGGCTTCAGCTTCAGCCTCAGGCCCCAGCAAGTCTAACAGCAGCCCTAAACCACGTTGTGACCCACTTTGGGGTCAGGACCAACAGTTTGAGAACCACTGCTCTAGAGAATAGGAGATGGCAGGTCTCCTTCAGATGGTGAGACTTTTTTTCAGAGTAAAAAAGGAACTAAACAGATATACAAATGGGACCTACCTATGTTGGTTTTAATCAGCAACTTTCCGCAAATTCAGTACTCTAATCAGAAAAAGGGAAAAATAAACAGCAGAGCACTGTAATTCATTTACACTTCAAATATACTTTGAGTTGGTTATTCCTCAATTAATCAAATAGCTGGTCTATCCCTAAAGTAGTATAAAGTGACACACTGTGTGAAATCAATTTTCCCTTCCAAAATCATTAAATTCAGTAGCCTGTGACTATATCCCCGCTAATTCTGGTGCCGATCCTTTCATCCTCCATTAACTTTGGCGGGTCTAACAGGCTGTCAAAAATAATTTCCCAGAACGTAAATAATTCAGAAATTAAAAATTAATAAATAATAACAGAGAGCTACTGGGAGATAGACTGGGTCAATTAGCCGGCTCTGCATTCTGTTTCTTCGCAGCAGGGGGGCAGCCACATTCGTTACTAGAATCTTTCCTCCGATTCCTAGGTCTGATTTATGACTCTTCATTACTGGATCCAGTCAGACACAATTACCTCCATCACCATCTCAGTTCCTAACTTCAAAGAAATACACATTTTCTTGTCTGCTTTTTTTCTCCTTGCAGCAGCCTCAGCTTGACGTCCCTGGAATTTCTTCCACGCGGACTAATTAATAAGACTTTGACTTATCATATTCACTTCTCTTCTTTGATGTCCTACCTTAGTCAATCATCCTATTTAATTAGAATTTCAATGATAACTTTACTTATCTTGTGGCTAGATGTAAATTAAAATAACGGGATTTTAATTCTCTTTCTTATAGGGTTATGACATTTTTGACAGAAAAAGTTTCAACCCAAATTGTACATTTATGTACTTTCTGTGCTAGGCATGCATTCTTCTAAATTGTTTTCACCATTGCTACAAAATAATTTTGCTTGTTTAACAAGCTCTACTGAAATGGAAATGAACTCTGGTTTCTTGTAATGTAATTTCTACAAGTCTGTGTCATGAAAGGTTACATTGACTTAGATGAATACAATTGAATCATGACATATGTCACACAGCTAACAAGGAAAAACCTTGTGATTTAAAAAAAAAAGACTAATGTGTTTCAAAGAGGCCTGGAATTTAAGACTTTTCTCCTCCTTTCTGCCCATTCAGTCAACATAGTATATCTCCATAAAGGTTTCTTGCTTTCCTTCATCACTTAAAGGCTTGATCCTGCTGTTCTTATGCAGTCATTATTCTGGGCCAGATTCTCACATACGCAAGAATTTTGATGTTAATGAGAATAAAGACCTCCACCATAGTCAGTGAAAATATGGTCAGAGTGAGGACAACAGGTCAAACCCTTAATGTGAAATGAGATTCCTTATAGCACATGCATATGAATAAATCACAGGATAACTGTACAGTTCAGACAGCATTTTTTCATGCCCAAACACCAATGTCTAGGACTGCTTAACTCTGAATAATAAAGGTATCTCATTTTTGTTTGTTTTTTTTAATACAGAGGCATAAATTGAGAATCTGTGAAAAAAGCTGCTGAAACGTCATGCTTTTCAGTATGATATAGTGAAGTCAAAGAGCTTCTTCATACACATGGAGTATACTGTTTTAATGATACTGGTATAAAGACAGTTTGGACACAGTTATACAAGTATAAAGGTATCTTATACCAGTATAACTTATAGGGTATTTGTACAGCTTTAATTTTATTGTCATAGTTAATATAGTACAACCCCTCTATATCCTATACTGTACAGCAGTGGTTTTCAAACTTTTTTCTTGGGACCCAGTTGAAAAAAATCATTTATGCACCGCGACCCAACACTTAAATCTTTCAGCAATACATTCCAGTCTTTCAGTGGCAGCAGCAGTGTGCACCGCAACCCAGTACTTGAGGCTCTGTGACCCAGTCCTGGGTCCCAACCCACAGTTTGACAACCACTGCTGTAGAGGATAGTTTCAAACTGATATAATTACATCTACACTAGGGGTTGTTCTGGTATTACCATATAAACAAAAACTCACACCCCTAAATGATACAGTTCACCAGCAACAAAAACTGGGTACAGACCAGTGCTCTCAATAAATGCCACCTGTCCATTACGTACAGTATATCATCTCATAGGTTTTCCTACCTGTTCTTTTTCTCCTTTCTCCCATCTAGTTTATTGTACCCTCTGCTTGTGTATGTGTTGTGTGTAGGGTGTGTTTTCACCTCCACTGATGCAATAGGGTCAATCTGTACTAGTGAGAGCTCACACAATTGAGTGGTGATTCACCAGGTGTTAAAGTAAGCTGGAATGCCATGGCACACCATTCCAGGAACCACTATTTTTAGGGGCTCAGTGTTCCAGCACCCCTAAAAATAGAATATGGAGCTGGAATGCTGTGTTCCGGGGCCCACCATTTAAAAATAGCAGGCCCTAGAACGCAGCGTTCCTGCTCCATGTTCCATTTTTAGGGACCCAAATGCTAGGCCCCTAAAAATAGCAGGCCCCAGAGCAGCGTTTCACCACATTCCGGTAGGCAGGGCCAGGGGCAGGGGCCAGGGGTGTTGCTGATGGGGCTTGAGCCCCACCCCAAACCCCTATCCTTCCACACCATGCCCCCAACATGAAGTCTGCTGCCTCCGCCCCAGCCGCGCTGCTGCTGGGACCCGGGGCTTACCGTCCCCACCTCCGCAGCCGCGCCACTGCCGTTGAGTGTGGGGTGGCCTGGCTTGTGCTGGGGGTGGAGTTATTGGGCACAGGGGGTGGGGCGCTGGGATGGGGGGGCAGCAGCTGGGGTCCGGGGGGGCCCACCGGCATGGGGGGGGGGCCACCGGTGTTGGAGCATTCCAGGGCCTCCCAAATTATACAGGCATGGAGGTGATTTCAATTTGCCTTGTTGCTTCCCTTCCTCGCCCCCTGGCTTCTTTCCAGTCTCCAGTTGAGGTTCAGACCCCCTCACTGCACCCAATTTTAGGGAAGGCTTGATCTAATTTTTTGGAGGGGCTGGGGCTTTTCTTCAGCATGAAGTCATCTCTGTGGTGCCGAGAGAGAAACCTGTGACTGCTTCTTTGCTTTCTGCTTTGCTGCCCTGCTTGGGTTAAAGTTTCTGGGGAGGTATCTTTGTTGAGCTGGAGGAAGGGCAAAGAATCCTGCCAAGAGCTCTTTCCCTCCTTTCATCAGAAAATCCTATTCCGGGTATTCTGCTGCTTCAGACTTTTGTCTTGTCCCCATTGTGTTCAAAGGCAAGTGGAAGAAACTTGCAACAGTTTCTCTAAAGTGCTGGCTAGGGCAAGGAAAATGTCCTTTATTTTTATTTGGGGAAAGCAGTTCTCTAATGCAGTGGTTCTCAACATTTCCTCTGCCATGGCACATCTTGCTACCTTTAATTAATTTGAGGCACACCACCATATAGTTTCCAAATGAACTCATGAATATTCATGAGCCAGTGAGCCAATACAGAGTTCTTTGAGTAGTTTTTCAAAAAAATTTGTGGCACACTGGCTGGGAAACACTGCTCTAATGACTCAGCTAAGCCAGATCTTTGTTTCTTTTAATGGACTTTGGCTTTTTGCAACAAAACTTTTGTTTAGAGGTCAAGAAAAGTTCACTTCAGGTTGTGAAGATGTTTGAAGGCATATGATTTTCCTTTCCTCAATGTGATATTTCAATTTGCTTCTCCTGTCTAAGATGAGATTAGTCCGCTATAGATGTATCTTTAAGTTTTATTAAGATACACTGATGTGCAAGTATTATACATTCTAAAGTAGCTGCTGGGCTGGGCCAGATCCTAAAGTTTTGGATGAAGTCAGTGGGAAATTTGAGCAAGGATTGCAATACATGTCCCTTCGTTAGTAGCTTATCAAATCACAGAAAACAAGCAGGTTGGTTTTGCCTTTTGCTTATATATTCTGTCCTTCCTTGTATTTTATTTTTAGGGAGAGTGTTTCTTTTGGTATATTTAGGAAAAAAATGATCATTGCATCTAAGAATAGGTGCTGTCCTTTTGGGTGGAGCATCTGATAGTTGGCAAACATCTAATTCTGCCCCCAGTTGATGTGTATTTCACATAAAAGTAAACAGAAAATGTAAATTGTCGTAAAATAGATATATATCCATCTGTGATTCATGGCGGACGTAGTAGGATATGATGTCTCTAGAAATTTGCGTTTTAGATAAAAGGTTATGTTTCAGGCAGATCTGAACATAAAAACCAGCAGCTCTCACTTCTTCTGATTTCTCCCTTCCTGTGTGTGTAAAACTTAAACAGCTCGTCTGTAATTTTTTTTTTTTTTTTTAATACTGCACAGTGAGGCTCAAAACTGAAGCTAACAACCCACAGGCAGGGATTTCCCTACACCTCTCCTGCACCTGCCCAGTTGTCAGCTAGTATCAGTGTTAGACCAAATTAGTGAACACCCCCTACACCCCCACCCCAGACCTCCGCCTACACCCTGACTAATTTGAAGTCCTGGGGAGAATACTGCCCAGAGAGATTAATTTTCCTTTACAAGCCAACACCTCAAATTCTGCTAGAGTAACATAGTCAAGGGCCTTTCCCTCTGTGTGTCAAACAATGAGAGTGAATTCTGTGAAGGAACTTACTGTGTTAAAACTGATTTTAATCTTGTCCATAATTACTACATTACATTTAGTGGAGGTTTGCTTCCATTTGCAACTCGCAATGTAAAAATATCAATCTGGATAGAAGTTCTGCAACATGATTCTCCTTGCACCTTGATACAAATATTAAATACTTAATTTTGCGACTCCTTGAAGTGGCTTGCTTTGTGGTTACTTTACTATGAAGATGAATAATACTTAAGCCATTCATTTGATATTCCTGAGCTACTGTTCTTGCAATTCATCTCACACAGTAACTAGGGGCTAGACAGATTTCTCTGGAGTTGGGTGATCAATGGGGCAACCATTTGGGGTGGCTGAGTGGGTGAAGGGGACCTGGGTGGGGACCCAGATCTGTGTGTGTCCTCCAATGTCCTCCTTTTTGTACTTCCCTGTCCTCCTTTCCATGCTTTGGTATCTGGTAACCCTATCTATGATTCAAGATATCATTAGATGCTCTAAAAATATTTACACACCATTCAGAGGCCTGGTTCTGAGTAGAGAAGTTTTGTTATACTTTGCTGAACAGTGCTAAATGTTATTATTCATCTTTCTTCATATTCAGGACAAAAAAAATTGAAGAACTTTGAATTTTTAGGGATAAGAAGGTTGGGAAAAAAATTGGTGCAACCTGAAGTACACTTCATCTTCACCTATCTTTGATTTTCAAACATTTTATTATTTGTACCCAGGGCCCTTTCCAAATTATATAGGCTACCACGTACCCCCATCTGAGATAGACAGGGGTGATTTGTGGGGACAGCATGCAAAGTCATATTTAGCAATAGCTTCTAGAGGTTTTTCAACTGTGGGGCATGCCTTCTAGAGCACCATGGAAGAACATTTGGGGTAAGGTGACCAGATAGCAAATGTGGAAAATTGGGATGGGGAAGGGAGGTAAGAGGTCCCTATATCAGACAAAGCATGGAATATCAGGACCATCTGTATAAAATGAGGACATTTGGTTATCCAAACTGGGGGTGGAGGCAAGCAGTGGTGACTGCAGGTGATGTGGACCTACCTCATGCTCATTTTCTGAGCTGATCTCCCCCCCCCCCCACCCGCAGCTCAGACAGGCTAGGGGTGGCCTGCCAAAGTGAGTCAAGAGATGAAGGAAGCACTCCCTCCCAGAGCCGAAGTCCTCAAACGTTTTTGTGCACTCTCACAGAGGAGTGCACCCCACAATTTGAAAACTTCTGTACTATATAAAATGTGTTACCCTTCATTACAGTATTTTTCTTGCATATGCCAGTTTTTCAGAACCACTGGCCTAACTGTTACCTGACAGAAAGCAACGTATTGAGCAGATTCTAGTGGACAAGACTATTATGTGATCAAATAAATAAAATATCTTTATGAAAAATCTGTCATGATATTTGTTTGTCTATTTCTCTCTCTTTCTCTCTACCCTATGCTCATCATTATGGTACCTCAGCATATATGACTCTTGGCATGGAGACAGATAGTCTCATTTTTAGATAATCTTGCAGAAAGGGAAAAAGTCCACTGGATCCTCTGTGAGGTTCCAAGTGCAGGGTATCTTCTACTTCTGAAGAGGGAGAGGTTTTCAGTTTTGTAGTGAAGACAAAAGAGCGTGGTCTGGGAACCATGTGAAGTAAAGACTCCGCAGGGAAATAAAATTCCCCCTCTGGCTTCACCCAGGGACATCAGTGATCACTGAAGGAAATGATTCTTCAGTAGTGCTCCTGGCCTCCTTTTCCCTGTTGAGAAACTATGCTGCATTTGACTGTCAGCCCACACCAGCATATTATACTTCATCTAAGGGAAACACAAGGTGAAGAAGAAGCGTTAACGCAACATGTTAGCTAGAGACCAGTAGTGCTTCCAGAAAGTCACTTTAGATCTGGGAAGTGGTCAAAGCAGTAAAATAAGGGTCAAATCTCTTTATCATCATTATTTGCACAACACTAGCTATATTCTAGTAAACTCCTACTTCAGATTCACCAAACTAGATAGTATTTAAAAAAAAGTTCTCATCAAACTAAAGATTAAAGATGCTCTTGCAAACTATTTGACAGTGCTGTTAATCAGGCAAAATAACCTGCATGTGTTTTAAAGCAACATGCCAGATATTCAGCTGGTGTAAATCAATGCAACTTCATTGACTTCAGTGCAGCTATTTCTATGTACACCAACTGAGATTGTGGCCTAAATTTGCTAAGGTCGTATCAGTAACTACTGCTTGCTAATAATGGCAAACTGTTGCATTTTCAAACTACTTCATCTGTAATTTAATAGTGTTGCTCTTTAACAATTGGGTTCTGTTACATTCTTATATTTAGTGTGTGATTATTTAATTTAATTTAATTGGTTTCCTTATTCCCCTTAGGATTCTGGACCCAGAAACTTCAAATTAAATACTCTAATTGCTCTGAAATTTACATGTTGTGTAAAATATGCTCTTTTTCATATATACTCTCATATCTAGTTCAGACATATTTTCTTTCTTTCATGAAGCAGGAGATACTGGTGCCTATAATTTGCATTTAAAAGAGTCAATAATTAAGCAAAATAATAATTATTGAAGACAGAGAGAAGGCTGCACAAGCAACTGTGAGATACAAATCTATAAATAAGGCTGTGAGCACACATCAAAGGTTTCTCTATATATGCTACTTTCAGGAGCAAAGCTCAGGTGACTAATGATGGTATTGGAACTCTGAGATGTGTGTATAGGTTCTTTGAAAACGTAGACAACGCAGTTTATTTTCTGTAAATTGTTTAGACAAAAGTAGCAGAGAACACATCATGGCTTACACTCATTGGGTCAAATTCTGCTTCCTGTGAAGGAAAAAGGCTTGTACTGAAGCCCTTGTTAACACTGCATTCAATCCCAGGCAGAATCTGACCTTATAAATCAAATGGAAGTAAATTGTGCCCACAGGTTGTTCTCATGTACTGTGTGAAGAAAAGAAAAGTATGGACTTTGTGCAGCACAGTGGGACTGGCTGAATGGAATCACCAAAAGCACCAAAAGACTAGGGAACAGAAGTAATTGAAACATACATTTTAGAACAGTGGTTCCCAACCTTTTTCTGGCTGGAGACCCCTTTTTAATAAAAAAAATATTTGCGACCCCCTGGCTGATTATGTAATCTGGCCTGTGCAGGCAGACTCTGGCCTGCACCACTCTGGTGGCGCTGCTGGGGCAGCCAGTGACCAGCGCCACCACCACTGTGGCCTGCACTGCTGGAGAGCCGAGCCGTGGCAGGTATGGCCCCCTGCCCTTGCCCCTGCCAGGGAGCCACCGCAGCCCCATCCCTCTGCAGGGATCTGGCAACAGGTAGGGAGAGGCAGCCCTGGCGGGGAGCATCAGGGCTGCAGCTGGATTCCAGCCCCAGTAGGGAGAGGCACTGTGGACACCCTGAATCATGTCCATGGACCCCCAGGGATCCCCGGACCCCAGGTTGGGAACCACTGTTTTAGAATATTTTGCTCTTTGGTGGCTCAGTGCCCCACAGTGGGATGGGAGCAGGATCCATTAGGGAGCAAAGAGAATGAAAAACACAGGTCTTCCTGCTGCCAGCTAGTTACTACATTCAAAGTGGAAATACCAGCCATGCTTGTCAACGTATCTTTAAACCGGTGTCAAGCCCTTAATGTGTGGGATCTAATCTCAGGCAAAGGTGTAATTGAAGGAACTTGAGAAACATAATATAATGGGATTCATTAAAGTTAGCATTCCTTTCTTCAGTATAAATAACTCTGTTGCCTTAAATGTACAATAATTGAAAATTACTGATAGAAATCATTTCCTAAATAAATAAGGAGGTAATATCAGATTCACATGGGCAGAGTTGGCACAGCTGGAGCACTCTCATTGGTGCTGGGAGACCACTGACTCCCTCTGTGCTCAACTCTTAACTGCTTCCTCCCTGGGCATGTGTATGCTGTTCTGCCCAGGTGGGAGGTAAGTATAAATTCAGATGGCGCATAGTTTATTAGTGGGCTATCCAGGTGCAGCTGCATCAGAACCATCTTTAGAAGAAACCTGTACTAGTGTATTTATGGTCTAGCAGGATCACCTGGGAGGTTATTAACAGAGATTATTGAAAAATATAGCTGACATACACTGGGGAGAAGAGAAGTCCCCATCTAGAACTCCCAGTTCAGATGCAAGTAGAACAAAAAATATTGCAGACAGCTGTAACTTATGTGAGCACAATTCATGTTGCTCCTGAAGTTTGGGTGGTGAAAAGGGATTTAATAAGATAAGAATAAAACAATTTAGAAGGGGATCAGGTATGCGTAAGAATCTGGTGTGATCACAGGTTCAAGGAACATTTGCACTTGGTGGCAATTTCTTACTCCCTTTTTTGCTTGACCATTGTAACTACTCGTGGCTTTCATATCTTTGTTCTTATTATACCAAAAGGAAATTCATCTATGTGAAAACACAGTCATTCTTTTTCAGCCATGGGCCCTGTGTATTGATCATGCTGTTGATGTCTTTTCTTAAACAACTGCACCACATGGCATTTGCTCAGAAAAGGCTTTCATGATGTCAGGAATGCCACTGCAAAACAAAGCAGGATGAAATTTTGGCCCCAGTGAAGTCAGTTGAAATACTCCTGACAGTGAGGACAGGATATTTGCCCCCTGTGTCATCTAGCCCTGTCCAAAGTAGGGCCATGTCTAGGCTTCCAAGCTTACAGCAGCACAGCTGTACTGATACAGCTGTATCACTGTACAAGTGCTCATATAGATACGACTTGCTGATAGCAGAGAGCTCTCCCATCAACATAAATAAAACCAAGTCAATGAGTGTTGGTAGTTACGTTGGTGGGAAAGTGTCTCCTGCTGACACAGTGCTGCGTACATGAGCTCTAATGCTGGCAAAATTTACATCACTCAGTACGTGTCATTTTTCACACCACCGAGTGACAAAAGTTTTGCTGATGTGAATGCTAATGTAGACATGGCCTAAGACTACTTGCCACAATGTGTGAAATTTCAACTACTATGGGAGCCTGTCTATTGGGTCTCAAGCCACTCTCACCATGATAGTAGCCAAGGCCTTGTCTAAACTAGAAAATTAGGTTGGCAAAACATCACTCAGGTGTGTGCAAAATCCACACCCTGACCAGCATATTTAAGCCAGCTTACATCTGGTGTAGATAGCACTAGGCTGACAGAAGAAATATCCTGTTGACCTCCCTACAGCTTGTCAGTGAGGTGGATTAGCTATGCCAACAGGAGAATCTGTCCTGTGAACATCAGTAGTGTCTATTCTGAAGTCAATTTAAGGAGTTGCTCAAGTGCCTTCCACCCATGCAGCAAGCAAGGCAACTTCAATCTGCCACCTGTGAATCACTCCTTCTCTCCTCTTTTTCCCCAGGGAGAAGCCAGGTGTGTTGAGCATCCCACTGTGCTCTGCTAGGGTCTGGATTGGACCAGGGGTTAAAGTAAGCCAAAACGCACTGGAATGGTGTTCTGGGGCCCACTATTTTTAGGTGGTCAGCATTCCAGGCCCCCTAAAAATAGGAAATGGAGCCAGAATGCTGTGTTCCAGGGCCCACCATTTAAAAATAGTGGGCACCAGAATGCGGCATTCCGGCTCCATTTTCTGTTTTTAGGGGCCCTCCCAATGCTGAGCCCCTAAAAATAGTAGGCCCCAGAATGTCATTCCAGCACGTTCCGGCAGGGCAGGAAGCTGCATCAGGCTGGGAAATTTTAAATCTCCCACCCAGAGCATGCTCTGACTGGGCATGCGCAGTCAGAGCAGGCTCTGCATGGGAGCCCTAGCCTGGGCTGGGGCCACTTCACGTGGCAGCCAGGTGAGGGGGTTCTGGGTGGGGGGTTGGGAACATGTCAAGCCAGTCTGGTGGGGAAAAGGTGCATGGGAGTGGGTCAGCCCAGGGCAGCAGAGGAAGATGACGTTGCATGGTGGGGGGCGGGGTTGGGGAAGGGTTGGGGGACCAGTGGTGAGACAGGGGGTTCAAGGGGAGGTTCAGGAAAGGTTCGGGAGACCAGCAGCAAGATGGGAGCTGAGGGCAGTAGCCGAGGTAGGGAGCAGTAGCTGGCGTGGTGGGGTTGGGGTGGGGGCAGTAGCTGGGTTGGGGGGTAGGCGTGTGGGGGGCAGTAGCTGAGGTGGGTGAAGGTGGCCCAGCCCTGCGGGAAGGAGGCCTGGACCTGCATGAAGGGGGTCCGGAAATTTAGGAGGGTTCCGGGGCCCACCAAATTATACTTTAACCTCTGAATTGGACCCTGCATTGTGCATGTTAGAGGCCGGGGCAGCTTCAGTCAGGGTTTATATGGATAGGATATAACTGCATGGTGCCACAGAAACCAGGCCTGAATCAATCCATGTGTCCTGGGAATACTGGCACATGGTTCTACCCCAGGTCTGTCAGTGGTATTGCACTACGATGTGGGAGTCTGGGCTGTCTCAAGACAGGGGAGTGTTCCTAAGCCCCCTCTAGCCTGACTTGTGCAGTCAGTGCTGGGAGGGAGGCTGACAGGATGCCTAGCAGTGGTGAGGGCCTCTGGCAACTGGGATGCAATGAACTGGATGGGACGATGTGAACTACATGCTCTTTCCCTGTCAGTCCTGTTTAATGCAACACAGAGTGATTTTCTTGAAGTCATGTAACAGTTCAGCGGCAAAAGTAGAACTAAAATGCAGATTCTTCTAATTCCCAAGCCTTTGCCTTAATGACAGAAGTATCTGGCTTCCAAATGCTCAAAAACTAAACATTTTTGCCTGGTTGGGTGAAAGTGTTCAGCAAAACCAGTCTTTTTTTTGCCCAAACAGGATTTTTTTGTTTTTATTTGGAAACAGAATTTTGGGAGAAATGAATGCATTTTTTACATTTTCTCTAATGTTTAATGGGGAATCCTCACATCCTCATCTTCTGACCTACTCTAATTGTGTTCCATGAAACACTGGTGTACTACAGGATGTAAGTAGGTGTTCCATGAAAAAATTTCAATGCTAGTGATATTTTTCCTTCTAAAATACTAAATACGAAAATGTATGTAGAAAAATAATAAGGTATTTGAACAGTATTTAGACTGTAGGTATATTAATATTTATAACATATACATAAAAGACATCCCCAAAAAACTAACTCTTTTAAATCAACTTTTGAACAATATATTGAGCAATTTTTCAGTATGGAAACCCCTCCGTCTTCCACCAACCAGCACATATATGCTCCATCAATGTATTCTAAGCCCAAAAGTGTTCTGTGGTCAAATTAATTTGGGAAATGCAGATCTACATAATGTAAGCTGAAGTTTCATATTAGTTTTAAAAGCTCCTTTTGGATAGGGTTACCAGATACTAAAGTCTGTACAGGAGGACAGGGAAGTACGAAAAGGAGGACATTGGCGGACACACAGAGAAAAGGTAGTATTAATTTAATATTCTTCTGTTTTTAGGGGGCCCTGGAATGCTTCCCCCTATAAATAGGGTTTTCCAGCATATTTTAACCCCTGGAAGTAAAAAGCCAGATAAAATCATGTATTTTTAGAATGCCTAGTGGATGGTGGAAATGCAGGTAAAAAGGAGGACATGTCCTCCTTTTGCTAGGGTTACTCAGGCAAAAGGAGGACATGTCCTCCTTTTTACCTTCATGTCCTCCATCTGACAGGCATTCTAAAATACATGATTTTGTGTGGCTTTTTACTTATAGGGTTTAAGTATGCTGGAATACCTTATTTTTACAGGAAAGTATTTCATGGCCCCCTAAAATCAGATGGATATTACATTAATACTACATTTTCACCATGTGTCCTCCAATTCTTCCTTTTCATACTTCCCTGTCCTCCTTTCCAGGCTTTGGCATCTGGCAGCCAATGTTCCCTCTAATTTTTTGTAGGCCATGTGCACAAAGGATTTTTTTTGTGCCAAGTTTTTGGAACCGGTGTCCAAATCTGTGCACACTCCAATGAGTGTGGTCAAACTTGTGAGCACAACAAAGCAAATATGGATGATGCAAATAATATATAAACTTTATTTTGATATGGAAATGATTTTACAAATTCCAAAACCTTATTTGAAACATACTACCTGAAACAGCCTTCTTAAAGTACGATAAAAATCTTAGCACTGCTGAATTCTTTTTGTGCGCACTTTTGTTATGTGCATGGGTTTCATGACTTGTGTGCACGTGCACACCCGCACACCTTAGAGCAGTGGTTCCCAACCTTTTCTCTGCTGTGGCACACCTTGCTACCTTTAATTAATTTGAGGCACACCACCATCTAGTTTCCAAATGAACTCATGAATATTCACAAGCGAACGAGCCAAGCCCGAGCTCTTTGAGCAGTTTTTCAAAACATTTTGTGGCACACTTGCTCAGACCTGAAGGCACACCTGTGTGCCACCGCACACTGGTTGGGAAACACTGCCTTAGCGGGAACATAGTGTAGCCCTTTTGCCTGACATTTGGTAACCCTACTTTTGGCACTTTCCAGCGATTCCCCTCCTCCCCTTTATTCTCTATTTAGTTTCTCAAGCTCTTTAGTGTTACTGACACTTTAATTTATTTGCTGATTTACTGACAGTGTTGACATTGCACACGTGGCTAACACCTCTGCTCAACATGCAGGTCCTGGGTTCAATGCCCAGGGGTTTGGACTCGATGATGTCATGAGGTCCCTTCCAGCCCTAGGATTTGATTTGATTTGATTTGATCTGTTTTTCTGCTGAGGGCTGCCAATCCCGCCTGTCCCTTTAAGACCCCGCCTTGCGGGGAGAAAGGCAAACCCCGCCCAGCAGCCTGGCACTCGTTTGCCGTACAAGATGGCGGCGTCCACGCACCGCTAGCGCAAGCGCGGAGTGCGCCGAGGAAGCTACCCCGCCCGCCCTGTCTGGGAGCCGAATACTACTTCCGGGGCGTAGGTGTCGGTTTCCACTTCAACTTTGACCCGCCTTCTCTTCTTCCTCTTCCGGTCCCGGCGCCGTCAGGTAGGCCGCCTTTAGCTCCCGGTTTGTGGTGGGGGCCGGTTTAATCCGCTTCCATCCGCGGGCTGGCGGGTCTGGGTGCCCCGGGGCCGAGTCCTGGGCTCACAGCGGGCTGTGGGGGGCTGCGGGAGGCCAGTATTGGGGAGCGGGAATTGGCCCGAGGCCCGGATGGAGCCGCGGAAGCGGGCCGGGGTGCCCCGTGCTGGGCTGCGCCTGAGGCTCGCGGCGGCTGGCTGCAGCGCGTGCCCTGCCTCCTCCCCGCCCCCACCCCTCGGCCCGGCCAGTCCCTGGGGCTAGCGAGAGACGGACGGTGCGGGGCTGCTGCGGAGCCGGATAGGGCCAGACCACGGGGTGTTGCGTTGCATCCCTCTGGGCTGGGGCTACCAGATACCAGGGAAGTATGAAGAGGAGGACTTTGGAGAAAAAGGAGCATTAATGTCATATTCTTATTTTAGGGGGCCCTGGAACGCTTCCCCCTAAAAATAGGGTGCATTCCAGCATCTTTTAACCCCTGTAAGTAAAAAGGCAGGCAGAATGATGTATTTTTAAAACACCTGCTGGACGGCATGAAGGTAAAAAGGAGGACATGTCCTCCTTTTACCTGACATCTGGTAACCCCAGCCCCAGTGGGGATGCCAGGCAGTGAGTGCGCTACTGCTGTCTGGTGCAGTGGTTCCCCACCTCTTCTCTGTCATGGCACGCCTTGACATCTTAAATTATTTTAAGGCACACCACGATAGAGTCACCAAATGAACTCATCAATATTCACGAGCCAATCCAAAACTTGGGAAAATTTTTCAAAAACTTCTGTGTCATGGCACATTGGTTAGGAAACTCTGGTCTAGCAGTGTTTCCCAAAATTTTCTGTGCTGAGGCACACCTTGCTACCTTTAATTAATTTGAGGCACACCACCATATAGTTTCCAAATGAACTCATGAATATTTGTGAGCTAATGAGCCAATCCAGAGCTCTTTTGAGTATTTCAAAAAAATTTGTGGCACACCTGCTCAGACCTGACGGCACACCTGCATGCCATGGCACGCTGGTTGGGAAACGCTGGTCTAGTGACTACTGCGACTTGTGTGAGAGAGGCCAGAGTGTGAATATAGGGTGCTGAGATGGCTGGTGCAGTGGTGGTGTCGGGAGAGCAGCTTAATGGGGAAGAGCAGGCAGTTCTGGTTTCTTTGAAAAGTATGGGGAATTGGATACTTCTAAATATGTGGGTGTTTGCTAGTCCTGTCTATGAATCCATAGCATCCGAACACAGATTAATTTATTTGCAGATGACACTGCGTTGTGTTGTGCTTCGAGATGTAGAGATGAAAGTGCTGTGACTTGGCTTATTGTTTCTCTGAAAGGGGATCACTGCATCTTTAGGGACTAGCAGACATAAAACAGGAAGCATTTTACTGTGTATGTAAGACTTGAGTGTGTTGTTGCCAAAGTCAGTAAAATGACATGATTCAGTGATAATGCTGCCTGTCTTTTGTTGTTGCCCAATTAACAAAGGGAAAAAAGTTTAAACTTAATGTGAAAAGATGGTTGTAAGGCTAACGCTCTTTCTTTCTCCTTTGTTAAGATATAAAAAATGGTTCAGCGTCTGACATACCGTCGTAGGTTGTCCTACAACACAGCCTCTAACAAGACCAGGCTGTAAGTAAAATGTGATGTTTTTAAGAGTTTAATCTGAGTCTCGGTTTTTTTTTTTTGTTTTTTTTTTAAACTTTAATTCTGTCTTTCCTTGCTGTGCACAGGTCCCGGACACCAGGTAACAGGATTGTTTACCTTTACACCAAGAAAGTTGGCAAAGCACCAAAGTCTGCCTGTGGTGTGTGCCCAGGAAGACTTCGTGGTGTAAGTATTGAACTTATTTACCTGGTCATTTTCAGTACATTCTTCCTGACTCCCTGTGTGATTCACCCCCCTTCCCCTCCCCAAGTGTCTTCTCCATCATCTTGAAGATACTTACTTCCTGTGTGTTGTGAGAATTTGTTGTTAAATCAGCACTCTGAAAATGTAAAGTAACTAATGGATAGTGATGCTATTTTATCTTCATATTGGTAGTCACGCTCCACAGCAACTGAGCCACGTTAGTTTATTGGCTAAGTAGCAAATGCACGTGGAAGAAAACTGGGGATGGATAGGCTTGGCAAAACTCAAGATGGTTGTCTGAAAAGCTTTTTTAATCATATGATGCTGGCTTTCCTTGTTCCTAGTGCTAACTGTCTTTGAAAGAGAGCTAGCACATAATTTCCCAGTATACTTTTCAGTAAAAGCAGTTGCCATGCTTTCTACAGGATTATAAATGAATCTAAATGGGGAAAGAAAGTAGCCAATTGAGGCTTAGTATAGAATGTGTAAAATGACTTGGAAGAGACACTGTCACATATGTATGTAGCACAAATTTCCTTAGATATGTTACTACCACCACTGGATTATATACAAAACTGATAAAATCTTAAATTTATTTTTATAAATTCTCAGCTTCACTTCCAGGTTCTTGTGTAATAGTCTGGTTACAAACTTCGCAGAATAATATATGCACAAGTGATCTGAGATTTAACTGCCAGTTTCCCCACAGTGCCTATATAACTGTGGTAGGTCCTAGACCACAGTAGAGATTTTTAGTAAGATATTTGTAATAAAGAATACTGCAGACAGCTGTGTATCTTGTAACTTCATGTCTTGCACTTCCCCTTGGGGTGTGGGAGGAAGTCAGTTGCTGCACATGAGACTGTCAAATATGCCACTGCTTATTTAGTCTGAAATGATACACACCAATGACTTTCTTTTATAGGGCTAGTATCCAGACAGTGCAAATGAATGATTATGAATTACTCTGTATGACACTTCAATTTTTTTTTTCATGTAGATTCGTGCTGTGCGCCCTAAGGTTCTTATGAGGCTGTCAAAAACAAAGAAGCATGTTAGCCGAGCTTATGGTGGTTCCATGTGTGCTAAATGTGTCCGTGACAGGTAAATTTAAAGAAAGCTAAGCAACTAAGTCATAAATATGAAAAGGAGTTACTGTTCACATCATATTAGCTATAACAGATTTTTTTGTATACGCTAGCTATTTCAAACCCGGGTACTTAACATTCTGTGTAATTGTATTTCTCTTGACTAACTTGGGTAGAAATGGGACTGTGAAACTCAGCAATGATGTAATAATGTAGATGAATTTATGTGTATAAAATCTTGTCTTCCAGAATCCAGCTTTTACTACCTTTTTTTTTAAGAAAGGTTTTAGGTTCTTCACTCAATTTAACATCAACCATGGCATCCCTTCTGTGTAAATCTGAACTTGGAATTTTGTTCTGAGTACAAATTACACAGGAGAGAGGTATGGTTATTTAAGGAAAGCATTCATGCTGGAGATCCCGTTTAAAAGTAAAGTACAACACTAGTTAAACTATCCACAGTTAGTTTTAACTCCACATACATAGCAGGTACTAAAATATTCTGCTGACTTTGTGTGTATAGTGACTGAGGATAGATATGATTTGAGGTGTTTGCTTTTTCATTCTTTTGGCTGAATCCAGGTCCTGGTAACTGTTGTCTTTGTTACTTGCACACTGAACATTGATTATAAATGGTTTTGCTATCTGGATAAATTTTGTACTGCACACCAGACTAAGGCCATCAGAATTCATTTTTATAGCAAAGTGCCAAAGTATATTGGCCATTAGACTGATGAAACAAAAAGGTCCCGGGAGCAAAGTGTCTATGCACGTGAGTCAGGCAAATCCGAATCCAGATTTTGATCTGTATTATACCATTGGTGTCAATTTTTCAGTTTTGAGTACTGTACTTTTTAAAATGGAATTGCTTGGAAGACATCAGGTGTGTGACTGACAATGCTTCATTCAAAATTTACCATGCTAAATGCCCTCCATAACTTTGAGGATGCTAGCTAGTACATCTGTGTTCAATTCATCTATATAAAAGTTTTGTGAGTAAACCAGCCTACTGCAGGTTTGCATGATGAAAAAAGCAGTTTTGTCATGTGAACTGTGTATGGTAAACTTAAGAATAAAAGTAACTTGATGTGGAAAAAGGTGATACTTCTATGGAGCTAAAAAACTCTTGTATTAAACATGGAGCAATGATCTTCATGCCAACTTGAAGGAAAATTGGGTGTTTAGATACAATGCCAGAAAAGGAATTGGAGTTCTGGAGGTGAAGGAAGTTTGTGTCTTTGGGAGGCTTTAGTGCTGCTGTTATGTCCCACAGAAAATGTGAGCTAGAGATTTGTTAAAACTAAATGGTCTGAATAGGAAAAAGACCATTCCAGAGTTGTTATGCTACTGGGTTACTAAGTGACTATCCGTGTCAGGTAGATAAATCTACATATGGCACTGGAGGGAGAAGTTTTTTGCTGGTGGTGAGGGTGAGAAAAGATCCTGACCACCATGCAGGAAGGGAAGCAAGGAATTCTGGCAACTGAACGGAGTCACAAACAGGGCTTTGGTGTAACAAGTGTTTGATGTGGGCAAGGTACCCTTCTATGATTCATTGGGGGGGGGGGGGTCTTGATCTGCCCAGTTAGGGATGGGAGGAATATTTGTACAGATGTGGATTTGAGAGCCAGACTTTTCCCAGCAATACTATTTGTGTGTAGGCTAACAGCAGTTTGTTAATGAGATTGTCACTTCACTACCACCTGTGTCATGTGTAATATCAAAGCACAGTTTACTATTCAAGAGCTAATGAAGGCTTTTTTTCCTCCCTAGAATCAAACGAGCTTTCCTTATTGAGGAACAGAAGATCGTTGTGAAAGTGTTGAAGGCACAAGCACAGAGTCAGAAATCTAAGTGAATCTATTTGTATTGTTTGCCTAAATAAATGAGAATTCAACTTTTCTTGTGTTCTCTACCATTATATACATCTACACTGCAAGTGTGGTCAAAGCTAGAAAGCATCTTCACAAGATTTTCTGAATGTGAAATATTACCATTAGTTCTGTGTTAAAGTGAAGTTCTTACTCAAAAGTCAAGATGTTCTTCTCTGTTGTCTTCACAGCCACTATAGTTACTTTAACAGCTTTAAAGTCACTGCACCAACAGGTCATGCGTCTTTTTTTAATAACCACTCCAATCTCTCTGCATATGGGAAGAATGAGCTTTGAAATTGCACCCCTCATGTCCTTGGCCTGCGAGCATACAAAAGGGTTAAGTATGCTCTCAGAACTCTGCAGTCTGAATGCAGCTGAGATGGGAAGGAGTCCTGCTGTGCAGGGAACTTACTTTTTGGCCAGCTGGCTTGGAGAAAAGATTTTTAGCACTGGTCAAGAAGATACAATTGAGGGCATGCCCCAGCCACTCAAGCAACTTCATTTTTTTTCTTTGCAGATAGATGTACTTTTGGAACATAACTCAACCATTTCAAATGGGGGGGGTGGTGGCAAAAATCCTGTTTAAATGTCCTTAACTTGTACCTAATGCTCATGCAGTGCTATTCATCAGTAGCTCTCAGAAGGAGATTTTCCTGTTTTCTGGATGGATCTATTTTTCCTTCCAGGCTTACCTTAGTAATTCTAATTCTGTCTCTGCTAGAAGACTGATTTAAATCAATAAATAAAGCCCAATTTCATTCAGCTGCAAGCTGTCTTTAACAACTCTTTCCTAAGGGCAAAGAACCCTTATCCTTTTAGTGCCTGTACTATAACCTGCCATATTAAATATGGAAGGGGAGAAAATATTAAATTGCCCAAGGAGTAATAGATCCTCATCATTTGTTGCCTGCCTCTTACCCCCTGCCCCCTCAGTGCTAAGGATCTCGGCCATGGTTGTTTCTCCATGAAAAGCAAAGTGGCTTGATGGTGGTAAGAGGTGAAAGTCTCTGTCCCCCCAGGAAAACAGCTGTACCAATCTGCCAAGGCAATGACAACAGTTTAGTTCAGGGGACTCAAACTCAAATCACCTTGAGGGCTGCATGAGGACTTGTGCGTTAACCCAAGGGCTGCATCACACATGAGCACTAGTATGGTAGCCCAAGGGCTGCACCACTGAAACCTTCTCATACAATGGTATTGCAAATACTGATAGTGTTGTGGATCATGAGTTTGAGACCCCTGGTTTAGTTAACATTTTCAAATTGAATGAATACCATGATTTGAACTGTAAGCCAGGTTTGTAGTGCAGGTTAGTATGGCATATAGCAGTAATGACAGATTCAAAGACTATTTAGAACAAGCAATAGCTCTGCTAGCTTTGTGTGTTTTTTAATGGCTGGCAACTACTAGAAAGATCTTGCCCTGTGATTGTAATGTTACCTAAAGTGTGAGCAGCAAAGTGTTAAAATACTAAGTAAGTTTTCAAGGTTAAAGTTTGTATTCACTATTGTTCAACTTCATTGGCCCATCAGTATGCTGAAAGGAATGGATTTAAGCTAAAAGGGAAATGAAGACAGGTGTTTAATCTGCCCTGTAAGTAGTTTTCCAATTAGATATGATTCAACATGCATGATTTACACTAATGTCTGTTAGATTAGATTTCCTTTAGGGCTCTTAAGAATGGGAGGTAATGGTGGGAAAGGAGATGATATTGGTGCACTTCCATTTTGGTTTGTATAACACCTTCAATTTAATTACTGCTAAATAATGAACAGGCAGAAAGCAGTGGAATTAGGCAATTTGCTCTGAAGGGAGGGGGGGTTGGATGAAAAAATAAACCAATTATAAAAATGAATTTGAGGGAACAACAAAGACAACTAAAATCTTAGTTTCCATGTGTGATAGCCTGGCTAGTGGCAAAAATAAAAATGCAGTTATTAGGCAAAGTATCAGGGAAATGATGATAAGGCTGTTAGATCTATTTTTTACATTGATGGCAGGCTCAAAGCAGACAGTTGCAATTTAGATATCAAGGCAGTTTTCAAAGATGTGATGTGCCTCTTTAACTAGCAATGTCTTCAGTGTAGTCAGCAGATTCAATTATTTAGTACAACAAGCTATTTTTTCTTGTAGAGCAAGCCTATTAAACAGTAACAAATAACCAAAAACAAGTGGTTGATAGTGAAGCTTTAGGTTTCATGTACAAGTTTTACTGCTTCCACTATGGAGTCAAACTCTGCCTTGCTGGCAGTGTAAGGTAAGCTGTGGTTCACCTCTCGTTTAATAAATAGCCAGCTAACGATGGAACTACAGTAAGGATCCAAGTGGGGTGGTTTCCATGATGTGGATGCTTCTTCAGGCAACTAGACTGAAACCACATAACATTTAATAGAAAATACCAAACAGTAGCCTATATATGTAATGCTACCACACAATTATGACTGAGGTTACATTCTATGAGGAGATGTACAGAGAAAAGAGGGTAATGACTTGACGTTGGCCAGATTTGAATGAATGACAGAAGTGAAAGATTTGAGAAGTAATTTCTAGTCCTCTGAAGAGTCCTATTCCTCCACTTTTTCCCAAAAACATCTTGTAGTTTTACTACCATAATCCTAAAACTCAAGCAAATGCTCTTTCCTTGGTTAGTCCAACTATTTATTTTGATAGCTCCTACTATTTTCTTTTAAGATTTGCCTGTGATTTTTCCAAGCAAATGTTACAACAGTCTCTCTTAAGAACACCCAGAATCCATAATGTTTTTCCACTTGCTGTCAAGATTAAATTACTGTGGACACAGTTTAAAAAGAGCACTCCTACCACACTGTGGCCAGCTCTGTTAACTACAATGTAAAATATATCCTTTAAAAATATTACACCAAGAGAATCTGCAATGAAACAAAAGAGAATTTCAAATAAGTTGTACAATTTCTGAAGCAATATGAGATATGACTTTGCACAGATGGGAGAATGGGACTGAAACTGTGCATACACCTTCCCACTGATTCAGTCATAGAACAGGTGTTTCAGCAATGCAACAGATGATCTTTCAGCCTCTCGCTCCAAGTTTTGTGGTGATGGGGGTATGGTGACTGCACCATCAGAGGGTATTGCTGGAAGTCCATAGTCACAATCCTGTACATAGGTGACTTGGGAGCAACAGATGATTGTTGTAGACTGAAGCAAATGCCACATTCATCTCTTCCTATGTGTTGCAATGGCCCTCTATGGCCAGCAGAGCTACCTGAAAAGAGAGAAGAAAAAGCTTGCTTCATCCAGATTTGTTAGTGTCACACCTGTTTAGCATCCCAATTTTCTGTGGTCTAAATAAGTGGTTGTAAAACTTAGGGTCGGGACCCAGTGCTGGATCACAGCCCATCAGGCACTGGGTCACGGTGTCCCCTGCTGCCACCACCAAAAAGAGGTAATTGTTGAGTCATGGGTATAAATGATTTTTTTTCAACAGTGGCCTAAGGAAAAAGGTTTGAAAGCCACTAGTCTGAATACAGACCCAGAAGGTTTGCACACGTCTCAAGAGAGGCAACCAACCTGAGTATAGAACTGTTGTACTTCGTATTGGCATGCTATAACAGATGTTGCTTGGCAAGACTGGAGGGTGAGTTGCAACTAGAAGTGTAAGTAGAGAATGAACACATGCTCTGGAGTGAAGTTTGTCATCCAGTCTTCAGTTGCCCACAAATCTGGGTCACTGCTGAAGAGTATTAATGTTTGACTTACCTCCTCACATCAGCCTTGCTAAGGGTCGTTATGCTTGTCATCAGTGCAGATGCTCTGACAAGGACCCAGCCAAATGAGAATAAGGAGGACTTCTATCAAACTGGATAACACCATCAGACCAAGCCCATGTAGTAATAAGATCATTTTAGGAGCTTTCAGTGCCAGGATTGGTTGTGACTGTGCAGCACTGGACAAACTGATACACTGTCACAGAGTTTGCTACTACTCCCCATCTGCATCAAATACAACCCAGTCATCAACGAAGCAGTGTTTGACACAGGCCAACGAAGTGAAAGATGACCTGTTCAAAACACTGGCACATTTGTTTATAGTGATAATGGCAGGTTCACTCATATTATGACAAACAAGGGTCTTGTGGCACTTTTAAAGACTAACAAATTTATTTACCACATGACTTTTTATGGGAGGAAATCCCACTTCATTAGATGCTTGAAGATGGGGAACTTACAGACTGGAAGGAAAATAAATGTAGGGAAGTGTAAGCCTTAGGATCAGGTCAGATTTTCAGCAATAGCTGGTCAGCTTATAGACTCATGAAAAGTCAGCAGGGACAGCCACTTAAAATCCATCAATATTTCAAGCCTGGGAAACACTGACAGCCTGAATTCCAGCAGAAATGCATGGAAATATCTGCATCTGTTACAGAATCCCTCAGCAAATGGAAAAACAGTGTTGGGAAAAGAATGCAGTGGAGTTGCAACTAGCAGCACACCACAAGGACACTAAAAGCTTCATTGTTGGTCTTTGTGCTGAGTATGTCCTTAGGGGCAACTGGGTAACCTCTGTATGCACACTGGACAGCAAATGATGTTTTACTGACAAAAAAAGAAATATTTGACCAGTGGATGCAACATTTCAGTTGCATATCTGTCACCCTTTCAAGATTTCCTAAAAAGCAGTTAATGTTCTGCCACATTTTCCATTAAAGGATGAACTTGCACCAACTTCCATTTCTATAAGACCATAACAGCAATCAAGCAGATGCCCTAGGTAATGCGCCAGAACAGGATGGCATCCCAGCAGAAATCTATGAGCAGCCTACCACACTGCAAGGCACCACTCATGGCTCTTCCACACTACCTGGGAGCAAGAGTCAATGCCATAGAATTTCATGGCTGTCAACAGTGCCCATGTCTATAACCAGATGACAGGGCAAACTGGGATGATCTCTATAGTATGTCTCTACACATTGTACACATTGCTGGAAAAATTCTTGGGTGGGTCATATTGAACAGACTTAACACCATCTTATACAAATTATCCTTTCTGAATCTCACTGTGGATTTTGGTCTGGATGCGGCACTGAGCGCCATGATTTTCATACCCCCCCCCGCCACCCCAAGCTTCAGGAAACGTGCTGGGAGAAAAATTGCCCTTTATATGGTATTCAGTTGTTTTGATTTCACAGTCAGTCTACAAAAAAGCCCCCCTTAAGTATTGTATTAACCTGCAATGAGGGATGCACCTCTGTACTCAATGATTAAAATCAGTGATGCTCCTTTCAAATTCAAAGGAAGGCGTGTTACGTACGGCATATGCTATCACAGCATTCTATAACTGATTGACATTTCCCACTTCATAACCATGACCAGTTCTGTACTTCAATGCTGTCACAACACTGCTATGTGGTTGTGAAACAAATAACATGTATCAGTTCCACATAGTCAAAGGGTGGGACGTGGGAGTCAGTATCAAAATCTTTAATTACTGTTAAGTGTCAGGCTTTCAAAATATGTTTAGTAAAGTGCTGCTGTATTGGTCTAGACATCTCATTTTTATGGCTCGCTTGAGAATACCCAAGACCATATGTTATGGTCAGCTCACACAAGGCACCCAGTCTCATTTTGGATCATACATATGATATAAAGACTTATTAAAGTCAAACTTGCAAGCATGTCAGGTTGATTCCCCCCCCCCCCCATTCTAGCAACCAGGAAGCAAAAGCTTATGCCAAAGACAGTTGGCAGCAGACTTGTCATGTCCTTTTTAACCATTTTGAAGCAAGTTGCATTAACAGCTCATGTGAAAAAAAAACAAAGAGTGCAACCAAGGCTATAGCAGCCCGCAAAGGTCATGGACAAGCTCATCTATCCCATGTGTAATCCACTGGTTTCACCTTGCATGAAAGTCTATCACAGTGTTTGCTAGCCCCTCATACATCAACTTGGGCATGAGACTCCATCATCATTTCACGAATAGGCCCACTGAACTTAATGGATCACTCAGAGTAAAGTGCTAGTAACCATGATTAAGAATTTCAGAATCTAGCCTACTGTTTATAAAAAAAAAATCATCCTAGTCTAGTAACTTTTTCCTATCTACAGTCTCCTCAATCTAAAACACTGCTCTGACCAGCAACAATTATTGATGTGTTTTATTTTTGTATTTTAAGCATTTGTATTTGAAGTGTATTCCACTATGGAAATATCCCTTACCAGCATATTGCTGATCCAAATGTTCTTTTTAGACACGTGTTAGATGTAGATGTAGATAGTATTTTTTTATTAGCAATAAATGTTTATAATAGGGTATGTTACTTATTGATGAAGACCTCCATATCCTTGAATCAAGGGAGTAGCCATGTTAATCTAGTTCCGTAAAACAAACGAGCAAGGAGTCTTGTGGCACTTAAAGACTAACAAATCTATATTTTGCACGAGCTTTCATGAGAGAAAATCCCACTTCGTCAGAGGCTTTGAAGGAACTCAACTCATTTTTATTTCTATCTGGAGACCTTAGGCTCACTGGAAAAAACGTCCAGCTTTTTGAGGGAAAATCTTGGTGTTTTGATTATCAGCACTAAAACCCAAGTTTTGTTCACGTGCCACCTCTTCATGTTCTGTTCAACTCAGCTTCCCCTGCCTACAGCTGTCAGACCTATTTGTGCCAGTCCTAAACACACTGGCTTAGGCTATGTCTACACTGAAAGTGCTCCACTGGCACAGCTGCAGCCTTTCAAAATAAACACTCACTACTGTCATGGCTTCCCTGAGAGACTGGGGCTAGGTCTGCAGAAGAATTGCTACATCAGCCTTGCACTGTCTAAATGGGCATCTCAGCTGACTTACCCACATGGACTTTTCACATCCTGGAGAGCTGTAGCAAAGCTGTTGTATGTTTTCAGTGTAGATCAGTCCTCCCTCTCTGCTGACTACATCCTCATTATTTGAGATAGCTAATGCAGGACTCCTTTTACATTCCCCGAAGCAGGGGTCTGTAACATCTGGCTTCTGAGTTGCATGTGGCTCTTTGAATGCTCCTTTGCAGCTCCAGACTCCAGGCCCCCCACAACCACTTGGGTATCCTGCAGGCAGCCTGTGCACTGGCTCCCAGCCCCCCAGCTACTGGGAGACCCTGTGGGCGACCCACACAAGGCTCTGGGCTACCCACCACCACGGGGAGGCTCTGTGCAGGACCCACTCTTGGTTCTGGGCTCCACCCTTCCCCCACCAGGGGACCCTTAAGTCAGCATCCTGGCCCAATTTCACCTACCTCCCACCAGGAGCTTATACCCATTGCGGCTCTCAAAACACTTGGTTATTGAAGGAGTTTTCAAAAACGGCTCTTCTTAGCTTATGGGTTGCTGACCCCCTGCTTGGCATACATACAGGGTGACCAGCTAGCAAATGTGAAAAACTGGGACTGTAAGTGGGAGGTAGTAGGCACCCCTGTAAGAAACAGCTCTGAACATCAGGACTGGCCCTATAAAATCAGGACTCCTGGTCACCCTAGTAGTGGAGAGGTACTTTGGCAACCTGCCTAGAGTTGTGGCTAGCAGAAACATACAAGCAGCAGAAGTCCAGAAGGCTCCCCCCTCCCCCCAGGTGGTGGTGACAGAAGCAGGGAAAGAGTCTTGTTGACACCCCTACTCATCCTGCCTGCTTCAGAAACTGCACTGGACTCCCAAGCCCACTCCCGGCACCTGGCGGGTGATGCCTCCCTCCTGGGCCTTTCATTTAAAGCCCAGTGGGGCCGAATGAGCATCAGTCACCTTGCATTGCTAGCCACCTTTGGCAGTAGCTCCCCCAGCAGTGGTGACATGTGTCAGCATCATGAGGACAGGGCCATCAGGAATGTCTATTGACACAGCAGAAATAAGCCGAGCCACCCTTAGAAAAAAGTTAAATCCACTGAAAACAAGCCAGGCCTATTTGATGAGCATGGGGGTGGCATGTGGGAGCTAGTGGCAGGTGCAGGCCCAGGCCAGTGCATGTGCATGCTGCAGCATGTGTGCTGCTGTAGCGAATTGACTCCTTCTAACACCGAGGTCAAATGCTGACTGCAAGGCAAGCAGAGCATGTGCACAAACCCAAAACATAGCTCTCATTATAAGCCAATTATGGGCTTGCCAAACAAGCCAGTTTGTTTTATAATAAGCCCCCAAATAAGCAGAAAGCATAGGCGTCCCATTATAAACCAGATTTGGCTTATAAGAAGTGCAATTGACAACCCTGGGGGACGTCCCTTATCTCTGCATCCGCACATAGGCCAATGGCATATTGGGCTGTATCAGTAGGCAGAGATGTCGCTGGCCTGGGGCGGGCCCTGGGGCATGGGCCCAGGCCCCGCCCCCAGCCTGCAGGCCCCACCCCCTGGCCATGGCCAGGGCCAAGTGCTGCCGCAGGCGGCTAGGCCCCACATCCCTGGCTGGGGATGAGGCTGCCACTGGCGCGCGCTGCTGGGCCCCGGATTGCCCGCCGCGGCCATGGGCAGCTGGGCCCCAGATCCCCGGCTGGGGATGGGGCCGCTGCTGCTGTGGGCAGCTGGGCCCCACATCCCTGGCTGGGGAGGGGGCTGCTGCGGCCGCTGGTGGCTGGGCCCCGGATCTCCGGTCCAATTGGGCCAGAGATCCGGGGCACCAGCGCTGGGGTTCGGGGCACATGCCCCGTGGTGCCCAGTGCCAGCAACGCCTCTGTCAGTAGGAGTGTTACCAGCAGATCACGGGATGTGATTATTCCCTGCTATTTGGCACTTGTGAGGCCACCTGTGGGATACTGCGTCCAGTTTTGGGCTCCCCACTACAGAAGGGATGTTGACAAATAGAAAGAGTCCAGTGGAGGGCTACAAAAATGATTAGGGGGTTGTGGCTTATGACTTATGAGGTGAGACTGAAGGCACTAAGCTTATTTGGTCAGCAGAATGAAATACTGAGGGAGAGAGATGTGATAGCAACTACTTGATGGGGTGTGCCAAAGAGGAGGGAGCCAGGCTGTTCTCAGTAGTAACATGACAGAACAAGGATGAATGGTTTCAAGCTGCAGCTGGGGAAGTCTAGGTTGCATATTAGGAAAAACTTTCTCACTAGGAGGTTGGTGAAGCACTGGAACGGGTTACTTCGGGAGGTGGTGGAATGTCCATCTTTGGAAACATTTAAGTCCCAGTCAGAGAAACCCCTGGCTGGTACGATTTAGTGAGAGTAGCCCTACTTTTTGCAAGGGGTTAGAATAGAATAGAATCAAATCATAGGGTTGGTAGGGACCTCGTGAGATCATCAAGTCCAACCCCATGGGAATTGAACCCAGGACCTTCTGCATGTTAAGCAGAGGTGCTAGCCACTACACTATTCACAGGGGTTGCCTTTGATTGTGGTTGTCACACTTATGGTTGTGACCCGGTACACCCTCAAGTACTGGGTTGCAACACCCCTTGCTGCCCCTGCCAAAAGACTGGACTGCATTACCCAATGATGTAATTGCTGGGTCATTTGCATAAAATTATTTTTTTCAACTGGATTCCCAGGAAAAAAGTTTTAAAACCACTGGATTAGACGACCAAATGAGGACCCCCCCACCCCCATGAGCAGGATCCCATGTGGGCGTGGCCCCCTGCTCTGTGGGCGGAGCTGCGAGTGGGCCCCGCCCCCGAGCCTCTGAGTTACCCTGCCTGAGCCACGTCAGGCGTCGGCAGGCTCTGGCAGGTGAGTAGCACTGATATTCCCCGGACACGCGCGGCGGGTTTGGATTGTCAGCGTTCTGGTGTTGTAACGCGGTAAGGTAAAACACCTCTCGCGTTTCTCCCGCGCTGCCATTTTTCGTGCTTCACTTTGCGCATTTCCCCTACCCTTTTCTTACCACCTTCCAGGACCCCGCCGTTACCTCGCGGCGCCTCTCTAGCTGGCTTCCGCTTCCGCGTTCGTGTAGCGCGCGGGGCGGGGACGGTGGCTGTGGCGGGTCAGTCGGCGCGGGGGCCGCTTCTGACGAGGCCGGGCTGCCGCCATGGAGACGCTGTACCGGCTGCCCTTCGCGGTGCTCCAGTGCCCCAACATCAAGCTGAAGCGGCCGAGCTGGGTCCACACGCCCTCGGCCATGACCGTCTACGCGCTGGTGGTGGTGTCCTACTTCCTCATCACCGGCGGTGAGGGGCGGGAGCGGCGCTTTAACCCCCCGAGGCAGAGCCTGGCGAGCGGCCTGGTCGGCTCCCAAACTCGGGCCCAGAGCTGTGGGGACGGGCCCGGTTGGGCCGGGGAGCGACTCTTGGCTGGGGTCACCGGATCCCACAGCCTGGGAAGGAGGCCAGGGAGGTACAAAGAGGAGGGCAACTGGAGAATTAGTGTCACGTCTTCTGATTTGAGGGGTCCTGCAATGCTTCCCCTCTAAAAATAGGGCGTTTAGGGGCGTACTTGAACCCTTGTCCGTAAAAAGCTGGACCAAATCATGTATTTTTAAAGGATCTGCTGGATGGAGAACGCAGGACACTCACTTTTGTTCTCCTTTTGCCTGGCATCTTGTAACCCTGCTCTTGGGCTTAAACTGAAGCCGAGCTGGGGTTTTGGAGGCTGATTCAGGCGAGGAGAGTGTCCTGCTGAGAAACGTTTCTTCCCCCTGGTTCACTTTCCAGGCTTGGTTTTTTTAAGACCACTCTTGGAATGTTTTCCTCGAGCTGAGGCAGGTTTTGTTCTTTGTGTTTGGAAGATGTTTTGAAGTTTTCTTCTTTAAATTGATATGCAGCCTGGGAAGAGCAGCCCTTAAACTCCCTTAATGCTTCGAGCAGGGGTAGGCAACCCCCAGCACACCTGCCAACAGTGGCACCTCAGCCCATTCAGAGCTGCACGTGGCACCCTCTGCAGTACCAGAGAAATTGCTACTCCTGTCACTGAAAGCCACACTGGGTAGCTTCCTTTGGGTGCAGCTGGGACACGGGAGGACCCTCCCATGGGTATGCCTCCATGTGACACAGAAGGAAGCAGCCCAGAGTGGCTTCTCTCTGTAGTGTGATGCTCCCCAAGGGAGCCACTCTGGGCAGCTTCTTTCTGCAGCATGCCTGGAAACTCCTGAAAGGAGCCACATCCTTTCTGGCATGCCTGGGGACCCCTGTCGCTGGGCATGCTGCCAAGATGAGTCACTCTGGGTGACTTCTTTCCGTGGCGTGCCTGAGAAGTGCTCGCACTCCAGCTGGCACCAGCTGAGGGTCGGGGAGGAAGGACCAGCACAAGGGTTGGCAAAGGTTGTCAACTCCTGGCTTAGATTAGGCTACCTAGTTCCTGAGGGGTAGCAGCATTAGTGTAGTTCAGCAAAACAAACAAGGAGTCCTGTGGCACTTTTAAAAACTAACAAACTTACATTTATTAGTTTTATTAAAGTGCCACAGGACTGCTTGTTTGTTAAGCTACCTGTGACTCTTACTTATATTATGCCAGTGAAGTGTTCTTGGTGCTTCTCTTCACCCTTCTCTGTCTATTGTGAAAACTTTGCCTTAGTCTTGATGCTGGAATGGGGCTTTCTAGTGTGTAGTAAATAGAATGTTACTGGTGATCAAATGGAGGGATTTCAGTGAATATCAAAATATTTTATGTTAGCCTTGGTTACCTGGTTTTCACGGGAGTATTGATCGGAGATAGAGGATGTGGCTGCCTGGTGATGACTTGGGAGGTGGCTGTTTAGCTTTCCTGCTCCAATGCTGTGGCAGCTTTTGGCGTATTTATCATTATTGCTGCTTAATAGGAGATGAGATCAAAATCTCTTTCTCAAAATTATCTATTTATGCAACTCCAGTCAGGTGACCCAGTCTTGTTTGGGTTGATGCACCAAAGAAACATATTTGTATTTATTACAGTTATTCCTGAGTGGCAGTAAGAAATCTTTTACACTAGTCTACCAAGCTGCTACCCTTTCCATTCAAATCCCTCAGGAAGACCCCCTTTTTAAGGCGTACACTAGCACTTATGCCAGCAACGGGGGTGTGAAAAAACACCCCCCAAGTGGTATAGGTTTTGCTAGCATAAGCACTTGTGTGCACAGCAGTCTGTTGGTGGGAGATGCTGATGTAAGATGTTGATGGGAGCTGCTGCCATTGGTTTAGGTGGTTTTATTATGTCAGTTTCCAAAGGGATAGCCGTGTTAGTCTAGTCCAGCAAAAAAAACAAGGAGTCGTGTGGCACTTTAAGACTAACACATTTATTTTTCGCATGAGCTTTCATGGGAGAAAATCCCACTTCGTCAGATGCTTCAAAGACTAAATGCGTTAGTCTTAAAGTGCCACACGACTCCTTGTTTTTTTATGATGTCAGCAAGAGAGCTCTCTCCCACCAACATAATGTGACTATCCAAGCGCACTCACAGTGGCACAGCTGTATCACTTTGAGTATTAAATGAAGACTAGCCCTGAGTGTTGCCTGCAAGAAATTGGCCAAACAACAATGCTAGGTAGAGGGGCATGAGTAATAGTTTATATTAATACCATATCAGTACTTGGCTAATTTGTCTTACTGAGCACTGTTCTTGTAGGTTTTGTTTTTCTGCTCCCTTTCCCTTGCTGTCCCCCTGCTCACCGTATAGGGGCTGTGAATGTGCCTCCTATGAGTTTATAGTGCCTTACATGCTAATGTCACCTTAGAACAAATTAAGGAATCTAAAGTCCACAAGAGGCAGCAGATCAAATAAATGTGCTGGTGTAAAATGTGGTTTCTGTTTAAGTAACTCCTAACATTTTGGATTAAATTCAAAATTATTGTTCAAGTTTAGTTTATAGGATCTCTGTGAGCCTCAGGGACATTGCAGCATGAGTCTTCTGGTGATATTCCTTCATGCCTGTACTTACAGAGCAAGAAGGAATGTCCCTTACTAGAAGACTACTGTACACACTCTACACTTGTATATGTGATTCTGTGATTTTTGGGGATCTTTTTAGCCAAAAATGACTTTTACTGTCCTTATAAAGTTAAACTGAGTTAATTAAGTTCAGTCACTAATATAAATTCCATGTGAAAACAAAGCCTAGGGCACTAGACCAAGATACAATGATCCCTTAGGATTGTGGGTATGTAAAGTCATGGGAGCACTAATCATATGTATGTAAGCCACTTATCATTAGAGCTGCTCTGGCTGTGCAGCTGCTGAGAGGGTGAATCTCTGCTCCACTAGATTGAACTAGTGTGCTAATAATATTAAGGATGCAGCAGCTCAGCTGCATGAGTACCTACTTGGGGAGTTGGGCAGTGTTGTACTAAGGTAACTAGCCTGTGCCATGGTGGCCATTATGGTACTTCTTGCATGCTAGCTTGAGCGGAACTAGAGTGTATACCTACACAAGCTGGGAACAACCCTCCCAGCTGCAATATAAATCAGTGGTTCACAACCTTTTCTCTGCCATGGCACACCTAGATACCTTTAATTACTTTGAGGTACACCATCATATAGCCTCTAAATGAACTCATGAATATTTGTGAGCCAATCCAGAACTCTTTGTTTGAGAAGTTTTTCAAAAAATTCTGTGGCACACCTGCTCAGGCCTGAGGACACACCTGTGTACTATGGCACAATGGTTAGGAGGCACTGGTATAGAGATATTGTACCAAGCTTTTTATTTGTAATGCAAATATAAAAAAGGGCTTTCTGAAATGTCTGCTATTTATTCACTATGATTTAAGGCTGTACATTAATTATAATGTGGATTTGAAGATACCAAATTGCCTTTTAGTATTTGAACAGAAAATGTAAAAAGGTGTTTACTTGACTAAACCATTTGTTGTCTGTTTGCATTAGCTGTAGAAGGAAATCATTCTTAAGACTTAGAGGAGAGTGATGCTAGCCCATCATTCAAACTAATGTACAAACCTGTCTTTTTTTAAATAGGAATAATATATGATGTGATTGTAGAACCTCCCAGTGTTGGATCTATGACAGATGAACATGGACATCAGAGACCAGTGGCCTTCTTGGCATACAGGTAGAAATTATCCCTTGTTGTAATAGAAGGTTCTGTCCCTGACCTGCAAGTGGATGAATGCAAGTGAATCACAAAGCTCCACTGACTTTAGGGGAGCTCTCTGAGGATCCCAGCATCCACAAATATGTATTTGATTGCGCGGCGAAGGCTTCATTTGCAAATGAATTGTTTAAATATCAACGTTATATTTTATAGGTAGCCTTAGTAGGATTTCATTTTTTTTTTAAAGATCTCTTTTTGTGGTTTTTTTTTTTAGTTTACATTTTTGCATTTCAGGAAAAGAAATTTTTAGTTAGATGGCACTAATTCATTTTCAATGATGAAGGTCAAGAGTTGAATCCATATCAGAATCTATATTTGATCATGTTTCATAGCTATAATATCTTTTTGATTACTTCTCAGAATTGAGAATACACCAGTTGTATAATGTGTTTTTGCTTTTCTTTTCTGTTAAACTTTGCTTTGTAATGGGTGAACGATGTTTGTGTACTTATTTGTTGGAGGAAAAGTGGGTGGTTGCAAACAAGGAACGATTAAAATTGATTTCCCAAGTTTAGTGATTTATATTAATGTGGTCTCTCCTCTAAAATGCTTCTTTCCTACTATTAGTAATAACCATTTTTCTGTTCCAAATGCAGAATTGATGTAAGGGCTAACTATAAACCATAATTTTTCTATTTACTCTTAGCAGCAATAAACTATAGCACTCTTATCTATAATTTTAAAACTTGTATTCCATTTGTGAACCCAAAATATGATGGACTTTGATAATTTGAAGGATTGTCATGAGGACTGCGAAGACATTCTAGCACATCTCCTTCCCTCCCAATGCTCAGCTAGAACAAGGACACGTGCTCTCTCCCTTGATATGGGCTTGAATAATGTTTGTTTTCTTGCTGTGACAGTAATTCTGGGTCTGTCTTCCAAAAACAGGAGTGGGAAACAGTGTTCCCTCTAAGCTGC
>ML681966.1:59194500-59261925 GCA_007922195.1 Podocnemis expansa | reverse complement strand
CCCCCCCCCCCCCCCCCCCCCCCCCCCCCCCCCCCCCCCCCCGCGCGCAGTGAGCAACCGGAGTTGCTCAGCTGCCCTCTCCCCTTAGAGGGAACATTGGTGGGAAATAAACTTAAAGGTTCAACCATCTAGAAGTCCTGGGTCCCTTCTTACGTTCATTTGTTAAAAACTTATTTTTGCTTTTAACCAAAATACATTTGCAATTATGACACTTATTTTATTTAGAATTTTAAATATAATGTATAAAATGTGGTGTTTTTGCAGTCACGTTATCCTTTTTTGTATGCTCAGGATAAAAAGCATTAGTATATGTCTTACCTTGCAGAATATTGGTCTGGGAGTTAAAATTTATGTTAATCCCTCATTGTGATTGACTTCATACCAGGAGACGGTGGAACATAGCCCATGCTGCTGCGGCTAAATATGTAAACATCAAAATAATTCCCAGATTTTTGTAAAACTGAAGCAGATCTGAGTATTACACTAAACAACTTGCTCCTGAAGTGGAAGAAAATACCTTGGGGGAATGGTGTTCTACTGAAATGTCTCTTACTCCTATTTTCTTTTTCTCCAGAGTAAATGGACAATATATTATGGAAGGACTTGCATCCAGCTTCCTCTTCACAATGGGAGGCTTAGGCTTCATAATTCTGGATCGATCCAATGCACCAAATATCCCAAAGCTCAATAGATTTCTGTTGCTTTTTATTGGATTTGTCAGCGTCCTGTTGAGCTTCTTCATGGCAAGAGTGTTCATGCGGATGAAATTACCGTAAGTTGTTTAATACGTTTCATGCTGTTCTCCCCCTTTTTTGTTACTGGTAAGGAGGAATCCTAGTTTTCTGTAACCTTTTTTTTTTAAAAACACCACACTTTTCTGTGATTAAAATTGAACACTGAACTTCAGTTTCATTAGCCCAGGCTGCGGAACCTGTGGCTCTGGAGCTGCATGCGACTCTTTGGCTGCCCCCTTGCAGCTCCAGGCTCCTCCACCCTTGCCACTGGGGAACCCTGAGGCAGGCCCCCTGGCTTAGCCCCGCCTATCCCATACAGGAGGCTGTGCCTGCTGCAGCTCTCAAAACACTTCATTATTGAAGGAATTTTTTAAAATGGCTCATCTGGTTTTTTGGGTTGCTGACCCCTGCCCAAGCCCCAATATATGTATAGATAGATAAATAGGTATCAGTTGAACACAATGTTGTATTGATAAATTTACATTTTTTAAGCTGGTTTGAAGTCTGCTAGTGCCATCAATCATTATAGTAAAATAAACTTAATAGAATTGCAATGTTCAAGATATATATATAGAGAGAGAGAGCAAATATTTCTGTTTGTATTTATATTTTCAGAAAATTTGGAGCTTTTAAGTGCACAAAAATATTAAGTGAAAATTGTTTCTATATTAACATTATTCTTGTTCTGAGTTAGTCTTGGGGGCTGAAGTAAAATTTGAGGTTCAAAAAACCACAAACTCTTATATGCTGTTGAGTAACCTTTTTACACCAAAAGCAGTTCATCGTAGTATGTTTAGCTATGTACAGTAGAACACCACTTATTCAAGCCTCCATTATCTGGTGTCTGTATTAACTGAACCACCAGCTGCCTGGGCCTTGGGTGGTCAGTGCATTCAAAAATCAGCTCTAAGAGTGGGAGGTCTTGTGCATTAAATAAGTGACACTGGTACTTTTGGTAAAATCTAGTTAATCTGTTTGTGTATTTTTACAAAATGTAAGAACTATTCTCTGGGAAAAAAAAAAAAAGCAAATATTGCAATTTTCCATGGCAAACAGATTTCTAGGATTTTATTGATAAGCTTACAAAGCACTACATATGAAGCAATGATAAGTATATTTATAAAAAAGAACATTAATGTAAATTAAACAACTGCATCTTGGCTTAAAAAGCTTTTTTTGTTGAAAATTGACTTGAAATATGCGCTCTTTGGTGAGGTATATTTTGGACTCTGTCCATTCTGAAATATCATGTTGTGGTGAAGGTAGATGACAGAAGCTCCCTAATGTGTCATAAATCACAGCTAAAATGCAGTTTGATTCTAGACTGGCTGGGTTGGATTTTGAGGACAGATTAAAAGACTTTATCTGTAGAGATTGGCTAAAAACCAGCAAAGGCTTTGAAGAGAAACATAAATTGCTAAGCATTTGGAGGATGGGAAACAGATTAGAGGTATGACAAGGAGAAAATTAAGGAGGAAAATAGGCTATCTGTTCTACCACGTGTGAAAAGTTTCCCAATCTTTCAAGCAAGGCAAAATAATAACTTGTTTTTTTAATCACAAGACTGGACAAAGCATATTGTTTGTTTGTGATGCTATTCTGCATTGAAATGTGTATGTACTGTAAGTGGTTTCCAGCTTGTCTATACATTAGATTAAAATGAATTTATTTTTCCTGTCTGGCTTCCTTTTCTCTTTCCCTTCCCATTGTGTCCTTAGCTGCCAAGATCAGCAAGTTCTTTGAGGGGAACTGCTAAAACTACTGTATGAATTTAACTGGGAGGGGATATTTCTGGGTTTTAACAATGATATGATCATTCTCCATTTCTTGGAGAGTCATTTACTCTCCTCTTCAGTATAAATAAGCATTGCAGGCCCATAAAGTGAAGGTGTTGTTTTTCCTCATGGTGTATAGCATTGATACATACACCATCACCATACAAGTCTCCCCCCCCCATCACACGTTTCATCTCCACAGTCCGTGATTACATTTGAGAAATTCTAAAGAATAGGAAGAAAATCTTGTAA
The DNA here is from genome assembly GCA_007922195.1 of Podocnemis expansa. NCBI lineage: Eukaryota > Metazoa > Chordata > Testudines > Podocnemididae > Podocnemis > Podocnemis expansa. Next base: position 59,259,164 of record ML681966.1, on the reverse strand, counting down.
GAATTATTTGTGGTTTGGATATGTATTCTAACAATAAAAAGATTGTATCTGGTGTGCTGACTTTGTATCACGTCAGTTAATTTACTAACTGGCTTTTTTTCACAGATGATTTAATATTCAGGAATATCTTGCCTAAGGCAGAGTTTATCACATCTTAGTGCTGGCCAAATATCTTGCTAAATCCTCGATCATGAAAATATAAGACTTATCTGATAGATGTAGGGTGCAACAGTGAATCTTTTTGTAAAATGTGTTTTTTGTAAAGTTGAAAGGCAGGGAGTTCCCTAGTTACTCAAGGCATAGAAAAGCCTTTATGTTCTGGTAGTATTCAGTACATTTGTTTTTGATTAACATGGATATTATTCTTGTTTTGCATCTGAGAATCCCAGTTTAAAATCTAAAAATTAATATATATAGGTGAAATCATGATTCCTGCTATTTTTGTAGTTATACTCACAGCAAGAGATTGTGCTGTCCCTTCAGCTTTCACTCTTTTTATTAACACACAAAATTGTGCTGAATGCCTTACAGAAGCAAGTAAAGACAATCGTTGCTCTGCCATGTTGTTTAGACGTGATCCAAGAAGTGAGAGCCAATATAAAGATGACAAAAAATTGGGGAAAGGAAGGACAAGGCTTATAATAATATACAACTGCTCTGTAAGCCATGTGTTGTTTTAGTAGTTATGTTACCTTAATTTATTGGGGGAGAGGAGACAGTAGGAAAGTTGGACTGAATGACGAATGGTCTTGAAATTGATAGTCGGCATGAACAGCACAAATGCAGAAGCTTTCACACTATGTAACAAACACTTCAGGAATTCATGACGCCAAAAACTAGATTGAGAATAATAGACTAAATCTGTTCCAGGGATTATATCTAAGTAAAAGAGGGATGGGGAGCAGCTGAAGCTAGACAACAAAGAAGGTCTAGTCTTTCCCTTGAATCTCTCTCAGCAAGTTTCTCTGCAGTTAATGGCATAAGCACTAAGGCCAGGAAATGCTAGTGTTTAAACATGACTCTGGATTTGCTAGTATAGGAATCCCTTGACAGCCTCATGGGATATCATCTCAGAGCTACCCGGTTAAAACTACCGGCAGCCAAGCACAGCTGTGGTGGTAGGATCGTCAACAATATTTATTTCATTTAGATCCCTATCTAGAAGAAGTAATAATGTGCCAATAAAGGAGAAACTGACTATAATAGTTTTGGCAAGTTCCTAAAAAGAAATGGAAAAAATGTCTTCCAAGGAACATTTTACAGGGTTCTTTGTAAAAGCCTTATTAAAAAAATACTAATCCATTGTGATGGTTGTTGAGACATCCGTGGGTGTACTTGAGAGGACCTAGATTACACTTAAGAAAGTTTTTTTTTTTGATCTTGAATATTCATCAGATGAAATTTGCCTTTTTGATTAAAGAGGGTTATTATGATTATTTTATTATTTTTGTGCTTTATTAAACAGGGAATAGACCCCTGGACATAAATCTGCTGTAGGATCAGCAGTAGTAGTAAAACAGGATTTTAAGACCAGTTTCAATTGACTGAAGATGCTGACTTTTTTTAAAGACAGGTGTTAGTTCTAGTAGTGCTAAAAGTGTTTTCAACTGTTACAAAGCAGGTTTGCTCATGTTACCAAACACAATTCCAGTGATGCCAATTTGAACTTTAGTATCAATTATTAGAACTGTAGGGTAAATTCCCATTAAAAAAAATCCAGACAATTGCAGGGGGTACCTATCTTTTTATTTCATATATATAGATCAACTAGGAACTTGTATTCAGAGATGTTGACCTAGGGACAACTGCTAATAGTTTCCATCACAAGCCAGTTCCACCACAAGCTTGGAGTCCATCTTGGTGGGTATTCTGGCTGAGAGCTAGTAAAACCAGACTTGAACCTGAGACCTAATTGTAACTAAACTGAGGCTAATTAAGTAGAACATGGAGAACAGAAAGAATAGTTGGATCCATACTTTACTTATGAAGAACTTTATCCATTGATCTTCTCTTTTTGAAAATCACATTCTTAAAAGAGGCTCTGGAATTGTGGAACTAAATGTGCATTAATACATCACAGAGGAAGAGGCTTTGTCATCTGGTCAAAGTCTGAATATGGAATAATCCATTACATTTTAACTGGGTGAAAAATTTCCTAAGTATCCTTGGTGCATGTTTCTAGTGGAGGTCTATACCATTAAGCTAAATAATGCTTTAATGGACATTCTAACAAACTATTTCTTGTTCCCTACTGTTTGTTCATTAATAAGATTTATTATAATTTTTTTAATTGTCTGAAAAATGTGTATATTGTTAACCAGGTGTTAAGATTGTAATCAGTTCACTGTAAGTGTGCTGTGCTCCTAATTTCTCTTTATAACTTTTATTTTGTCCTGTAGGGGATACTTGATGGGTTAGTGTGATGGCCTTGTGTGACATATACAAGCACAAAATGGATTTGTTTCTCTTCATGAAGAGCTGAAAAACTAGAAATCAACAGAAACTATACTGTGCCCCTCAGGAAGACACAAGAAAGGTCTAGTTATGAGAAACAGCAAGTGCGAGTAGTGCTTCCAGCTGTCTCATTTCATGAATAAAAATTGTCATTACCAGTGACCAGTCTATTTTTAAAATAACGTTTTGTCACTTGTCTATTTCTGTGTTTAAAAAGAAGTCACTTAACTGCTATCTAGCACTAAGTATGAATTTTTATCTTGAAACAATTCAGTATAAAGTGTAAATGTCATTTTTTCCCACTTAATCTGAAGTATTAGGCACTAGTTTTACAATTCCTAATTTCAAAGTATGCAGCACACTAGCCTGTTGTCTGGGACCTGCCAGGTTTACTCCCAGAGAGAAGTCTTCAGCTGATACTTTACTATCAAATACACTGTGTCTAATGAAATTATTTCTAAGTTACCTTTTGCCTTGATATTCATGGCAACACATTAACAAATCCAGATGTGTGCAGGATTTGACATTTTATGAGTGCATTTCTTTTTGGAACAATGTGTGAAAGCAGCCAAATAAAACATGTTTTCTATTAAACCAGTTGCATTTTGTGTAGTTTCTAAAAGAAAGTAATCTTTGCAAATTGTACACAGATCTGTAGGTTCTGTGTAACAAAAAACATCACACTGAGTGTTTGCTTAATGTATTTTTTATTGGAAGGTGTTATTTTAAACTGGAGGAAGCAACTGTAGCTGCTTCTCATAAGACTCACCAGAGCCCAGAGTCTCTCGTAAGTTCATGTTTCTTCTCAGACATACATTGTACTGAAATGGTACACCATTCCCAATATCAAGGTGAGTTATTGAATTATTTTGGAGGCTTCTGCTTCTATTTTATCGTGGCTAGGGACAGAGATACCAACTTATTTGTCTTTGATTAATATATAAACATTGAGAGAAAATCATCTCATTACTTGGTTAATATAACATAGTCATGGGTTCTCAAGCTGGTGGTATTAACCCTGGGTCGAGCAGTTATTATGGGTTGATTGTGAACTGTCAGCCCATGCACATGCTGGAAGGGTGGCATGACACAGAAAGAGGGAACGGAGGGACGCTTGTCACAGTCTGAAATATTTTCAAAGGAGGTTTGGGGGAGGGGGGGAAATCTGTGAACCCCTACTGTAGATCATGTATTGTTTCTCTCTGTTGGAAGGAATAATCTGTTTAAAATCACAGCAAGGTCCTTTTACCTAATCACAAGTGCTCAGAGATACTATCTTTCAGATTCAGAAGTTAATTCTATCACTGGGTGCTTCCATAGTTCTGTTTAGGACCTCAGCATGCCTATGGTTTGAAATCTTGCTGTTTTACATCTACCACCATGATATGCCATCATGAGGTAAACTTTCCACTTGTTCCTTTATGTCTATGCCATCATGACTATTTGTCTTGCTACATGTTTGTAAGGAAGGCTGGTACAGTTAGCTTAAAGCTGTGAGTTTCTGATGGATGCTTATATGATCCAAGGAATCCTGCACTTTTTCCAATCAGTACAGGTCAGCTATTATCCTCTGCTGTAAGGAGAAGAAGTAGAAGGAAACAGGAGGGAATAATCAGACAGGTGCCCAGAGGTAAGGTAGGCCATGCAGAAATGTAAGTGGTTTGAGTGGTAAAGCATCAGAGTGGGACTGACCCTGATCCAGTGTTGGCATGGGCTTGAGAGGCTTCTGTGAGATTTCCGTATCAAAAAAAAAAACGAAAGGAGAATCATCTCACATGGCTCACTTCAATTATGTCTTGTGTATTATTATGTATTGTGTATTTCGTGGCTCTTCAATTACGTGAAAGGTTGCATTATAAAATGGTGTGCTGTTTACTGTACACACCAACAGATGGCCTCACAAGCCTGGTTTTGAGAGATTGAAGAAAATGTACAAATGAATGCCAGAAAATTTCACCTTTCAGAATGGCGGTTATAGAAGAAATGTATATGCCTTGACCTTTTGTCTGACTGATGCTATCCGATAGCATTTGGTAGAGGAGACTCTGTTGTAATGTATCTTAAAAAAAAAAAAAAAAAAAAAAAAAAAAGACTGAAAAGCTGCATTAAGGTCAAGATAGTGGTAACAAGAAAACTGTAGCTTGAAACAAGGGTATGGCTACTTACTAGTTTGGCAAGTAGCAGTTTCAAACTGCTGTGAAATAGAAACTTAGTTGCAGTCAAATTAAGAATTCCTGTGTTCATATTTAAAAAAATAAATAAAACCCAAAACCTGTCCTTCCTCGGCTGGTGTTCTAGAAACAGAATTTGAATTTGGAACTCTTGCATGCTTCTGTTAAAATATTGGGAAATCACTTCAGCACCAGAAGCAAGGTGAGAGGTATTAGACCAGTGGTTTTCAAACTTGGGGTCAGGGCCTAGTACTGTGTCTCAGACCCTCAGGCTCTGTCTCCACTTAAAGTTTCAGTTTGAATTACTGAATTTGAATTAGCTAATTCAAACTAATAATTGTTCATTTGAATTCAGTCAATTTGAATTGACATGGCCACACTAGAAAATCCAATTTGAACTGGCACGTCCATGAACAGGACTTGCTAGTTTGAATTCGGTAGGGGGCACTATTGTATAGGGAAAAATCAAGTTGTGGCTAATTCAAACTAACAGTGAATTTGAATTGACATGGCCCACTGGGTCAATTCGAATTATTCGGTTCAAATTGACCCTGACTTCAAAGTCAAACGAGGCTTGACTAATTTGAAGTCAGCTTTCATCAATTCAAACTGAGGAGTTCCTCAATTTGAATTGAGGAAAGACAGTGTGCCCATGCACTTAATAGAATTTGAATTGATGGCAATCAATTCGAAGTCAGCTCTAAGTGTAGACAAACCCTCAGGTACTGGGTTGTGGCACCCCTTGCTGCTGCCACCAAAAGACGAGTGCATTGCTCACAGATATAATTGTTGGCTCGTGGGTATAAATTATTGTCGCGCCCCCCCCCACCCCCGCAGTCTGGGGCCCCCCCCAAAAAAAGTTTGAAAACCACTGTATTAGACTGGCAGCAGTGCTGGGAATTAAACTTGGAAACACTGATAGAAGCATGGTTATAAAGACTGGGCACTGTCCTGACATCCTTCTTACTGCCACCACTGAGAATTACCAATCAGGAGCAAGACATGATGTATTCATGTTGAATCAGGCCTCTGAAAAACAAGTTTATAGGGTTTGAAAGATGTGCTGATAAAGACATTACAGTAAAGGTAAGTAATGACTTTTTAATAGTGTAGCATTTGTAAGTATGTTTCATGACTAATCTACAATAGATTTAACTGAAATATGCTGGCATCTTTCTCTGCTAGTCCCACTGTATGGGTTTAAAAGTAATTAAAATGTGTGCCTTAAATTTTGTATAAAGGACCTAGGGAGATGGTAGAATCTCTGCCACTGGAGATTTTAAAAGCAAGTTGAACAGAACCTGGCAGGAATAGTCTGGAACTCCTGCTTTGGGTGCAGGGGACTGGACTAGAAAACCTCTTAAGGTCCCTTCCAGTGCTATGATTCTAAGTTACTAGCATATGTTCAAGATCAGATTGCCCTGCATAGGTAAAGATGTTAATTGAATAGGTCTGTCCTAAACAAAGGAATGTGGGTTTGTTTCAGTTCATGTATAAGCAGTAAACGGTCACCATGACGGGGTGGTGGCGCGGTGGGCAACATGACACAGAACAATATAAAATTTAGCAAATGGGGGAAAGAGTGTAGAGTTTCCTTTACTACCAGACTTGGTGTCACCTTGCTCCCAGCTTGAATAAAGTTTACGTGAAGGGATAACCTTCAGAAGAATCTTTCAAAGATCTACCACTCCATAAAACTACACTGCTATTTTTGGTGCACTGGCTTTAGCAGAGCTAGAGGTAGAAATACCCCCTTGCTCCAGGTAGCTTCAGTGCCTCCTGGCTGCTCTAATTCTATTGCAAGCTCTCTAGCCCCTTTGCTTACTCTCTTTTTCCCTTGACTAGCCATGTCTTCTCTCTTAGCTCCCTAGTATTGGTATATTTGTATAGCTCCACCTTTGGCTGTAGCACTTCTTGCATGACTCATCCTGAAAACAATAGAAATCCAATTGCCTCCTACAGCAATACGCTAGACTAGAGAGCTAACAAAAGAGACTTCAGTGTCCAAACTCCCCTTCATTTACATCAGTAGCAAAGTCTCTTAGAAAATAGTTTCCTGGTCTTGGATTTAAAACATCTTTTAACTGATAAGTTGAAAATTCTTAAATTTCTTTGCAATGTAACTTCAGTGTTTGGTTCTGGGGGAAAAAATATTGAATGTTTAATGGGGCTTGATAACGTACCATATACAATGGAACAAACTGAGAAAACTGCCATAAAAATAACAGAAGTGAAGATAAGGCAGGAAATACTCAAGTTCAGAAAAGCAGGGAAACAGAATGTTTCTTCAGGCTTTCTTCTTAAAGAGATCAGTAGATAAGAACTACCATACTAGATCAGACCACTGGTCTATCTAGTCTAGTGTCCTATTTCAGTAACTGGCCCATGCTAGAGCTTCAAGGGCATGTACAGACCAAGGGGATTTTGGAGAGATTCAGTCCTGGTTTCTGGCAGTCAAAAGTTTAGGGTCACCCAAGTATGGGTTTGCGTTCCTGACCATCTCTGCTAATACATATTGGTGACAATATTCATGAACTTACCTGTTTTTTAAAACGTAGTTATGCTTTTGGCCATCACTACATCCCCCGGCAATGGGTTCAAGGGGTTAATTGTGTGTCGTGTACCACCTACCTTTTGAAACCACTGTTCCTTGCACAGATAAAACAGAATAATAATGATAAACTAGAATAAATCAATACTTGGTTTTGTAACCTAATCAGGAGAGATTTAAATAACCATTAGCTCTATCCAAGGTAGATCTTGTTTTCCTTTGGTATTTGCTAAAGTCGTAACTCATGTAATTGATAATCCCCCAAAAAGATTCTTCTGTCACATGACTGATGTAATTCCAGGGCAAATTCCATAGAAATCAGTGGAAATGTGCCAATATAAGAAGCCCTGTTTTTTTTTTTCAAATGAATTGAACATCCGTGCTTAATTATGGTTTTAAATTAGGTTGTGCTGAACCACCTGTGTGTATAGAGCTTAAGCAGTTGTAGAACTTGTTTTAAAATTCATGCTCTAAATTAGGTATCCCAGTTAGGTAAATCATAGATGACAACCCTGCCTCAGCAAGCTATAACCTACTCTCTGGCCATGTCAGCTCAAACTCTGCTTTAGCCTGGTTGTTAAATTGGTTGAAAAATTTGTGTAGATGAAGCCAGAGAGAGCTTGAAAACCCTCTGATCTCACCCCACGAAAAACAAGACATTCAGGTACTAGCAGAAGTATAGACTGGTAGAAGCAATCCTGTTGTTGAAAATGTTGTTTTGCTTCAACATTATAAAAGCATCTAGCTGAATAAATGTATTTTGTCTATCTTCTAGTAACTGTGGCTGCACTATCAACCACAACTCTGTTGCCAACTGTAACTACAGCTTTAAATAAATGTGTGTGGCTGCAGTATGAAGCGTCCCTCCAAATCCTGGTTGACCACTGGATGGTGCTCAGTGCCATGTTTTTTCCCCTCAGCTTGGAGAATACTGAGATGCTGAAGAGAAACTCCTCCTTTTGGGGGGGGGGGGAGTAGAGAAGTACTAAAGGACAGGGAGACAAACACCCTCTAATATTTTGTCTAATTTTTTAGTACAAATAAAAGGACCTGTGGTGTTTGGTATATTTACACTATTTTCCTGCTTCTTAAGAGTACAAATATGAGAACAACTTTTCTCTTTGAACAACTCATAGATGGGTTTTCAAAATAATTAAGCTGTATCGATCGTTCACACTGACATGTTTTGTCTGCCTCTTTCTCAACAAATCCTGCTCAGAATTTACTACTGGAGAGTGATCTTTAGGGCATAAGGATTATACAAGATATGAAGACTACCTTGTCCTTTTATTTAAGGATCTTTAAAGTTCTTTACAAAGACTAATTAAATTAATACCTCTGTGAGCAGGTAAGTATTATATATAGCTTATAAATGAGAAAGCTGAAGTGCAATGAGAATATCTAACTTGCTCGGGGTCATAGGTCATCTGGGAAAGGGCTGGCAATGGAATCTCAATCTTTTAGTCCCTGCATGTTAACTACATAACCATCCTTCTGCCACTAACAGCTAATGAAATAACCAAAAAGGAACATCACTGACGAATTTTTCATGTACAATGGGCAAGATTCTTTATTGTAGCCCTAAATCTCTGCTCTCAGATTTGTGATTGCCAAAACAGATGACCATGCAGTTGTGAAATTTGCACATTCACTTCTGAGACGCAAGACCCACAAACCTTGACTTTAGTACATCAAAAGTACAAGTTATCAGGCAGCTTAATGCTTATTTGAAAAATTGGCTCTCTATTTCAGGGGGAAAAAAAAGTTAAAAACCATCATTAAAAATGTTAGCACACTTTTTTAGTGTCTCAGAGCTACTAGGACTCAACATTTTATATTGGCCCTGACAAACATGTGGAAGTGCCAGGATGTGGAGATACCCTGTTCTCGTTGATTTGCCTTCATTTTTGTGATACAGCCTTTCTACTGTAAATGTGAATTCCCAGGTTAGGAGTTAAGTGAACATGTGTCTGTGTGGGATCCACATGTGAAGTAAATATAAATTGTAGTGCCTGAACAACTTTCACCCACATCAAATGGTATTGAAATTAGATGCTAAATAAAAACGAGTATGAATCAAAACTTAATCTACACATCAGTGAACTTTGGAAAAGCTTGCTCCATATCTGAATGTCACTAAGATTGCAGGCTCAAACTCTGCAGTTCAGGCGTCTCTCTATGAGTAATTTAATAATCTCCTTTTTGATATCACAGCTCATTCAGGGTCAGATTTTGAGGTGCTTCATTCAGGACCCAGCTAAATCAGTGGAAACCTTTCCACTGAGTTGGATGGGGACCTAAATGATAGCCCATGATGAGTGTCTTAAATAGACATACAGTAGGAAAAATTGGGAGATAAAGGGACTAGAATGCATGTGCACATCCTACACTTTGTAACTTGTGGTATTGCTCCTGTAAGATAGACCTGGTCTCCCTGCCAATACTGTGCATTTCATAAATTAAGCCTTGTGCTGTGCCCAGGAGGTACGCAACTGGTCTTATGGCCCTTTTACTGATGGGGAAGCTGAAGCACAGAGGAACTTGCCTAAAGTCATGTAACAGACAGTTCAGTGGCAAAGTCAGGAATAAAATGCAGAACTTTCTAATGCCTAAGCCTTTGCCTTAATGACAGGACTATCAAATACTAGGGCTAAGAGTTAATTTCAGCAGTAAATATTTACAACAGCTGGTCAACGTTTTTCTTCGTGTCTTGATCACTGAAATGTAATTTAGTGCAAAATGGCTGGGGGAGGCAAAATAGAATTTTCTATGGAAAATGTTCTTTGTAATAATGAACTGAAAAGCAAAAAGCAATATATACTATATAATTGTTTATGAAACAAAAATTAAACATTTTTGGCTGGTTGGGTGAAAGTTTTTAGTAAAACAAAGCATTTTTTCCCCAAACTGGTGAAATATTTGGTTTGGAGTTTTTTCTTTTAAACTTTTTTTTTTTTTTAATTGTAGCAGAACTTTGGGGAAAATATATTTTCCACATTTTCGAAACTTCTGCTCTGCCTTCCTACAATCTCCTGACCTGCTTTAATATCTATATAAAATAGGATGTTTCATATTTTTTTAGAAAAAGCTCTTTTTGGAACTTCCCAATGCCTCCCCCACCTTTAGTCTCTCTTTAGTTTTTCTCTCTTTCACTCTCTTTCCTGGATTTCCATTTGCTGAAAAGTGCTGATACACTAATTAGATTGTCTGCTCTCTCTGCCCTTAGTTCCTGGCCAGCAATTTGAATAAAGATCTTTCTCCCTGTTTTGGTCATGAGCCTTTCTCTGCCTAGGAACAAATCATGACACACCCTCCACGGCTGCCCAATCCATTTTCCTGCTGACAGCATATGTTTGTGTTATGCCGCTTGTCCCAAGGTAACCTCTCACTGTCTCTGTGTGCAGACACATTCTGTTGTTTAGCTGCCTGTTGTCAATCAGATGTATTTCTGTAAACACAGAATATGAATAGACAGTCTGGGGTATGGAGGATATTAACTCAAATTGTGCTTCATTTAGCTGCCACTCAAAATGATAAAACAGCAGTTCAGGTTCTGCATTGACAGACAAGTGGTTGGCCTGGGAGAAAGTTGCAGCAGGTTTGAGGTGTAGCAGAATTTTTCTATTCACCTTTTCTGGGAAATACTAACGTTCTTTCATGGGTGGATGCTTGGTTGCAAACTTAGTCTGATTAAAGAGTTTTCATTACATTAGCCCTTGTTTTCTCTTCTGGGATGACCCCTTTCCCACTATATGAAATTATTGCCACACTTTTTTTATTTTACCTGTTTAGGCCCTGATCCTTCACCGGGCTCTGCAGCTGCACAGATCTCCATGCTGGATCTAGCCCTGACTCAGTGATACCCTCTTTAACATAGAAAATGGAATGTAGGCAGTGAGGGAGTAATATGTACAGCCAAAAAAGCCATCACTGACAGCCTGATTCGGATGTGATACCACTGAAAAAAAAATGGAATTACATCAGTGTAAAAATACAGAATCAGGCCTTGGGTGCAGATCTTGTGCAAGAGAGAACATTGCCCTGTCTAGCAACCAGCATATCTGATTCCTGCTTGCCATCTGTGCACTGCTCTGGCTTAAGGATTTTGAAGAGGTTCAGTGAGATTAGTTCTTGAGGTACATGCTTAAGTTTAACTGATTCATTTTTCAATCACGTTCTATGTGTGGGGAATCTTTAGGATCCTCTCACATCCTGCTGCCAGAAGTGAATCCCAGCAGCCTATTCTTATATGTCTTTGCTGTTAGTTTTTGTTTTATATTTTCAAGGCTCTGCCTAATGAAAAGGGACAGATTAACTTTTGGGTGTTTAAATGAAAATTGAAATTCTTCATGGGTCGAAAGGCTGGAGCTGCTAACAAGGAACTTGTGACCTCTCTGTCTCATCGGTATAGTGTGGAGCTGTGAAAGGATCCTTTCCGGGAAATCTTTCCAAGATGTCTTCTGTGAAAACTCTTCCTTTCTGAATTAAACAAACAAGGGGTCTTGTGACACTTTTAAAGACTAATAAATTTAATTCATGAGCTTTCATGAGAGAAATCTGCTTTGTCAGATGCTTGAAGATTGAGAAGTGACTAATAAAGTGGCTTTTCTCCTATGAAAGCTCATGTATTAAATAAATTTGTTAGTCTTTAAAAGTGCCATAGGACTCCTTGTTTGTTTTGCTGAACTAGACTAATGCAGTTAACCTGCTGGAATTTGTCTTTTGGACTAGGGAGGGACATGCATACTGAGGTTTTGATCATTTCCTGCTCCCATAGCAAAAAAAAAAAATGCCTTGAGAATCTGCAGTGTTCCATGGGGTTAGAAAGGCTAAGAGTAGTACCAGAGTTTACTGATATTTGTTTTATCAGACAAACCCCAGGACACAAATAGTCCTGGCTAGCAATGAATCTGGATCTAGTCTAATCAAAGTTTGGTGGTGAGGATTTAGGTTTCCCTCTTCTTTATGGTTGAAGTTTGGGCTGTGCCTGTGGGAGCAAAGAATGAAGCCACCTTTGGGTAGTCAGGATTCTCGGCTCTTGCCCCAAACTATGAAACCAAAAATATAGGGAGCGATTCTGTCTCCTGAGCTGATGCCCATATCCCATTGTGACACTATAAAGACTGCAGCTATGCCCTAGAGCAGTGGTTCTTAACCACTGTGTCAGGACACATTACTGTTGCCACACAGTGGAAATTGTGTCATGGGGAGCCAGGGAGATGGCTGGATTTGGCCTGCGGGGAGTGGGGGGTGGTGGTTGTGGTCTGGTATGTCTGTAGGGCCATGATCTACCACCAAGTGCGTTGTGACCTGCAAAAGGCTGAGAACGACTGCCCTGGAGTCCTGTCTTGGGAGGCAAAAAGGGGCTGTTTTTCAGTCCTGTTAGCTCAAGTATAGCTTCATATGACTGAAGAATACTCTTAATGCTTGGTAAGATGTTGTCTAATACCTCTGAAGCTATGCTCATTGACTATGTGATAGCCTAGGCTCTCACTTCAGAACACACTCTTCAGCGTGCCTTATGTGCCTCCTGCACTAGGGGTTGCTACTAGCCCAGCCTAGGGCTGATTATGGGGTCTTGCACTGTGCTAGTACTGGGGTATTTCCTCTATGACCTTTAGGGCACAGTCTTGACCCAAGTACACTGTTGCAGTGGCATATGGCGTCCAGGTTAAAGAACAGATTCTATCTGTAACAGGCTGAATTGCTCCTTGGCTGGAGAGCTGAGGCTAAGCTGGCCTGATTACAGAATCAGTCCCACTTGAGGGGAATCAGGCAGGTCCCATGGAGGCTGCAGTAATGGAAGGGAGAACAGGCTTAAGTGGTAATAAAGCTCAGCTGGGCAAAGAGCTGGCATGTGAGTTTGCTGAGCAGTTCAGACCAGAAGGGAAAGTGTTCCAAACAGGGAAGTCTGAGGGAGCGCCTGAGTAAGCAAGGAAGAGTTTGAGAGACCTGGAGGGGAGCAGAAATTTTATGAGGGAAGAAATAGCATAGGGAGAGCTGCAATGCAGGTAAAGAAGCAGACCTTGTTCAGCACAGGGCTCTAGTGTGGAACCTGGAGAAAACGGTGAGACTGAATTTCTCCAAGTGGCCCATTGCAAGGGCTTGCAAGGGAATTGCAGGCTCAGCTCTGCAGTTGCTCAGAGGAAAAGCCTGAGAGTGTGTGGAAGGATTTCATGTTAAAGACACTTTGTTTGGAAAACTGACTCTCTAACAGGTGTGTACTTCAAATGGTGAAGTCACTGAAAGAAATCACCAGGCTTCTGGAGTGATCACAGGTAAAGGAATGCTACTGATGTGAGAGCTACTGTGTCCTGACTGGCTGTGAGGTGTGCCTAACTGTGGATGGACTCATTTACACTGTTGTCTTTATTATTAATCAACAATTTTAGGGCAGTAAATCTGAACTGGTTAGATCTCAAGCTCCCAGATTCTTGAACTGGGCTCTATAAAAAATGATAAATAGTTAAAATACCAGACGCTTGAGAATGCTGTTGATTTTATTTGAGTAAGGTTTTAAAAAAAATACACAGCCCTGCTCTATCTGTCCTATCCAAGTCAAACTTCTGGTGACCTGAATGGAAACAGAGTTAGGTCAATGCTGAGTACTTTTTGATAAGTCCTCTGCATTTTGATATGGTTGTTTCCTTGTGATTTACCTGAAATGCTCTTACTATTACCAGCTGCAAATTCCATGAGTGTATGATGTGTTAATTTATATGCAGTTACTATTCCTTATACTGTGGTAACAATTAGTTTTCAGGTTCTTGACCTCTCTTTCCATGTGTGTATTGCCGTACAGAGCACAGTACAGTGAGGTCCCCAAAGAAATTACAGTGATCTCCCTTTTTTATAAAGAGAGATTCCCTCCACCCACCCTGTGTTAAAAGATCACTGTGACGTGGAGCTATAAAAATAATATTAAGCCTTGTGGTAGCGTTGTCATGGTAAGACCAACTGGAAAGTTCCATATCTTTATCTCTGCTACATTTGTTAGGCCATTACTTGGCCCATTCATCTGACATATCTTATCATCCTTGAAGGCATTTATGAAGTTTAATTTGCTTCCTTTATTGTAGTTTAATATGCCATACAGTACTATACTCACTGGTTTTCTCCTGGAGCCCAGTTGCTCAGTGCTTGATTTGGAACTGTTGATCTCAAGAGACGGTAGAGATTCCCCCCCCCCCTTGTGGAAGCTGATTGTGAATGGATTTCTAATAGTTATGCTACAAACCTTGAATTCTGTGGGAACGGATCTGTTTTAAATCCAGACAGGTTAAGACACATAGTTGTGTTGTGCTTATCAGATGTCAAGATTGATGTGTGTTGATCTCTTGATAATTGGATACAGTAAAGCAAACTTTAAAAATTGCTTCTCCTACAGTGCAGTTCCTGGGATTGGAATCTTTAATTTTCTATGAAAACCCTTGGATTGACCACTGGGGATGTGAAGAATGTCCTATGTATATAGGTCTATTTTGATTACTCTCATGCTTGTTGCTACATGGGAGCAAGGAGTTAACTTAGTATTTTTAGCTTAACCGAACAGTGCAGATATCAAGACATGGTATTTTGTCCAGGTTGAGAGAGGGCACAACCACTCTCAGTGCAGGTTATGCTCAGTATTTGTGAGAAGTTTTTCGTGAATTTTTTTGTGAAATAGGTGCTCTTTATTTGCATACTGTGAAAATGTCAGATAATTTCATGAAGAGACATCTTGTCGTCATAATGTTGACAGACGTAACATTTCAAGGATATGGAATCACAATTTCTGAAAAATGTTTATCAATTAATTTTGTGTGTTAAACACTTCTTCTTGGTTCTGCCAATGCTCTTCCATTACAAAGAAGATATTTGTGGTCAAATGAAAATCCACATGAGGTTGCTTGAAGGCCAAGATTCCTAGGATTCTGCTCAGATAGTCTTTCCTAGTGGTTGGTTGTGGGTATATGACAACGCAAAAAGATGCTTAGTCCCAAAGAAGGTTTGAGTTTCTTACCTCATTGTCAGTTTTCCTTTTCCATTTAATGGTCTTAAATCTTTTGGCTAGATTAATCAAAAAGTTCTAGGAAGATGTAGTAAGCTAGTGTGAAGGTATCATGAGTACTATAGAAATGTAAACTTTTATCCCAGCATCTCCTTAAATGCTTTATAAACAGCCTATGCAAACAAAAGGAATACCTTCTGCGATTTGAATGCAACCACATCTAAGATGCAACAAGACAGCTGTTCGCACAAGTTTAGGACAAGAACTGAAATGTCTTTGTGTGCAACTGAATCTGTAGAGGCAATTTAGGAAAGCACCAGGCCCATTGCCAGCAATTCTGGGCTCCAGGGCAGAACAGCCCCATCCTACTTCTTCTGTCCCCAGTCCATCTCTATTTCCCCTAGGCCCTACCACTCAACTGTCCTGCTTACTGCTGGTCAGCTGAGGGGAGGAAGGATGTGGTAAACAGTGGGATGGGCAGGGCTTGCGTTTGACTGTAGGTGGGGCTACAGACAGAAGAGGCCAGGGGTCTGTTAAATTGCTTGCACCCTGGGCAAGTATTCCCCTGCCCCGCATTGGCAGGACTGGTAAACACAATGGCTATGTCTACACTAGCAAATTAGTCTGGATTAAGAAGGCTTAATCTGGATCAATTTGCTCCCTGTCTACACTAGGCTTTGCTTAGTTCAAACTAGCTAATTCAAATGGTAAGTTCAAACTAACTGCTTAGTTTGCACTTATTTCAAACTAGTAGGGTGTAGTGATAGTTTGAACTAACTTTTAGTTCAAACTAGCTGTGTTTTAGTTTGAACCAAAAAGTTAGTTCAAACTAAAAAAATGTGGTTAGTTTGAACTAACTTCAAACTGCTTAGTTCAGACTAAGCTAGTCTGAACTAAGAAGTTAGATGTAGACATATCCATAGTATCTACTTCTGGTAAACTGGAAATTAGTAAGGGAAACCAGGCTAAACACCACTATGCTTGTGACAAGTCCAAGACTTCCATGTGTGTCTGTGCTGTGAGGGCTTTTGTGTTTGGGTTTTTTTTTGTTGTTTTTGGTTTGTTACAAGAGGCAATCAGGACCATGGCTCTTATGTTTTATGCAAAATGGGGTAGCCTAGAGCCCCAGTGCTTAGTTCAGCACCTCTAACTGAATCACTCACTCTTGTGCCTCTCTTACTACTTGAATGTCTTCTATTCAGCTGCTGACTGGACCCCCAAAACCCTGCGTATCTTAAGAATTCCAGAAGGTTCTTGCAGCCCCTGGTGCATAGCTGGACCACTCCACTTGTCAGGAACGTTGGAAGTGTCCCATGCACTGCAAAGGTAAAGCTTTTTGGCACAGGTAAGGCTGCGTAGCTGGTTACTTTAGGAATTCAGAACCACCACAGACTTTGCCATTTTCCACTCCAGGTACAAGATGGAATTGAAGATGTTTTGTCTTTGCTCACATAAACCTGCAGCACATTGTACCTATAACCTGTGTTTAAAAAAAAAACAAACAAACAACCAAACAAACCAAAACGCCATGAAACAATATGCTGCACACGCTTCTCCTTCTGGGGAGAGGCTGAGAGAATGACAGATATTAGTCCTGTCAGCTAGTAGACTTCTGGGAGGTGTTCAAATGCTGTTGTGATGAGTAATACAAGAACTAGAGTAGTTCTACTTGTACAATAGCTCCACTCTAGTGTGTAAGCTGAACAAAAAACTGGGAGTATATGGGAATCACTGTGAGATGCAGCTAGCAGATAAATGAGGGACAGGGTTAGTTTGTATATTGGAGGGCAGTGATCTGTATTAAGTAACTTATTTTCAGTACATCTCTGAGTGCAAGCAGGTGGCTCAGGAATTGGGAATGGGGTATATCATTTTGCCAGTTTAACTGTCAGCAGGACTGAAAATTGCAGTCTAATAACTGTGGAGTGGCTTATGTGGAACAAATTTGGTAACCCCTGTGGTAATGGATTCTCCCACCTGCATGCATGTCCTGGTAGTCTAAGTACAGTCCCAAGGAGTGACTGGGAGTAGACTGAGTGTGTGTCTCTCTCTCATGCAGAGAGAGAGTGTACAGAAACTTCTATGGTTATCACTATGTAGTTAAAACATGCCTTATGTGCTAAGGTTTCTTAAACCTTCATGAAAGGACAGATTGTGTCTTCTGGCTTTCTGCCTAAGAAGGGGGGAAGAAAAACCAAAAGAGGGTTTATTAAACACAAGTCAGATTCACTGTAGGCAGTCAGCATAGCAGAAATGGATCCTTTAAAATAAGGGTAGGGGTTTTGCAGATGAACTCAGACAATTTGGGGGGGGGGGTCGAGGGGTAGGTTGTTGTGTGGATGTGACTGAAGCTGGCAGGTGAGTTTGGGTGCACTAGTAGAGCAGAGAAGGTGGGGGGAAAAAACCTGAGATCAGCCAGCAAGAATATATATAGGGCTTCAAATGTGGTAACAACTAAATCCAATGAGACACTGGATGGTGAGTTTCTGGTGATGCAAATGTTATAGATAATCTGTGGATATATGTAGCACATCATTAAAATGGTGAATTTAACAACTTAAAATGTTTATCAAGTAGCATGTTTTAGGACGGACAATGTATGAACTAATCCCATAACTTATCACCTAATGTTTGCTCTAAACTAGCAATGCTGGTTTGTTAACCATGTAGATGAGAATAGGTAATGTTATCAATCTTGCATAGCCAGGCCACCACTCATCAGTCTTACCAGGAATGATAGCTTGAGGTTTAAAGAGGCTACCTGGATGAGTGAGAAAATTGAGACTTGTACAACAGCATTGTTTCATCTCCTTTTGAGGCATGGAAAATTGATAGACCTTTGTAACTGCCTGAAAAGGGAGAGTTGGATTTCAGATGCCAGTGATAACCCGTATAAACAAATATGGGTATTATGAAACCATGGACAATTTCTTTATTACAAAACACTTACTGCAGGAATGGCATTAGCTGTTACCCATCATGTTGGCAGTTTCACAGACAGGCCACAGATTTAATGAGCTGTGAAGGCTGCATGGCCCTCTTGCCTCTAGGAGTGGCTGCTTCAGTTTGACGCTCAAGTAAATTGCCAAAGTATTAGGGAGATACTTATTTTGTAAGTAACTGTAGCATGTCTGTTTGGGATCAATAGAACACTTTGGCCTCCAGGGCAGTTACGACTCTAAGCCAATAGTTCCTCAAATATTTTCTTGAAGCCAGCAGGTCTAATAGTATGAGTATATGCTCCCTGCTGAGTAAGGGCTCCACCTCTGTACTTAAGAAAAGGGAAGGAGAGTTTTAAAAAAAAACAAAAAAAAACCAAAAAACTAAATCTAGTGTCAAAGAGAGACATTCGGGGGAAGACAGAAATCAGTTTTGTGACAATAGATGCCAAACTTACAAAGCACTTGTGCTATGTATTTAAAGGTCTTTCAGAGGTGGATTTATGGATTTCTACACTAATAGTGGTTGATTCAGCCAGGTTAAATGTGCAAAAATGAAGAAAGTTCATGGCAAAATGCAATTATCAGTTGTCTTAAAGGTGGTGAGCAAGGAAAAATGGTGGTGTCTGGCCTGCCTATTAATGTATGAAAAATCTAAACATTTGTATTGGTATTTTAAATTGTGTGGAGGGGATTGGGAAGAGAAGGGATGTTTTAAGAAATTGTCTTATTTCTGAAGACTTGGAGGATTAATGGATTTCACAAGAGGCTGGAACACTGCATAATGGGGGGGGGGTTAGTAAGACTGGTTAAAACTTTCTTCTGTTTAGTGTTAATATCTAGTTAGAGAATTAACACCATATAAATAGCTGGAAGAAAGATTCAAGCCCCAGCTCCTCCTTTTATGGGCTGAGATCCCAAACAGTCTTCCAACTAAAAAGGGAATAAAAGGTTTGAAATCCCTGATGCCTGAGGCTAAACAAAAGGACTCCCATCCCTTTTCTGGGAAAAATTTCCATTCTTTTTCATAATAAAAAAAACAGCAAAAAAGGGTACACCTTGTTTCTTTTCCATGCCATTTTCAGGGGGTGAGACTCCAAAAAGCAATATCTAGTTCTCAAATAGCCTCTATGATTCCTCTAGTCATGTCCTAAAATGGTTTTTTAAATGGCACTCATGCTGCAGTATCTGAACACCTTGGTGATGGATTGAACGAGATGACTTGTTCTCTCTTATCCTGCCATTAGAACAGGGAGAACTGTTCGCGGTAAACTGTTTTGGTATGTTTGTTTTCTTTTTAAATACACAAATGGTTATGCATTCACACTATAGAAGGCAAGCAGCTGGACTCTACTGATGGTCTGATTATGCCTTCCTTTACAAAATCAAAATATCCAATGAGTTCAACAGGAGTTTCTCCTGACAAAGTACTGCAGGATAGGGCTAGGAGGATGAAATTCATTCGTGCAAAAAGGCCCATTACAGCATATGTGGATCACATTATAGCTTTCAAAATAGGGCTTATGGGCTTTGTGGTGCTAGCCTGTATGCTGCTTTATTAGTGTGGGGGAGAATTTCACTCTAAATGAATAATGTGCCAACCTAACACTGACTTGATCTTGAATTATAGCCATTTGATTTAAAGTGAGCCATTATCCTTTCTGCTGGAAAGGTCAGAAGACCTTTAGTATCTCCTGCCATGAAATGCTATCAGTGTAACTGAACCTGGAGCTCTTGCAGACAGGATTAAACCAGCCAGTTTCAAGCACACAGCCAAAAGGTCAAAGAACTGAAAACTCAATACTGCTGGGTCTATCTTAGGTTACAAGTTTGCAGTACAGGGGAAGGAGAAGAATGATGCAGTAGCTTGGCTCAAAAATAGAAAATGACTTGGATCCTATTTGGGTGAAAATATGAAGCTACTCTATCAGATAGATACACCTGCTGTTATCACTCACAAAAGCCAACAACAGAGTAGGTTAGAAACCAGATATGACCAGATTCCCTTGTTCTTCATTAAACTAATTGATTTTTAAATTAATTGTGGGGGTGGGAAAGACTTTGGAATTAGTGCAAGCAGTATAGAAATATTTTCTGTGTGTCTGATCCAGTCTAGTTCACTCAGGTGAAACTGCCAGGGATTTCAGCTGGTGCTTAGTTTAGTGTGAACTGTGCAATTGGGTTTATACTTTTGTTGTTTGCTGATGTAACAGATAACACCTTCTCTTCCTAACATAATCTGGCTCTATTTGAAATACTCCTTTTTGTAAAACTATCACACATTACTTTTTACAGAGGATGCCATAAATCTTTTCTACCCGAGAGAATCCCTCTTTTCTTCACACTCTTGAGGCAGGCTCCAAAGGGAATATATGAAACTTTGAAAGAAAAAATTGATCTAGAAAACAACCTGCTGCCAAATTTGATTCACTGGTGAGGAAATCTAAAACTTTGTGACTATCCCCCACCTTCAGACTGTCAGCTGCATCCACTGCTTTACAGGAAGCCACAGAAAAGTGCCCTGTGAACGACACTGTGCTTGAAACCAAACTGGAAATAATATAGGCATGTGAAGCTGAAGCAGTGCTGGCTATAAACTCTATTTACATTTGGCCGGCAGATAGAAAATACTGTTCTGTTTTGGCTTACTGATGTGATATTAAACCAGTAGTCTGATTTATCCACTGCAAATCAGTCTTAGCATACTCTAGCTATGTTTTTGAGTCAGCATAATGGATGAACAGAACTAATCAGGGAAGGGAGATGCTGAAACTCTGAGGTCCATTTTTCATTCTGCCTTTGGGTACATGTCAGTGTCATGCCATCCTAACCGTTGTAGAGTGTGGGTGGGATTGTATTTTGCACCCATGGCACTGCATCTATAAGAAATGACAATCACCAAAAAAATTTTCCACACTGAAAAACCTCTTTATATTATGGCTGTCCCTGCAGCCCTGCCTGTGGAGTGCCACAAGGATATGACTGCATCCTTGTCTTTCATATGCAATCCCCAGCCCTCCTCAGATGGACATTTGTCTGAACTTGTTGATCAAGGCAAGCTCTCAGCCGTGTGAACTTTATTTTGTCTATGACTTCCCCTGCCCCAGGTAGCTCTAGCATGTTTAAAATACTTTTTAGTGATGTTCTAATCATTAATTCAACATAAAGGGATAACCATGGGGCTGTGGGTCTTATCCACAGACTGCACGGCCAGGGCAGGGTTTTGCAGCCACTCAGTTGCTTCATAATTCCTGTTTGAGGAGAAGAAATTTTCCCTATTCAGCACTTCACCACTTGCTCAGGGCTCCATGGCTGCAGAGGTAGTTGCACATCTTTGGCCAATCTCCTGTGCATGGCAGAAGTGTCTGGACTACAATTTAGTCAGTGACATCAGCTGCCCAAGGTCTAGGTCCTTTGCCACTATGATGATTCATTCTTCTGTTCCATGTTGTGCTGATTTAAACAAGTTAGTTTTCGAGGTTAGCCCTGAACTTCTGCTCTCCTGATAAGTTATACAAATTCTGAGTGCCCTGAAGTACACTGACTGACATGCAAGCGACATTGATCTGCTAACACACACAGTGTACTGAGGCATATTCTCATTACTAGCTCCTTTATTTTTCCCAAGAAGACTTGTTGTGATTCTTGATGAAGCTACTTTGTTTTTAACTTAATAGTGGGTTGGGTAGTTAGCTGAATCAGTTTACAATTTTACCTGTAATGCTTTGGAATTTGATGATGTCTTCATAACTTGTCTGCATTTACATCAAACTAAATTGGAAACAATAGATTTTTGGCTTCTGTGCAAGGACAAATCACTCCCCCTACCCACCCCATGCGCGCACGCGCACACACAAACTGATTGTTCTCCATTAATTGTGAAATACTTTACACCATGCAGGTCAGTAGGAGATTTTAATGATTAATTTCTTAAGTTTCCATTGTAGCCTCCATCAGAAAGGCTTCTAGAGTGTTTCACAAGCTTCAACCAATACACTGGTTGTTTCCCAATTATTGTTCTTCTTATGTGTATGAAGTAGATTCAGGGCCCCTTCCATGGACAGGGGTTCTCAGTGCTGCATGCTGTACAGATACAGAACAAGGGCATTCCCTGCCTCCCAAGAGTTCATAGTTAGAGTAATGAAAACTGAAGCCACCCAATAAAAATATTATACTGCTAAAGACAGTTTAAGACCAGCGAATACCACTAAATCTTCTAGTCTGCCCTCCTGTATAATGGAGAACATAGAATTTTATCCAGTAATTCCTGTATTAAGCCAGTACCTTGGAGTTGAGCTAAAAGATATATTTTGAGCAAGATGGTAAAAATAAAAGGGGTTTGGGTGGGGGATGCAAGTGGAAGAGTGGTTAACAGTTTTGGAAAAATAAAGGTTTTCAAGGTCATTTGGCTGTGGGGTTCGAGCACAGGGGACAGAGGTCAAATGAGGAAATGCCATACCTGAAGATTCATCACAGCAAAAGCAGAATTTTCTGCCACAGCACTAGGATCCCTAAAAGAAGGTGATATCAGAGTACAAATGTTCATCAAAAGAAAAATGCTAAGTAGTTATCTTGTATTTAACCAAGACCTATCCCTTCATGGGCTCTTAAAAATGAAAAAGGTGAGTGCAAAGGCAATCAACCACTTCACAGGCAGTCACTGAAATGAACACAGCCCAGGTATAATATGAGTATGGTGGATGAAAGCAGAAACCTGATGAACTGTTCCATGTAAGCAGACTACAATGGAAAAATAATACTGAAAACCCAGATCTCAGGGCATTGCAATAACTGAGGATTATGATCAGAAAGTTGTTACTTCTTCAAGGCCATCATAATATAAAGCTGCAACCTGTATGGATAGGGCGAGGGAAACTACTGTCATCACACATCCCTTCATGGTTTGCTGTGGAAAAGGTGTGCTTTGAAGACATACCAAAATTAACATTGTTCGCTAGTCCCATTGGTAAGTAGGGACATAAAACAAGGGAGCAAATGAGGACCTCCATCTCTCTCAAGAAGACCTCTTAAGATTTATCTTGCTGGCAATATCATTAAGGATTCCTCCAAGGTAGAGACTGAGCTGTCAGGTTCCACTAATGAGAGAATTACAAATCCTTAATCCTGAAGCCTGCATTTAAAAGCACTCTGACCAACGCCATGGCTCCTATGCACCGAAACTGAGTCAGGTAGTGGTGTGAGGGAGAAATGTATATCATGCCGCCCCGAATCCCAGAGCCAGTGCCTCAGGTTCTGCAGGGCCCCACCTCTCCCAGGCTCCAGCCCAATTGGGCCAGGGATCCAGGGCCCAGCCACCCGTGGCTTTTCTTGGTAGTTTGTTCCAGTGGCTAATAATACTGTTAAAAAATTGTCTAAGTTGAATGTGTCTAGCTTCTGCTTACCTGGAATTTTCTCCCCACGAAGGCACGGTCATCAAGGCACTTCACAATTGTTTGTTGGATGAGCTAAACAGATTAGACCATTGTAAGGCATTTTCTCTAGCCCACTAGTTGATCATTTTTGTGCCCCTTTTCTGTACCTTCTTTTTCAAATGACAATCAAATAGCTTACAAAAATCTACCTATGCTCTTGCCCCTAATCACACTTGAAACTCTCTCAAAGAATGACATCAGCTTTAATGGTCAAGATCTATTTTCCATAAAACCATGTTGACTGGACTTAAAGGAACAGAACATAATTAATTCTTAGTCAGTTGAATCCCATATTAACTTTTGGTCACTTCTTCCTCTGTCCAAACTCACTCCATCCACTGTACAAGATCTCTAGAATATTGTTGCTGCATCTTGACTGAAGAAGTACAGTGAACATGCAGTCTGCAGGATTAAATTGGATCATTCATTCAAGTTTACACATATATACAGGTGGTCTTATCTCCCTCAACATACTCTGTCCCTGCTAATATTTTCAAGTATGTGTTGCAGCTACTCACTTCCACTGTTCAACTAACATTAGAACAGGCATCCCTTCTTTGTCTCTCTCCATTACACACCTTTTTCATGTTTGCTCTAGTTGTCTGGAACAGCCTCTTATGTCCAAATTCTCTTTGTTTCCTTCACCTCCCTTCTTACAATGTGTTTCTTGTTACTCATTCTAGTGTTATCTCCTCCACATTTTGCATTTGATCCCCCCCTGTCTAAATTAGATTCAAAGCTCTTCAGAGTTGGGTCCTTTGTTTTCATAGTGTTCTATAAGCATACTGCCTTTCTTAAATAAGACCTAATCCTGAGGATATGACCAAACTCAGGTTAGGTCTACGCTATGAACTTTCACCAATGCAAGCTATATTAATATAAAGCAATTGCAGTTAGCATAGTTCTCGTGCGTATTCATACTTGGCTCCGTGTGTCAGTGCTACATGTTCTCACCAAGAGTTCTTGTGTCAATGCACAAGGTAGTGTATCAGGGATAGGTATCCCAGCGCCTAGCCCACCATTGTCCAGCACATGGGCTTTTGGGAAACTTTGGCAACATATGGTGAGGCAGTAACAAGTCATAGGTAACTGGGAGCAAAGGGTCAGTTTCCCTGTGTGCAACTGTCTCCAACCCCTAATGTCATCCTTAGAATCTCAGAAACTGGAAGGGACCATGAGAGGTCAAGTCCAGTCCCCTGCAGTCATGGCATGACCAAGTATCCTCTTAAACTATCCCTCTCAGGTGCTTGTCTAACCTGCTCTTAAACACTTCCACTGTGATGGAGATTCTTCATCCAATAACTTTTGTGCCTTTTAACAAAAAATCCCATGACCCCAAAGTCCTCACTGCCTGCCATCTTTGGCAGAAACAAGGAGCTTGCACAGATCTGCACTATCATCATAAGCAGTGCAAGGATGCACAGTTCTGTTATTTGCAGAATCACAAGAACCAAATTAACGGGGAACATGATGATTTCTTGGAGGACAGTTTGCGAGGGGGATGTGATAACCAGTTAAAGGTTGGTGGCATTCAAGGAGCAGCTGCATATGGTGGAGCTGCTGCTTCTGGTCCTAAGAAACAAGCATCGCTTGCTAAGATCCAAAGGGGTAGCCATATTTAGTCTAGTTCAGTAGAACATATAAGGAGTTCCGTGGCACTTAAAGACTAACAAAAATTGATTGGCGGGGTTGCATCATAATGCAAACTTGTGAGGATGAACAGTGGCTACAAAACTTTTAGATACAGAAAGCCACATTCCTGGATCTGTGTGCTGAGCTCAACCTACCCTTCTAGAGCAGGACACCTAAATAAGAACTGCACAGACAGTGGAAAAATTAGCTTTGATTATAGAAACTTGCAGCTTCAGATTCTTGCTGGTCAGTAGAGAATCATTTTGGAGATGGGGAACTGTTATGCAACTGTGCAGGGTCACTAATTGTTTCCTGCTACATAGGATTGTAACTCTCAACTATGTGCAGGACATGGCAGATGGATTTGCACCAACGGGGCTCCTGCATGGTGGAGCAATAGCTGGCACATACATCCCTATTTTGGCACTAGACTGTCTTGCCACAGAACTCATTAACAGAAAGGGCTACTTTTTGCCTATGGTTGCACAAGTACTGGTGGATCACCAGGGATGCTTCACCACCACCAGTGCTGGCTGGGCAAGGAAGGTGAATCATTCTCACATTTTTAAGCACAGGGGACAGTTTGTACCTTTCTAAACAGGAATATTCTTTCTTGAGTGGCAGATTCCACTGGTGGTGTTGATATGCCAGTGATGATCTAGAGGACCCAGCCTACCCCTGTCCCCTGGCTCGTGAAGATATTCACCAGCCAACTTGACAGCACCAAGGGAAGATTCAACTAGTAGCTCAGCAGGTGCAGAACAGCAGTTGAATGTGAATTTGGTTGATTGGAAAGATGTTGGCATTCTTTACTCTCAAGATTGTGTGTGCAGTCGGTAGGCGGGGCAGAGAGAGTGGAATCCCAGGGATTATAGCTGCCGTCTGGGGGGGGGGGGGGGGAAGGAGAAAACTGGTGCCAGGGTGAAGGTAGAGCAGCTACCTGATACATTTGAGCAGCCAGACACACAGACTATTAGAGGTTAGCATGGAACTCAACAGCTCAGGGTGAGCACTTTAACAGCAAGCCACAGTGGTGGACTGTGCTCTATCTGGCTCTGTTGTTTTGGGGCCTGTTAGAAATTGTGTGCTACTTGGTGTATTTCTATGAATATAACAGCATTGATGCACCTATTAAGTCCTTGGTGCTTGCTGTACATTTATGCCTATTCCATTTTTTCACTGAGGCTATGATCACACCGTATAGAGAGAGTGGATGCTCTTGAAACTGGTAAGCACTCTACATCGCCCTGGGAACTAATACAGATGCATTATTTTCCAAAGAATTTTATCGATAAACAAAGATGGTACAAAGAAAAATATGTAAATTAAAATCAAATACATTTAAAACTTAATGAACGAAGGAACAGAATATAAAAAGGAGAGAGAATATCCATGTCCATTTTATCGTGAAAGCCATGATTATTGATATGGAGCTGTGGTCATCCTAAGTGTCCCCCAGAATGCAGTGCTATGATGGAGTTCTCCATGGAGTGCCAAGGGAGTAGAGCCCATGACTGTTGAACCTGTAGGTCCACAAAAAGTCTTCAGCTTCTGTGTATGCTGCTGGAGAAGATCTGTCATGTTCTGGTGCATCACACTCTCCTTTTCTTGTTGAGAATTCTAAGGCCTCTTTCCTATCCACTCTTCCCTTCTCTAGGCTGCTTGCAATGTTCAACCTCCAAGTCCTTTGCCCACTGTCTGATGCAGTATATGTTTGCAGGATCTCATTGAACATGCCCTCCTCTGGCTTCTACCTTCTCCTCATCTGGCTCATGAAGGAGGAATACCTGAAGGCTACAACAGCAGTAGTTGCAGATGAAACACAGGGGTATCATTGTCAAAACAGTCACAATGGAAAGTGATAGTTAAAATTCAGAAATCCCTGGTTTTGTGCCTGTGAAGTTTTAAATAAGACCCGGATTTTTGATGCGTCTGCTTCTGAATGTGCACAGTGGCACTCATAGTACCAGCCATAATGAGTATGGCCTGCCAGGTACAAGTTGTTGCCTGGCTGCATGAAATAAAGGCTAGGGCAGTGGTACCAAATACTGGCACTCTTTCCTAGAGGCCGGGGGTTCTCAGACTGGGGGTTGTGAGATTATTATGGGGAGGACTGCTAGCTGTCAGCCCCCACATATTCTGGTAAGGGTGGCAGGGCCTGAGGTGGTTCATCTCTTTTGGAAGGAGGTTATCACAGCTTGAAATATTTTCAAAGGGAGTCCCAGTGTGGGGGGAAAAAAAAAATATTGAGAACTCCTGCTTTAGCATCTGCTCCTGCTGCCTGCCCTTGTTCCCTTAAATAAAGGATCACTGCTTTGCCTCACATACACACTTGAAAATATGCTGCTGATACACACCCAGAATCTAGTCATGTTGCTTGTTTGCCTTAGTTACTATCAGCTGTATTCCCTGCATCTAAGGAGTCTGTTGTGACACTGATAGTGAGACTTCACCCTCTTCTTGCTGCTGAGGAAGGGTTTAGGGAAGCAGCTGAAGGAGAAGCTTGTAAGTGTCCTGAAGGTAGTTGGATCTAACGTTTCTAGAGGCTGTAGAACAGACTTGGTAGCTAGTGGGCTCAATCATAGTTGCAGAAATTGTGCCAGCAGGGCATTCAGGGGCCCAAAGCACGTCATCTCATGGTTCCTCATGGCTCTGTCACCCACTTGAGATAGTGATGACAAAAAGCCCTCTTGCCTTTATAAAGGCAGGCCAGCAGCATGGTGGTGGGTGGGTGTCTCCCTTCTCCCCATCAAGAACAGAGGGATGGATGCATCCTCTCCATAGGGTAGCAGCAAGGCTTCTATCGCCCCACCTTCACCTCTGCTTCTTCAGGTGAATGTTTAAGTGGGATGGATGGAGCCCACCACCCTCATCTGCCACGTACAATTTTCTGCTGGGATACTGTCAGCAGGGTCTCCCAGGGAGGAGGGGCTTGAAGTTAATTACGTTGAGCTATTGGTTCAGGCTCTCTGTGAACTGAAGCAGATATCATTAGTCACACTCTTACAATTGCAACATTTTTTTCACAAATCTTATTTTTAAATGAAAACTGAAATTATAACATAAATGTGACTCCAAAGAGTTGGGGGGGGGGCCTTTGGTATAGCCTTGTAGAATCTGTGCTTTAAGTTATCACTGGGCCTGGTTCTTCCTTGCTCCTTGCATTGCCAATTATGCCTGTGCAAAAGTGGGTGTAAAACAATATGGTTCTGATCTGATAGCCGTTTACATCTATTTGACCTATTGATTTCAGTGAAATTGCTCCTGAGTCATGCTAGGGTGAGACCAGAAGCAGGCTTCAGGTTGAATTGCATCCCTGAAGTTGGCAATATAAATTTCTACAGAGAAGAGGTACTCCCTTTTTTCCTTTAGCCAGTTACTTTCCTTGTCTGTGCTCCATTCCTCCAAAAAGCTATTCTAATCTAAAGGAGTTTTGTGGAGTTCTCCCTATTTTTCTTCCTAAAAACGTCACTATGTAACTTTCAGTGGCTGGCAGGTACTTATCTGGTTGAACAACCATAGACTTCAGAACACATGAGGCCATGAGCTCTTATAATAGAGTCCTCGGTCAAATCACTCGGTCATTTGAGGGCAAGAATGTTACATAAGCATTTTGATCAATACTGAGCAGCTAGACTACAGTGACAGCTCTATAAAGTGTCCAGGTCTGCAACTGCCCCTGTAGGGAATTGACACTGAAACTGACAGGATCTCTGTGGAGTTGTAGGGCCAGCAACAATATCAGGAAAAAGCTAAACATCAAAAACAGCCTTTCAGTGCCCCCATCAGCTTGAGTTTTTTCAGTGCAGTATCAAATCTTTTAAACTTTAGTGGATGAAACAAAAATGGATCAGAGCTGCTCCACCCTTGGGGAAATTAGTGCATAGTTTGGACCAAATTTTGCTTACCTTACTCATGTACAGGTCTTACTGAAACCATGGGGTTACTCATATAGCTAAAGTGAGCAGTATTTGGCCATTTATAAGCAAATAAGCCATTTCTTCCTTTTTCTTTCAGGGGCTTACCTGCACTAATTTGTAGTCAGTAACTAAAGGCACATAACAGTAACACATTGCTAAAGACTTGTGTGGACACACTTTCACCATTTGATCTGAGCTGCAAATGTCTACTCTACATTAGCCTGATCCAATCCAGTGGGCTATCCACTAATCTAGTGGACTCCAGTGGAATGGGGGTTTATTACCATCTCTGCCACTGGCCTGCTAGTGATGTCTGGCAAGTCACTTAACTGGCTGTCCGCCAGTTTGTCTGTGTTCTAAGGAAGCTATGAAGTATTAGGTTAAATAAAAAACTAAAGCTGATAGCTCCTTCTTAGCTTATGTTGTCTTGTTCATCTTAAGTATTTGCTTCTCTTTGAGAAGAATTCAGAAAATTCAAATTGGCATGTTTTACATTGTGATTCACCCCACTGATATAAATGGCATCAGCATTGAGAAGAATCAGGCCCTTCATGGTTTTTAAACTTACACACTCTTACTTTTGTTCTGTGAAGACCAATTTTAACACAGATCACAGAATGCATCTAAGCTTTTCACTTTAACAGTCCCCATGCCAGCCCCTCCTTCCCGACCCTCAGCTGATGTTAGCAGCTCTATCCACTGAAAAAAAGTGGCCACACTCTGAAAAATTGGTAGTGGCGGCCATGGCTGGAGTGTCCTCCCACTGCTGAAAGCTTCTGTGGCTAGCTTCTTGCAGTCTGGGGCCCAGGCATGCTGCCAAATGCTGCTCCAGGCAGCTTCTTTCAGCAGCAGCTGGGGGGAGGGATGTCCCTGAACATGCTGCCAGAAACCACCCAGAGCAGCTTTCTTCAGCAGCGTGCATGCCTAGGGACCTTCCTCCCGCAGCTGTTGCCAAAAGAAGCCATTTCAGGTGGCATGTTTGGGAACACCCTTTGCCTACCCCCAGACATCACTGAAAGAAGCTGCTCTAGGTGTTTTTTGGTAGCAGAAGCAGCAATTGTGGTGGCACCACAGAAGATGCTGTGTGCTGCTCCGAATAGGCTTGTGTGCCACCCTTGGCACGCGTGCTGGGGGTTGCTGACCCCTTCACAGTTTACACTGAATTCTATATACAGAAAGCTAGCAAGCATGAACTTAATACCTTACTTCAATGTATTTCAAAAGCAGGGGTTAAAGTGGGCTGAAATGTGCAGGAAGGCTGTTCTGGGGCTCACTATTTTTTAGGGGCCAGCATTCTGGGGCTCCTAAAAATAGAAAACTGAGGCAGAACACTGTATTGTGGTGCATTTCAGCAGAGCAGGCAGTGGAGATGAGCCTGCCCTGCTCTGAAAAGTGCCAGCTGGCTCACCTGTGCAGGGTGGGCTGCGCTTCAAGGAGAGTGGAGGTGTACCTGCCTTGCTCTGAAAAGTCCTGGCCAGCTCCCTTGTGCATGCACAGGGCAAGCTGCACTGAAGGTAGGAGCCTGCAGCACAATGGTGGGAGTAAGGGGCGATTCTGCCCTGCTCCAGCCCCCGGGAATCTGGGGCTGTGCCACACGCTGCTGGAGGCCAGCAAGGGCTGACTGCTGTCACTGGTGAGCAAGGGAAGGACCCGGCCTCCTCTCAGGTGGTTCCTCCCCGGAGGGGGGAATTTCATGGGCAAGCCAGGCTATAGATCTAAATGCCATATAAAATTATAAATATTTTTATGGAGCAATAACCAACACATGTAGTACTGAGAAGTGGTTGCAAATGCCTACCTGGGTTGGGGTCTGCACATGCATGAAGGGGGCCTGGACAATACAGGAAGTGTGCCTGGAGATTAGGAGGGTTCTGGGGCCAGCCAAATTATACTTTAACCACTGTTCAAAAGCAATCTGGAAGTGACTCATCTGGGGAAGCATCTCACTGGACTGAAGCTCTGAGGTAGGTCACAGTGCACTGTCCAACACAGCATAGCTTCAAAGATTAAAGAGGTAATTGAAGAGATGGACAGCTTCTCTAGCTAGAAATGAAATGGAGAGCAATGTGATACAAAAGACTATGATCTCTTTGCTTTTCATATTTCAGTGTTAGTGACTTGATATGCTTACTGTTATAGAGGTACCAGATACATTAACTCTTAAACATTTGAGGGCCTGGTCAAAGTGAAACTCCTATTGAAGTATGTGGATTTGGGCATCTGCATTTATTTCAGGCTGGGATATACAAAGCACATATGGGAGTTAGAAGTCCAAATCCCACAGAGGTTCCCATCTCCCAATGAACTTCACTCCCATGCATTTCGTCTGAACCGTTTTTGACCTGATACAACCTTAAATGAAATAGTTGTAACTTTTTTTAACTGAAGAAACTCATGCTGGCACAATCCTGGTGTGGAGGCAATATAAAGGACACAACTTCTGGATGGAAACAATTCATATTGTCTCCTTGAAACTCCTAGCCTCAGTGTGCAACTCTTTGGATGTCTGTTGTGGCATCTTAGTGTTTAAAGGCCAGTGGGCTTGGTTTTTCAGCATTGAGCTCTGTGTGTGGTTATTTACCCCTGGGCAAAGTGAACATGATGTAATATAAGACAGTGAACATTCAGGCTTACTATGGCATGTGCTTTGTATGTTGTTGTCAAATCTCTCTGTAACTTAGTTATTATTTCCAAACAAAATTTCTTCAGATATTTCAAAGGCAGTAGTTCTGATAGGGACTGATTCAACACCTTTTAGTATAGCCTTTCCACTGACCTTAATGAGACTTGGATCAGGCCCATTATTATCTTGTGCTCCCTCCATCTTTGTATGCACGTCATGAGCTTTGAATATGCATAGTAGCCACTTGTCTCAGACTGAAACTGTAGACTTTTTGGGATGGGGACTGTATCTTTGCTGCATGTTCGCACCGTACCTGAAACAATGTAAGACATTCATTGTCTCACCCTATGGACCTGAGAATGTTTCATTTAAGGTTTGCATTCATGACTCTTCACTTCAATTCTGAAGCGTATATGTTTTTTGTCTGAGTAATAAATGTGGATAGAGGTCTATACCTAAGTAACATGTGAAGTGTGTATGTTATGAATGCAGTGTTGCAGTGTCTCTCAGTACCTGATGGTTTGGTTTTACTCAGTTCCTGTAGACTGGCAATTGCATGAGAATTTCAATGCTCTCTCTCTCTCTGACGTGGCTGGGCTACAAGAGAGATTATTTTAATGCAGGGGCTGCACTGGAGCTGGGTTTATGGGGCTTCATACCTGAGTCCCTGGGTCTTTCCCTGGGCCAGCGGAGCTTCTGTTTTCGTACGTATAGTTCTGGTGGGGATCACTTTAGTTATTCTTCCATAATATACTGAGAGAGTGTAGCCGTGCTACTATGTTTATGTTGGTTTATGCTGGTTTATGCTATTTGGTCTACATTTACTTAGCCTTCCTACAGTGTGGGAGGATGGCCTACAAGACCTTTCGAAGTCCCTTCCCACTCTGTTTCTGATTCTATAATTTTGAGATGCTATTTCCCTTGTGTATCTCTGTGTCCATGCAGTTCTCTTTTTTTATTTTTTTTAAATAGCTGCAAAGCATTTTTTGGCAGATATCCCATGAAGTAATGTTCTGCTGTTAGGCATTCTGGGCTTTTCCTTTTTGTTTCTGTGAGATGTTCACTGTAATTCTGTCTGTTGGGAATTCTTGGGGGCCCAGAAACTCCTTTCCTCATGTTTCAGAACAAACTCCTTTTCTGGTATGTGGTTTTAGTAAGCTGGTACCATTTTCAAACTGTTGTCAGGCAGCACAGTGGAAACTGAGCATGGTGGCCAAGAGAGCCATTAATATGAACAGGGTGCTCCAGATATGTTGGCAGTCATACAGCTATATGGTTGTGGATGTGGTGAGAGGCAGCCATCAGCATATCACTGTGGTGCTGGCCATGTGGATATTGCTAGTGGAGGGCAAAATTGAGCTGCTGTTTGCATGATTTCGTAGAATGGCTTTATTTGGCTTCTTGTAATTATGACCTGAATGGACCCTGAAGGCTTACAAACCAGACAGCAAATAAACACATTTGTTCTTTTAAAAAAACTATTTTTAATCTAGGTCCCAACTTTTGGGACCAACTCATGTGGCCTTTGAACCTTTGGGCTGGTAGCTCTGTGAAAGAGGAACTAAAGTGGACTTTTTATATAGCACCCATTTAATAGAAACAAATATAACTGAGGGCTTGTCTTCATGTATAGCAGTGCTGTTCCACTGGTACTGCTACATTAGCATAGTGCTTTGGTGAAGGCGCTTGTATGCTGACAGGAGAATTTCTCCCCCTGGAGTAATTAATCCACCTTCCCAAGAGGGAGTAGTTACTTCAACGGGAGAAGTCGTCCCAACAAAGTGCTGGTGATTAGATTGTTATAACTATATCACTCAGGTGTGTGGATTTTTCACACTCTGGTGCAATGTTGTTATACCAATATAGGTCCGTAGTGTAGACCTGGCCTGAACAACAACACAGGCTGGGTCTACACAAGAAAATTAAATTGGTTTAACTCCATTGTTTGGGGTGTGAAAAATCAACATCACTGCATTGCATTGTAAAGATGACCTAAATGTAGATAGCATTAGGCAAATGGAAGAATTCTTCCATCATCCTAAATTTTGTTTCTTAAGGAAGTGGATTATCTATACTGCTGATGGGAGCAGTAAAGTAGATGTCCCCTCAGAAAAGTTAACGCATTAAAGTGTGTTAAAACCCAAATGAATGCTCTCATTCAGAAAGAGAGGTCTTATTTTGATATAGCATGACCTCTTTGGCAGGGTGAATGAAGGCCTCTTTACTTCCAGATAAGATCATTTACACAGGTGTTTAATGCACTTTAAAAAGGTAGTCATTAAAATACATTTGTTATTGTCTTAACTTTCCTGAGTGTCACCATGTGGATAAGCTCTCAAGCTCAGTGCTTAAATCCTGTTGAAGTCATTCTGGAATTTAAACATGTGCTTTAAATTTGTATGTGATTCCCTGAACTGGGGCCTCCAGGGTTAAGAGAAAATGTAGGTTCACATAAGGTTTCAGTCAGTAGGGTACTCACTTCCTCAAAACAGTGAAGTTGGTTTGTAGCATATATGTTCAGGACAGAGCTTGTTTTGCAGTAGACCATGGGCGTGACTCATGTTGCTGTGAGTTATACGAAGACAAACTTCAAAGTATTATTATAAAATAACCATCATGAACAACATCTGTCATGAATTAGCACTGAGAGCAGTTGCTTCTGTTTTTTTTAACACTGTCAAACAGGAATATTGCTCCCACATCTTTCACCCAGGGTTGCAGAGGTGTGTGGATGTAGTGAGACTCTGCTCCATGGGAGAGGCAGGATTTGGGGAGCCCTTGTTGGAGCTTCCAGTATAATGCTGTGAACAAAGGGATTGTAGGTAAAACTAACACAGGCTGGAAAAGATCTATGGATTAGATGTTCTGAAAATCCACTAGCCATTGCCACCATCAGCTTTGAGTTAGTGCAATCATAGTTGGCAAGTTATATGGGCCCACAGTGTCCATCTCCACCAATATTCAGGAATGTGAGCCCAGCTACACTGTTTGGGGTTAAATTTTACATACATTTTGATGTGAATAATATCTCTTCACAATTGCTCACCAAGCATCAGCTTTAAGGGCATGCTTAATCTTATTTTCTTAAGGTAGAGCAACTGTGTGCCATGAGAAGCATCTAAATAATCAGGATGCTTTCTCGACAACGTAGGCTTCCAACAGTCTGTGTACACAATGACAATAAATGACACGGGACAACAGTGTAGACCCGAGCCATTTTCATGATTGTCTAAGCAGACAGTTGAAAGTCTCTTGAGTTGCAAATTCAGCACTCCTGCATCACTGCATCCCTTAAAAGTAAGGCCCTGATCTGGCTTCATTTGAAAAGCATCTACATGACTGTTGGGGGCTGAGGGGGAGGACTTGCAAATTAAATTTGGTGGTCAGTATGATCATGTTTAACAAAATACTTGATTACTTTATACTCTTTAATGTATAGAATTGGCTGTTTAAGTGTACAACTAAATATAATGTATTTCAGTTTTTAATTGGCCCTTGTAATTCTGTCGTGTCGGCATTCTGTAGCTTAATTTTATCCCTGCAACAAATTCTCTGTTCGTAAGACCAGTACAAGAGCAATGTACTCAAATACAATATGTCATATGTAAGTAGTATTAATAAAGTTAATATTCTTAGTTACATACATTTTTCTTATGAAAGTAGTGTGATGCAATATAGAGAAACTTAAATGCTTACTGTTTCCAGTCTGTTTTTACATTATTTAAATATGTATGCTAACAAGGAAGCAGTGGGGGGTAGGATTTAGACATGTTCTGCGCCCCACCAACAGTTATACAAACCTAGCGCACATGAGTGCAGCTCAGAGCTGCAATAGAGGCCAGGGATCAGCTGTAAGGGAAAAGAAATCCTTTGTACCCTACAACTCATGCAACCCTCCTTTCCACCACAGAATCCAACAACTTAAACCAAATGGGGGCTGAAGCCAGATATGATATGGGGCAGGAAGTAGATTGACCACAAGCCTTCCACCCACGCCCTGTGCTAACTTGGTTCATTTTTGTTTGTAGTGAGCCTGAAGCACTTTATTCATTGGCCCAGAGCTTCAGTTTGTATAATCTGACATGCTTCTGCTGAAGTTGATTGAACTACACAGATTTACACCAGCTTTGAACATATGGTTTGTAGCTAATTTAAAGCCTTTGTGACTTATTAGATTGATTTATTATTTCATATGGAGACCACTGTGAAGCTCAATTGTTTTGCCTGGCTCCTCTTTCTCTGCTAGCTTGTTGCAAACTTAAAACCTTTTGGGGAGGCAAACATTCCTCAGGAATCATTTCGGCATAAATCTGTCCCAATGCATGTACACAACCATAGTGTCTTTGAGAAGAAGGGATAGGAGTATTGAATACGTGCAAATACGTAAAAGGAACACTACTTCCATTAGTTAAACAGTCTCAGTAATCCCTACTAAACTGTCATCTTTGCCTACATTGTCAGAGGTATTTTGGCACCTTACTTCCATCAATCATGTTGCAAATAACAGTACATTAATGTGCACTAGGGAACTTTTGTGTGCACCAGTAGGGCCAGTGAGTGAGAAACACATTAATTTGCCCTCGAGGGGTGTACAGTAATGTACCATGTTGGCGAGCTCTTAGGTATGCTTAGATGAGAATCAAGATTAGGAATCATGAATATGTTGCACAAATATTAAGTCAGTCAAAGCCACAAGTGGTGAAAAATAAATACAGATGGTTTTGATCAGCTTCCCAGAGTCAGATATTACACCTGCTCTTTTCTCGTATATCAGTAAGCACATAGCCTAAATATCAAAAATGACTATCTATGCATGTGACTTTTATTTCTTTGAATTTATGAACTGTTTGGATTTATCACTTTGTTGTAGAAGTTTCACAGATCTGGGAACGTCTGGCTTTGTAACTAATGACGTAAGCAGTCAAGAGAATAAGTCTGAGGTGAGAAACAAGAGATAAGAATCTGTTTTTTTATAGACCGTCAGTCTTGCAAGGCGAATTGTTCTTTAGTTACCAGCCTCAAGAGCTACTGAATGCATCTGTCATCTGTGTACTGTCCTTGCCAGAGTTTGTTCCTGTACAACAACCTGGCTGTTGTGTAAGACTATAGGCTTATATTAAAGTAACATTATTAACAGCTTGACTTGGTTGGTGGTTATACTTTTATAGGCTAGTGCTAATCTGTCCCTTACTCCATAGGGAGTTATTTGTTTAGTGCTGGTTATGCAAGTTATATAGCTGTTCACTTTCTGTTCTGAAGCTGTGTATGTAAAAATATAATCAGAAACCATAATTGTTTGCAGGAATTATTGGCAACAACATATGCCATGGTATTTAAGGACAGCAGTAGAAATTCTTTAATGAAAGTATTCTCCTGTCTTCACTGATGTTGCTCTTTTGTTCTCACTGAAGATCCTGATTAAACAAGTGCTGAGACTATGCAGAAGAACAGAAAAGAAAAAGTTGAATAAGGGAAAGTGAAAACAATGCAAAGTGGACAGATATTACAGTTGCCTTCATAAATTATTTGTGGAAGATGCAGAATTAATAATATGGGAGAACATGACAAAAATTCAGTCAATAGGAAATGCAAGTTCACCTTGATGGCTTTTATGGTGCCTCCTTTACTTGATGTGATTTCCACAAATATTATGTGAACAATTTTTTAATTACAAGAAAGTAAGTGTTGGGAATGTTCATGATGTACCTAATGTATTTGCAGGAGTAGTAACCAGTGTGTTGGTGCAACCATCTTGAAGGCCCATTGTGTGTGTCAGAGCTATCAAATGAGGGAGCAGAAGCAACACTATTGAACTTACAAAAGTCAGTACAGCTAGTGAGTATCCTGAGTGGTAGTTATCTCTGGCCAGCCCATAATGTGAAAATACATTTGATCAAAAGCCACTCAGCATATAGTTAAATACAAATCTTCCCATGACTAACTTGC
This sequence comes from Podocnemis expansa, assembly GCA_007922195.1. Lineage (NCBI taxonomy): Eukaryota > Metazoa > Chordata > Testudines > Podocnemididae > Podocnemis > Podocnemis expansa. Next base: position 59,221,506 of record ML681966.1, on the reverse strand, counting down.
ACACAGGAAAAGGAATGAGATTCATCACAGAAATAGTCCAGGTCTAGCCTCCATTTAAGAACAGGTACAGTGCAAGCATCAGTAGCACAAACTTCCCCTTCAATGTGCTTTAACTCTGAGCAGTAGGGCAGCAGCAGAATTGTACTCCTGTTCATGTCACTGTCAAATCTATCCTACAGGAGGAGGAGGATTTGTAAATTGAAGCAGTTTGAAAATGGTGCTGGTTAGCAAAAAAGCATGTCATTATCATAATCTACATGGTAGGAATCAGGAGAAGTTTTTAGCCCAAGTCTTAGAATTCTAACACATCCCCCCACATTCCACTGAAGAAAATAATCCAGAATTTGCTGAAAAAGCTGTGCCACATACTATCTTTCACAAAGGAAGGAGCTTCAGTCACTTGAGATGAAGTGGTACAGATGCACTTTCAGTTTAGTGCACCTGTGTGATTATAGCTCTTCCCCCTACCACAAGCCTTCCTCATCATGACACAGTTTTATGCTGGAGGCTAGTCTTGGTTTCATGGGCCTAATTTGCCACTGCTTGGCATTGAGGAGTCATTTGTGACACCCAGAGTGCACAGTAAGCATAACCTGCCATTGTGTACTTCGCACAGGTGTGCAGGGCAATGGAGAAATAGGACTCTTATATGACGAGTATGCAGACAGTGTGACTTCCAAGAACAGCATTCCAGAGTGTGATGGAACACAGTGTTTCTCTGCTTCCAGACAACTTTGTCTCCTTCTTCATGCTATGACTGGAGTGAAGAAACTGAGCCCTGGTCTATAGTGACAGTGAAGTTTGACATAATGCTGCTTATGTTCTGCAGTCTGTGTTTCCGTGGTCAAAGCAGTAAATTCAGAGAAAGAAAGTGGAGCTGTAATTTGACCTGCCAACACCACCACTGCAAGTATCATAGCACAAAATTTGAATTCTACGATTCCAATTTAAGGCCATGTAGCCAGAGAGCAGCTTTTCCCATTTTTCCTATTTCCTTTACCATGGCAACATACCTCCTCCCTGGCCTGCAGCCCAGGAAAGTTTTCAATTAATTCTTCTCTCTGTATGAAGTACGGTGCCTCTGTTTTATCTGTGGCAGAGAAACAGCAAGGAAAACTTGTTTTTTTAATTTAGAGAATCGGAAAAGGGGAGTAAGCCGAAGACGACTGCCCCCCCCCCCCGCAAGTCCTTGTGCCTACTACTGTGTGGTGCATTTCAAGAAATGATGTGAGCACTGGGGATGCAAGACCCTGAGCAAGCAATTTGCTGTGGTCACTTGCCTTTGCCTTCTGCAACTGAACAGCCTAAAATCAAATTACAATCCCACCCCCACTATAGAGAAGCCTTGAGAAATCAAGAATAAGCCTTGGTTTTGTTTTTGCTAGATAAATGCTCTGTGCCTAGGGCTCCTGAGCTGTAAGAGGGCCCCATAGCAGCCGCCTGCTTCACTTAGTCTGCACTGGCGGGGTGGTGGGGAAGCAGAGGGCGGCAAACCACCAGGACCGGAAGCTTTGCAGCCTGCCTGCCAGACCGGCCTCTCTGCAGTGGGGGCGGAGTAGTGCTCCCTGCCTACTCCCAGCCGGCTGTGCTTCCACAGGGGGAGGGAAGAGAGCAGCCGGCACAGCGCTGTGGCTTGCCGGGAGTGGGGCCCCTGGGGCTGCCTTCTCTGAAGAGTTCGGCTGACTCACCCTGGGCCACCACAGGCCTGGAAGCAGCTGGAACTGTTCAGAGTGCGCCGCTCTAGGGGGCCCCACTCCCAGCAAGCTGCAGCATTGCGCTGGCAGCTCTCCCTCCCTCCCTCCCCCTGGGTACACGTGGCTGGCTGGGAGTAGGCAGGGAGCACTGCTCCGCCCCCACTGGAGAGAGGATGGTCTGGCAGGTGGGCAGCAAAGCTTCTGGTCCTGGTGGTTTGCTGCCCTTTGGTTCTCCGCTGCCCTGCCAGCACAGGGCTAAGTGAAGCAGGTGGCTGCTATGGGGCCCACTTGCAGCTCAGGGGTCCTCGACAACTGCCTGCTTTGCTTAGCCCAAAAGCCGCCTCTGTATAAAGGCAAAGGTTGGGAAAGCATTGTATATCAATAAGAAGGTAGACTGTAAGGAAATTCAAAGTGATGGAATTAATAAGACAGAATCAATCTGCGTAAAAATCACATTGTGGAAGAAAGCTACTAGAGTTTCTCTGGGGATAGCGCTTGGGTGTGTTACAGACCACTGGGATCTGATTTTGACAAGGATAGGGACCTCTTTAAGGAAGTAAATGCTGCTGGGAACAGTGATTATGGGTGACTTTGACTTCCCAGATACAGATTGGAGGACGTGCTAGTAGTAATAAGAGGGCCCAGATTTTCCTGGATGTGATAGCGGATGAATTCTTTCTCCAAGCTGTTACTGAACAAATGAGAGGGGATGCCATCTTAGATTTGGTACTGGTGAGTAGTGAGACATCATAGAAGAACTGATTGTAGGGGACAACTTAGGTTCAAGTGACCATGAGCTCATTCAGTTCAAACTAATTGGAAGGATAAATGGGTCATGCAGAAGGGCAAACTGTCAAGCTGGAGGGAGGCTACCTGTGGAGTCCCTCAGGGATCGGTCTTGGGATCTATCTTATTTAACCTTTTTGTTACTGACCTTAGCACAAAAAGTGGGAATATGCTAATAAAGTTTGTGGATGAATCCAGGTTGGGAGTTATTGCCAACACAGGGAAGGATTGGGATACCATACAAAAAGATCTGGATGACCTTGTAAACTGTAGAATCAGGAATAAGATGAAATTTAATAATGGGAAGAGCAAGGTCATGCATTTAGGGATAAATAACAATTTTTTTCCCTATAAGTTGGGGATGCATCAATTGGAATGGACTGAGGAGGAGAAGGATCTGGGAGTACTGGTTGATCACAGGATGACTATGAACCGCCAATGTAATGTGGCTGTGAAAAAAGCTAATGCGGGTTCTAGGATGTACCAGAAGAGGTATTTCAAGTAGTGACAGGGAGGTTTTAGTGCTGCTGTACAAAGCACTAGTGAGACCCCATCTGGAATATTGCATGCAGTTCTGGTTCCCCCTGTTTAAAAAGGATGAATTCAAATTGGAACAGGTGCAGAGGAGGGCTACAAGGATGATCCATGGAGTGGAAAATGTGCCTTATGAGAGAGACTCAAAGAGCTTGGCTTGTTTAGCCTAACCAAAAGAAGGTTGACGGGTGATATGAGTGCTCTCTATAAATACATTAGAGGGACAAATTATCAGGGAGGGAGAGGAATTATTTGAGCACAGCACCCACGTGGACACTAGAACAAATGGATATAAACTGTCCACCAGGGAATTTAGGCTTGAAATTAGGAGGAGGTTTCTAACCATTAGAAGAGTAAAGTTCTGGTATAGCCCTCCAAGGGGAGCTGTGGGGTCAAAAAACATAACTGCCTTCAAAACTGAATTTGAAAAGTTTATGGAGGGGATGGTGTGATGAGAAAGCCTACTTTGGAAAGCGACTGATCTTTAATCTGTGGTTACTGAAGGTGGATATGCAAGTGGTCTAAGAAAGAAGGTAGTTGGGGTGGGTTCTGAGCTATTACAAAGAATTATTTCTTGGGTGACTGGCTGTTGACTTGCCCACGTGTTCAGGGTTTAAACGGATTGCCATATTTGGGGTCAGGAAGCAGTTTACCCCCAGGGCAGATTGTCTATGGCTCTGGGGGCTTTTCACCTTCCTCTGTAGCATGGGGCATGGCTCACCTACTGATGAATTCTCTGTATCTTAAAGTCCTGGTTTGAGGACTCAAATAACTCAGCCATAGGCTAGAGGCTTATTGCTGGAGTGGGTGGGTGAAGTCTTGAGGTCAGACTAGATGATCATACGGTCCCTTCTGACCTTTGAGTCTGAGTCCACTGTCTTTATGCCAAACAAAGTCAGGCTTTATTTTCTACAGACAGACAGTGGGGGATTAGGGGCCTCTGGGCTCCTGGGACTCCACCACTGTTGGGCCCCACATGGGGCCTACCTGCCCTCACTTGGGGCCGCAGCACTTCCCCCTGCTAGTCTAGGGCCCTGCTGCCTGGGGAAGGGCTGGCATTTGGTGGAAGACTTGGGCCAGAGGCTGGCCCTGCCCACCTGATCGCTCCCCCATGTGGATGGGCAGTGGGACTGACTGGCTTCCTCTGCACCGGAGGCCATATTGCATGGCATGGCAGCTGGCCCTGCCCCACCTCTAGCGGTGGACTTACTTGCCCAGGGGCAGGGCAGCACTCAATGAAATTGCAGTGTCTGGCCTCCAGCCAGGGGGGCTCCACTCTCTCCCTGACCCCCCCCATGTGCTGCATGGTGAAGGGCCTCTCACGTTGTATGGGCCCCATAGGCCCGTGTGTTAATCCGCCTGTGCCTACAGATGATGGCTTTTTCAATTCGCAGAGTTGTACAAACGGGTTAGGCATGTGATAAGCAGAAATAAGACAAGCAACTGCGTCGTCTGCACTTTTAGCTATCTGTACTTTGTTAGTGTGTGACTTTTATTACCAGGAATAATAATTACATTTCTAGTTAGTGTTTGTCAACCACTAATTTCAGAGTATCTTACAGTCTTTAACTGAACCTTCCCTGTGCCAATCTCATGCAGTACTTATTACATCTGTCTTACAAATGAAAAGCTGAGGCACAGAGGCCCAGGCCCACAACAGTACTTAGGCTCTTGCCTTTCAACCTCCTAAATGCCTCTGAGAATCTGGGCCAGACATTGTCATTTGTAGAGACTACATAATGATGCAGTGACTAACATGACCCTAGGAATGCTTCCCTTATTCTAATTAAAAGACTGTACACCTTGCCCATATCTAGTAAGATACTCTTAAGCAGACTCTTTCATAAATCATCTTTTTCATTTTTTTTTGTCTACTACCTCACCCACTTTAAAATTGTTTACTGGGAGGAGGAGAGAGTGTTAGAATGTGTCTTACCCAATTCTGTGTTTCAGGGAACTGAAGCATGACAAACTATTTTTGCTTAATAGAGATTTGTCCAAACCTGTGAAGTACAGATTCTGCTCCAAGCTTCTCCAGTTTTTGAATTTAGGATTTTTATTGAGGCTCCTCTCCGGTTCTTAGGCTTCCTATCACTGTAATATTTGGTAAATGACAATGAAATGCAGGTACTGAGAGGGGAAGACCCAGATTCTCAAAGGTACTTAGGCACCTAACTTCCTGTGGGTGACATGTTCACGTACACACAGTCATTCAGTGGGAAAGCCAAGTATAGAACCCTGGACATCTTATTCCCAGTTTGATGCCTCTTCTGCTGAACCATACTGCCTGGTAAAATCAAGAGCTTCAATTGGAAGGACAAAACTGGATAAGAGACAAGGTAATGCTTTTACTGATCTGGCCTTGCCTTCCTGGTGCAGGAGGGAGGGTGGAAAGTGTTTTGGTTTAAATCACATTAGCTAATGTGATAAACTCCTAGTGTGAACAAAGGACCTGCTAACACATGAAAGATAATTTTGCCTTGTCCACCCTAGCATTTTACCATATACTAGTTAACACAGCTCTCAAATGTATCCTTTTCCCTTCTTGTGGACACACTCACTATGCATGGGGAAGTGTTTGTGCTTGTGGCTATACCTACATGGGCAAATTAGGCAAGTTTAGTCCATACTAATTTAGCCCTTGGCCCACACTAGGCCATGGCTATCCTGAACTAAGAAATTTCTTAGCTTGGACTAGGTGAAGCTTAGTCCAGACTAGTAATACCCAGTGGTTAGTCTGGACTTCTGTGCTTAGTTTGAACTAAGCACGGGCAGACTCAAAGTAATGGCTAGTTCAAACTTAAAATGTTCCAGCTAAGCCATTAATTCAAACTAGCTGTGCATTCTAGTTTGAACTAAAAAGTATGTTCTGACTAGGACTCGTGGCTAGTCTGAACTAGCCTGAAGTTAGTTCGAACTAGCAAGTCCAACATAAATTTTTAGATGTAGACATAGCCTGTGTGTGCACACGTGCACGTACACACACAGGCCTCTGAAAACTTATTTCTCCCTATCCCTGCTTTTAACTGTCAAAGCCACGTAGGCCTCTAGAGTTTGAATTTCTGCCTGGTGTTTTCATGCTTCCTTGTATGCTAACAATTCAGACTCCCTTTCTTCTAACGTGTGACAACCATGTGTACTCTGACTGCCATGTTTCCATGCTGATGCCAAGGCATTTTGCATTTTTAAAAGGTGTAGATTCTTGTTATATGTTTTCCTTTTTAGCTCAGCATTGTCATGCACAGGGATGCCTTTTGTAATGTGTTTTTTCAAGTCAACATGGGCCCAGCCATGCTTGTATTGGCTGTCCGTGGGTATGCCTATGCAGTAAGCACAGTCCCATGGCAGAGTCTTGGAGCCCAGGTTTACAGCCCTTGGCTTGCAGAGCTCATTCTGCAGTGCTAAATATAGCTATGTTGGTTCAGGCTTTGAAACCCACTCAGCTTTTTGAGCACCACAGCATAGGCCTGAATTTGTAGACCCAGGCTCAGAGACTTGATGCTGCAGGAGCCTGCTTGTTGTGTTCATTTGAATCATTCTCAGCAAGAGCTGTGCTGTTGTTTCTTTCCACTGCAACTTTTCTGTCTAGTAAGTGGAGCATACGAGTTGATGACATGAGAACAGTTCTGGTGACATGCAGTGGAACAGTATTCAGGAAATCTGGATTCAATGCCCAGTTCCCTACGCTTTGGCAAGTTATTTATCCTCAGCTGTGCCTCTGTACTTCTTCCCATCCATTTAATTTGCCCTGTCTATTTAGGCTGTCTCCATGCCGAAGAGTTTACAGTCTTTTAGTATAATAGGTCCCTGATCTTAGCTGAGGCCCTGAAGTGCTATTAGACTATTAGCAATAGAAGTAATGTAGATAGGTCCAGACCAATCGCTACCTGTTCTTGGATTTTTGTGCCTTAAAATTATTCAGATGGTAGGGGTTTCTTACAGGGAAACTAAAAAGGCACCAAACTTCTTGGTTAGTAAGCAGCTAAAATACTTTTTACTGTTTTAAACAACTTACTAGTGAAAATATTGGGTCTGATTCTTTGAAGCCTTGTACCTGATGGTCACTTGTGTAGCACAAAGCATGCATAAAACCCTGCCAGATCAGAATGATAGTGTTTTCAGCCACTGTGCATAGGTATGAATGCTGACTACACTCATGCAAAGGAGCAGGCAAGCAGGCTCAATGGGTTTATAAGATTGTAAGTTGCTTTCAAAATCCAATTAACCTTGGGTGAATGCATTGTTTGAAATGTACTTTGAAATACAAGATTGGTGATATATCCTAGTAATAAAGTGGGGGCAGGGGCCATGATACTGGTTGCTGGGCTGTGTTTTTGAAAATGTTTCCTAATCTTTATGGACTCTGCTCATTGGGAACTGTGTGCTACTTCTGCCTTAATTGTGTGGGGAACAACCCATTGGTCTGTCTAAGTAGAGTGCTAAATTGTGCTTTTAGACACAGCCCTCAGTAAGAAGTAGAACAGTCACGTACTGTCCCAGTAGGAGCTCCAAAAGGCATTATATGTGAGTCAGGCTTTCTGCAGTGCAAGGTGAGGGCAGTCACTGTTAACTGCTTTAGGGTACATCACCACTGAAGTTAGACGCCCATGACTGCTCATGCCAGCTGACTCAGGCTCAAGGGGCACAGTATAACAGCTACACTGCACTTAACAGCCCTTTAGTCTGAGCCTTAGAAACCTGCGTCAACTGGCATGGGCCGGTTTTGGGATTTCAATTGTAGTGGAGACCTACTCTTAAACAATGGAGAAAGCACTTTCTCCTCCACCCAAGCTTTAAGTACCTCTACTGCAGAAAAACCTTCTAACAGAATGTACAATATAACCGTTAGCAAAACAGTATCTGAGTGTATAAACAGTGGCAGTTTGACTGGTCCCTCCCCAGCATTTGAGTGGAAAGAAGCTTTCATGCACCCACATAGGGTGGGTGCATGTTGACCTCCTAGAATGTGATCCTTCCATCTCCATCCCATGTCCAAATCTTCAGAGGCTGTTGTGGCTTTTAGTCTTACTCCCTCAATAGAAGTTTTCTGTCACTTTTGAATCCTACTAGCTTTGGCCCCTTTCCACTTTATCAGCTATGGTCCTCACAGCTCTGCTGTTCAGAATAATGATTGTCAGCACCTAACACTACATTCATTCCTCTGTCCTTACATATTGATCCTTGTCATTTAAGCTTCACCTCTTCTCTGTTTTGATATTTTGGTAGCCAGGGAGGGGTTACCTGCAGTAGCAGCAGCAGCAGCAAAGCAGTTCCCTTTTCCACTTCAAGGTGGTGGTGTCAGTGGCTGAATATAGTTAAAGCAATTGGAGGGAGTCTGGACTCTAACTCAGCTAGTTTAGCACATAGTAAAGGCAAACTTGTCTAGTTTAGAAGTGTTGTTTAGCACAATCTAACACCCTGTTTTCAACACACAGGCCCAAGGAAGGATGCTGAGTATAAACTGAAGGGACTATCAGCTCCACTCTTCAGTTTATATTTGCAACTGAAGATGACATAGGGTCAGATCTGTAGTGCTATTTAGGCAGATGAAGGTGCAGATTGGCACCAGGTGAGATTTTCAGAAGTGTTCCCACAGGCACTGTTTTAATGAAAAAAACTTATGTTGTGTGTTTTTTTTTCACATAGATCATGCCTAAGTGTTTTGAGGATCTATACTCAATCAGCTGCATTGGGATATATGCCATCTTAAAATGTATCTGGCACAGATATAGTATGCAGATATTTTCTTTATTATATGCTTTTTAAAGAAATATTTTTAAAAATCTCATTATAGATTCCAGTATAGACAAAATCCAACCAGTTTGTGATAAAACATGTTATATCATGAGTAGACTGCACTGGCATACAGCAAATAATTTATAGCCAGCCCTTGTTTGGGAGAGTTGGACAACGGTGAGCACCAGAACACTACTTTCCTAGCTGGTGTTTATAAGAATAAATTAAATTCAAAAACACAGTGCACAAGGTGTTCATGGTTATAAATAACTTTAATTTTTTAAATAAGTGAGAGCCACTGAATAGATAATAAGCTGACTTGATGTTACCAGAAGAGTTCACGCAGAAAATACCAATATAACATAATGACTGATGGTATAAAACCAGATAAGACTAACTACAAATAGCAATACTTCTTAGTTTGTCATCCTGTGCAATTAATGAAAAGCCATTTACAGCTACTATAAAACAGCAAGACTTGGTAAAGACTGAGTATAAAGCCACATTTTAGTTTTGTTAAAGTAAACATAACTCATTTTTAAAAGCCCTCAATTTTTTTTCCATAAAGCCTACTTGTGCATGAATTAAAAGTAATTGTGGCATTTGAGAGACCCGATCCAACTTTGACAGTAACAAAGGCTATGTCTACACTTAGGTTAGTTCAATTAGTTCAAATTAAGTCAATTTGAACTAATGATTATTTTGAATTAAGTTAATTCAAACTAATATGGACCCACTAGGAAAAACCAATTTGAACTAGCATGTCCATGGACAAAGCTTGCTAATTCTAATTAGAGGGGCCCCATGGGAGGTGTGGCAAGATGGCACCCACGAAGGGCCATGCCTCCACCCAATATATAAAAAGAAGGCGGCACCCTGGGAGGAAGGTGGTCAAAAAGCATTAATTCAAACTAATGGTTAATTTGAATTAACACAGCTACACTGGGTTAATTTGAACTGATATGTTCAAATTAACCCCTACTTCAAAGTTAGTTGAATTGAAAGGAATGAGGGCTTTTTGTTTTAAACAAGTTTCAAAGGGGCAGGCGTGTAAGTCTAGTAAAACAAAAAAAGCAAGGAGTCTTGTGGCACTTAAAGACTAACAGATTTATTAGTTTAAGTGCCACAAGGCTCCTTGCTTTTTTTGTTTTCAACAGATTCTCTTTATGGTGAATTTTACTGGGATGAATATCACTTCATCATAAAAAGCTTAACAAATTTTAAAGTCAGTTGCTGGGTAGAAAATTTATGATCCAAGCTCTTTTAATCTCTAAATACAAAGTGATAATATCTTAGAAATATCTATTCACATAATTAAAAATACAACCTCTACCCATTCTTTAGGGGATACAAACTTGGCAGAGTTCTATTCTCTTCCCTACAGCTATGCCAATTTTCATCAGCTGAGGACCAGGTCCATGGGCCCTGAATCATCTTCCAGTGTGAATTGTCTGTCAAGCTTTGTGTTGGAAGCTGAGCCATTAAAACATGGAAAGTAATTAACATCTCAATATTGCATACTGAAATTTCAAATACAATATAAAATGTAGGATTTCATAGGATTAGTGCTGCATTTCCATGCTTATTAGGCACAATGGGCCAAATATACATGTTAAGTAGAAAGGTGCAATTCTGTGCTTTTCAATGGAGTAGTATCTACTTACATCAGGTTTAAATATGACCCAAGAAGGTTAAAAATCAGAACTTTATTTAGCACACACCTATGTGGTTAAGTTAAAGGCCTGACCCTGCATCCCTTCTATTCCTTACCTTGGTGAAAAGGTATTTTAAACTTCCAGTAAAACTAATTGGAGTCTTGCTCATGTAAGGAAGGCAGGACTAGACTCTGAATAATCAGTATGATACTTGCCCACATCCACTTATCCTCCTTCTTTTTCTTTTCTTTTCTTTTTTTTTTTAATACACTGATCTAAAAAGAGATTTTTCCCTTTCATGTTCTGATCCTTTTACAAGGCGCTGCATGATTCTCAGCATACAAGTCATTTTCTTGTCGGCAGGCAGTTCCACTGATATGGTTGATGCTTTCACTATTATAGTCTGACTGGGAATTCCCTTCATTAATCACCTGAAACACAAAAGTTTCATTAAATAAGCAAAATTCTGTATCAATTTCTGATTATGAACTTTGACTTTAGGGTTAGGAGACTGCCTGATTTTCCTTTTTGAGTGAAATCATTCCATTCAGATCAATGGGGTTACTCCACTTTTACATGGGTGTATGAGAGAGGAGGCTTAGATTCCATTTATGGGATTTCTAGAGTAGGCTACAGCATAGAAACTCTGCCTTAAGTCATCTGACTGGGAGGTTCAGTTATTGCTCTCCAGCCTTTCTGGACCAAATTAGAAAACAAACGTGCATCATACACTCTTTAGGGAGCCTTGCAGGACTATCTGTAATGTGCATATTTTTAGAGCATGAAGTATTATGTATGTTTTGTGCCAGTCTATGTGGTCCAATCAAGTAGGCTTTTCATACTCAGATATAAAATAGAAGCAAAATCCTTGTAACTTTTTGAAAATAAATGTTTAAAGGGCTTAGGCTTGTTTAGCTCCTTGTACTAGTTCAGTAACAGGACTTCACAGATTGCTTTCTGTCTTTTGTTATAGGTCAGATTCTGATCTCAGTTACATCAGTCTATATCACTTACACATATACATTTATGCTATAGCTCCACTAAAATCATTTGTACGAGCTTCTCCCCCCACCTATTTAAGAAACCAAAAGGAAGAAAACATACTTTTTTCTTACGTTGTGTAGTTGTAGCTCTTTCCTTTCCTGTCTTGGATTCAGATGCTTCTTCCAAAGCTGAAATAAGCAAAAGCATTTAATGATTTTTTTTTTATTGCTAAGCATTGTCACTGTTAATAACTGCCCCCATAAAAAGGCTGAATGTCTATTACCTTGGAAATATAGCACTTGAATTACTAGCCACATTTATTGCACAGAAAGATGATAAAGTTAACCGAAGAACTAATTAACCCTTTCAAACACTTCTCTTTGGTGAATGGTGAATTTATTATAACTAGTAGCCTGAGAAAGGTGGGCATTTAGAGCAGAGGTGAGGGCAGTAGCTGGGGTGGGGGCCTGGCATTTGGGGGGAAGGAGCTGGGGTGTGGGAGGGGGCCCACCCGATTATACTTCAAGCCCTTCCAGTTCCCTGGCACAGGATAGAGAAGTTGAAGGTTTTCAGGAAAATAAAGAAGAGCAGGATTTGACCCATCATGTTGAAAGTTGTGCAATGGAAAAAAACTGAGGAATCCAACATTAAAGGTCACTTTGAAAAGTTTAGCTGGTTATGGAGGTTGCATAGGTGTTGGCTAGACCAGTAAAGTCAATGGGCCAAATGCTGTGATGATTTACACCTTCTGAAACCCCATTAATTTCAAAACCCTTTAGGGCAGGAACTCTGCTGTGTAGAATGTTAGGAGCACTATCAGAAAGAGATGGACAATAATAAATAATGGGGTTGTGGCAGAGATGAGTGCAGGGTTTGGCCTTCCAGGTTGGCATAGATGTAAATAAAGGGCCCTATACATAGTTTATGATGAACTGCATTAAAAAAGTGTATCAGGATACAGCAAAGAGAACAGCTCTGTCAAGCAGGTGAAAATGAAGTTGAGAGCTTGCTTTCCTATGAATCTTTGCAGACATCTTCTCCACATAATGGCCTAGATTTTGATAGTTTTAAAGGCATTTCCTGAATGTCATTTGGAAGTGAAGAAGAAGGAATATTGTATAATGCTGGCATACCTGTGAGGAGCTCATCAATTTGGCCTACTACAAGCTCCACATCTTCCATAGTGAAACACATGGGTGGCTTAAATTTCAGAATGTTTCTGTGGGGTCCATCTGCACTCAAGAGGATCCGCTGTTCTTTCAGTCTGTGCAAAAAAACAAATGATACACATGTAAAAAGTCACCTAAATGTACAACATAACTCAGGATTCAGAGAGGTGCATCAGCCAAACTCATATCTGCTATCCGGGAAGGTTACAATGCTGAATTACATCTCCTTACACCATGTCAGGGTTTGGGCCGCTGTCTGAGTTTTCTAATGCTAATCAAAAAGAGTACATTAATTTCAAGCTAAAGTTGAGTATGTACAGCTGCTGGAGAAAAATCAAGGTTTTCAATCTCCTTAAGAAAACACTGGTAAATGGCTAGATTGAGATTGCACCAAGGTACTTCATGCATGGACACAAGATAAATATTTACTTGTAGATAATATGCTGGGCTTCAGCTGTGGCAGGTGTTCTCTTTTGTTGATCCTTCACCAGGTCTACCCCAACAAACAAACCAATACCCCTAGAACACAAAAGGAGGAAGAAGAATAAGATCCACTGTCCAGTAGTAAAACCCTTCTCTTGGACAGATAACAATGCTGCTCCAACAATTCAAGCATGTGCGTGCTGCATATAAAAATGCTACACTTTCATGTACTAAGTTCTTTAAGGCTATTTTTATAGAGATACATTTAGTTGGCTTAATAAGATTGCTTTGTCAGTTAAAGAGAGAAACTTCTCATTATCTCCTGTAGGTTCAAACTATCCATAACTTAATTTGTCCTCTTTTATACCTACAGCTTGGATTTAGATTTTTATCCATAACATAAATAAAAACAAAACCCAGGAAATTGTAGGGGATACATTTTTTTCAGATAATTTACAAATAAAAATCAGGCATAATCATTGCTTACAGTTTCCTCACTTTTGTCTTATGTTCTTCACCTACTGAGCTAATAGAATAACCACTTCTCTGTCCAACTTTCTGCCTGGGAACTTCTTGATGGCACTTGCAGTACCTACCTGACGTCTCCTACTAAGGGATGTTTTTCCTTTTGTTTGTTCAGCAGCTCTATGAGGTAATTTCCTACACGTAGGGCATTTCCTTGGAGATCTTCTTTCTTGATTACATCGAGCACAGCCAGGCCAATAGCACAGGACACTGGATTGCCTCCAAACTGAAGGGCAAAGCAAATGGAAAAACAAAATGGTTGAAATTGTGTTCTACCTCCATCCTTGGAGGTTTCACTGACACTTCCCATGCTGTGATTAAAGCTTAAAGTAAGGGACTTCAGGCAGTACTGCACTTAGTGCATGATTGGTTGCTCAGGAGGAAAATAAGATACAGGTTCCTCCCTCCCTGGACCCCCTCATGCAGTTCAGTTGGGTGCAGACAAGGTGTCCCTCTCCAGTTGTTGCTCCTCAGGTTGCTATAGCAGGAATTGCTATGCTACATCAGACCTTAGATGCATGCAGTCCAGTACCCCAGTATAGACAATGACCAGTACTGGATGTTTCAAAGGCAGCTGAAAGAAACCCTGAAGTAGGTCGATGTGGTTAAATCTGTACCGTTTCCCCTCCCCACCCCATGCATCCCTAAAGGTCTCATCCTAACCTTTTGGAATAAAAAGCAATTTAACTCCCAAAACATGAAGTTTTCATCTCCCTTCCAATACTCCATTTTGTTCCATTAACTATTATAACTCTGGATATCCTTGTGATCCATATAAATATCTAATTCATGTTTTTCTTTTTCTGGTAGATTCAGGGGCTGCACCACTGGCCTGCACCACTCTCATTCTTTTGGTCCAGTGACTGTGTGTGTGAGAGAAAAGGCTGATGCTATTGGGGCAATTGACCCACTTTCCATAAAGTAAAGGTAAGATCGTGTTCAGTATCCCCCTATATAAGTGAGCTCTAAGGGACAAAGTGAGTCATTATCTTCTACTGGACAGGATGTAATAACGATTGCTCATTCCTTTAAAGAAGTTGATTATATGGATCAACCCTGATGGTGTGTTTTCCAAAATTCTTAGTGAACAGCATCTACTGTGTCCCAGTTGCACAGTCCCACAGGCACATCTCAGAACCCCTGCAATCTACTGCTAAAAAGAACTGTAAGTGATGGGCAAGACTCAATCACAACAGAGAATGTGGCAGACATCTGACTGGCAAGCTGAAATCAAAGCTGTGGCTTTGTAATATTTGCATAGCTCAGTGTTTCTTGATACAGTGAGAATGTTTAATTGCCTTTAAGAGGTAAAGATATCAAGGGACAGATGGAGTTTGGATTCTCAATGGGAGCTGCTTGGTACTGCATGCTATTGAAAATGACCACTTCCTTTTAGGTGTCTAAATGGGAGCAGAAATCTCTTGAAAATCTGGCCCCAAAGATGGATGCTGAGGTTTTTTAAAAACTTGGACCTTACAGTGCTCCAGCTCCATCGACCCAGCATCTTCTGCAAGCATAGATTATAGACTAAAGTTAGGGTATGATTAAAAAGGAAAATCATCATCTGGAAAGTTACCGTATTGAAATACTCCAATCCAGAGGCACCGAAGGCTTCAGCAATCTCTCTTGTTGTAACCACACAAGACATTGGATGGCCATTGCCAATTGGCTTTCCCATGGTGACAATGTCAGGTACGAAGTCATTGCCTTGCAGCTGGAAACCCCAAAAATGTTTCCCAACTCGACCAAAACCAACCTGGACTTCATCCGCTATGAATATGCCACCTGCCTTATGCACATATCTGAAAATAAAAAGAACAGTCCAAATGCCACACTGCATAATTGGACCCTAATTTTAGTATAAAAAAGTACGTTACAGAAGTTCATAATTTGATTCAGCCACTGCCTGAGGAGCATACGATCAATTTAGAAGATTTCAGACAAAACCCCACAACTGCATTTTATGTTGGATGTTAAAATTACTCCACTTCATGCTGCTTGTTTGCTTTTTAATGATGTACATGTGGATTGTATTTTTTAAAGTGATTTATAAATAAAAATTCGATTGGACGTGAGTTACATAATGGCATTTAAGAGGTGGAACAAAAAACGAAGGACAAAAAATCCCTAATGGATTACTAGAATCAACCTATAGCCTCAACCTCTAATTTTGCACAACTGGTCAGCTATGCCCATGCCAAGTATTGTACATACTCTGCCACTTTCTGGAAGTAGCCTGCAGGTGGAATTACTTGACCTCCGCAACTCTGCATGGATTCAGCAATAAAAGCCGCAATCTACGCAAAAGAAGATGAAATAAGAGCAATGTTCCTCTATCTAGTCTTTTGAAAATAAACTAACACTTACAGAAAAACTTTTGAAGACCTGGATTACTTTAATAACGTGCTGGATTGGACAGCTGTGTTCTGTTGTCAATGGCGATGCCATAAGATTTCCATTAGGGGTGCCCAAATGTGCAACACCAAGGGCCACATTGGAAGCCTTCCAGGAATCAAAGGGCCACATCCGGGACCTAATCCAACAGCCACTCATGTCCTACTGGCCTCAGTGAGAGTTGGATCAGGTTCATAAGGTGCATGAAAGTTTCCATAGAAAATTCATTTTAAAAAAGTACATACTGATACTTGTGATATGCCCTGGCAGGTTAATAGAAATTGCTTGGTGTCATGGAACACCAGTAGTGGAAACCCCTGGTAACCAGAAGATGGCAGACAGAGTTTGTGTTTTTAGAAAACCTTGGTTATGCTTTGGGCACCCCTGCCTCACTCAAAGGACTAAATAAGAAATACATCATGGCAAGGCACTCCACAAAAGAAAAATCTATAAGTGAAGTAATTCCAGTTGCTAGGAATGAAAAAAGTAGTTATTCCAAATCAGGATGGGCAACAGCAGCAGATCAGATAGACTGGAACATAAAGTTTTATGCTGCAGTGCAGCATGGACAGTTTTTACGCCAGATCTCCTAGGAGCATCGCCACAAGTCTGTTATTGAACAGACTGCCTCCCACACCGCTTGTGCAACCCTCCCTGTGCATCAACAGGTGCATGTGAGCTGAACAGCAGTGCAGTCTTCCTGGAAACAAGGTCGAGCAGTAACGTATAAAGAAGCGTACGCTATATTCGAAGAGACACGCTACTGCCAAACAGTACGAGGCTCCACATAGCATGTGAGACTTTAGCCTTTACCACAACTTGTCCTGCCACAGGTCTACGTCACCAAAACCTAAGAAGATATGCAAAAGGAGGGAAAAAAGAGGAAGACAAGAAAAGAAAAAAAAAACTGTCCGTTAGTCAAAAAAAAGAAAAAAAATTGATGAAGAAACTAAGACAGCTGAGCTAGTCCTTTGGACTAAAAGGAAACTGATTCAGTATCCATTGGAGGCTTTCTATTGGATTCAGGAGGTTTTTAGAACAAACCCTAACCTTCTTCAACAAAATTAGAATGGCTCCAGGACGCTCTGGGCTACAGACACATTCAGTAAAATTTTACAGACACGAGGGGTGGTGGTTACATGGGTTCCAAACTACAAGGCTTAAAGTGCAACAAATTTATCTCCAGTGTGCTTGAATACAATAGTGAATTTCCTTATTTATCTGTTCCAGGCAGTAGTTTTCTATATATTCTGTCTAGAACTTTCACCATTATCTCTCAATAGGAATTGAAGGCTTGACTGGTTTTTTTCAGAATTTCACAGAATAGTGAGTTAAACAGCTTTGAATTTATTTGCCTCTTTGTCTATTCTCCTCTTGATCCTTGCATATAAGTTTCATAGATAGTAATGGGAGTTATGGAAGTGCATCAAGGGGAAAATGGAAGCATTAGAATATAAACCCCATAACAGAAAAGTGAAAGCAGAAAAGGAGAGGAAATTGCACTGTAAAGATGCTGATCTTTTGTCTCCTTTTCACCCCTTCTGTTGCCAAGACACAGTTTCTTTACTAAACATAAACAGGGGTACAGCGTCTCTACAGCTCACACTACAAACCTTGCGCCCATTCTTCTCGGCTTCTTCTATAATCTTTTTCACATCATCTGCATAAGCACTTGCTGGATCTGGATGATCCTCCCTGTATTTTCCTCTGTAGATATCCGGTGCAGGAGCCTGAAATCATTAGAATTTATTTCAACTGCATGCCTTCTTGCGATATTCATTTTCTATTGAGCAGTTCTTAGTGTCTTCATTAAAGATGTAACTGTATAGGAAAAAATACCATCTTTCCTCATACATATCAGAATGTGTGGATATTCTGAATTTCTGCCGTGACCTTCATATAGACTATTAGGAATTGAAGCTTGTACTATGTATCACAAGAAAGGGATTTGATTTGACATATGTATTTGCCTAATGACTTCTCTTCCAGGGCCTAGTGGTGAATGACATAGGAAAAACAGGGACAAGTAAATGTATGAGGGCAGGACTATTCACCTAGCTTAAATTTAACCAATTCAGGGAATAACAATATAATAATTAGTCTGAGTAATGTCAATTCACTTTCCCCAGTGGCAGCCTGAGCAACCTTACAGGCTTTTATTCTTTGACATGCCTTCCCTCACATTCAGCCCACAGCTACTGTCACTTCCTGCACTCTGTGTCGAAACTCACTCCCAGTTCTTACCCTCTGCAAGAAAGGACTGATGACCTTTCCTTCCATAGGAAATCCATGCTTTACTTCTACTAACTGATTCCTAGCCTGTGAGAAAAGGTGGGCCTGCTCCAGAGGCTTGCCAACCCCACAAACTGAGGGGTCACTGGAAGGTAGAAACAAACTTGGGAAATGTCATTAGCATGGAGAGCTGTAGACCCAGTTACGGAGTGAGAGACAGTATAGATTTGTACATATCACTTTGGGCTGGAGCTTTGATGCTGGGGGTTAACTGTAGTTTTAACCAGGTGACCACTAATTACATAGCTGCTGTTCACTTGTCTCGTTACCCACATATCATTACATTGTGTCACAGTTCATGAAAGCATGAGGGAATTCAGCATCCAACCTAATAAAAAGCTGCTACTTTCAAATCCAGCAGCAAACATTTCTGCTGAGCCCAGTTCTTTGATATAAAATGACAGGAGTGAATAATCTGTAAGGTTAGGAATAATTTAATTTGGAAAAAGAAAGCTAGCACTCAGGTGGAGTTTGAAATGACTCTAGAGGAGGGGGAAAAACAACTACAATGAACAGTTTATATGCAATTGAAAAAAGTACTCACCACATGCACAAAGTCTTTTTTGCCCTCCTTCCCCAGCTGCTTAAATTTATATGGACTAATGTCAATCAGAGATGAAACATGACCATGGTAAGCACTGCGTGAGAGTTAAATTAAAAAATCACTATCATTAAGGTTTTAGAAAAGCTAAAATTCAAAGCTACATATACACAACCCAGAACAAAGAAAGAAAAAAGTACTAAGAAATACAGGGTTGGTGTTTGAGGGGGATTCTCAAATTAATCTGACCACTCTTGAATCTAGTAAGACTATGCACTGAAGTGAATAATAAGACTCCTGCCTTCACTATTCACTTCAGAGCAAGATTGGAACCCAGATTCATCCCTGAAGTTACAAGGACTGAAAAAGTTGACATCCTCTTAAGTCCACCTGTAAAAATGGCCGATAGGATTTTGAAATGCTTCGGAATTGCTGGGAGGAAGTACACTTTGGCCACAACCCCTCCTACCTCCAGCCTTCCATATCCTACCCGTACTCCAGCCATGGTCTGCCATCTGCATACCAGCTTACCATAGAGGCAGGGAGCAGATGCCTTTGTACTTGGGTGCTGGAATTCTCTCCAGTGGACCTACTCCACAAGAGCCCTTGCATTTGGGATTTAGTAAATGTTGTCTGACTTTGGCAGCCCCTAAAAAAGGTCTGCAAATCAGAAAGTCAGGGCCACAGCCACTCAGATTTGCTCAACCAGTTAATTATAGAGGCACAAATTTTATAGCTGCACCATTTGGGAAAAGGGAAGCTGGGCATCAGTCCCTTGGAAAAGTTGGTTCTTAATAGTGTAGCATTGGCTTGGCCACTGTGTGAATCATACAGCATATGTCTAGGATTTAAAAAAAAAAAACAAAACACACACACACACAAACCACACCAGCATGGATCAACCAGCCAACCCCCTGATCTACTGCAAAACTATATATGGAACTGTATGTTTTCTGGTCCACTTGGTCTCAACCTTTGCTGGTTGTGACACAGTTGGTGATGTGTCATGACCCTGTGGGACACACCAGCCCACTCCCCCAGGCCAAATCCAGCCATCTCCTCGGCTCTCTGCAACACACTTACCACTGTGTACTGACACACTGTATCCTGACAAAGTGGCTGAGAACCACTGTTCTAGTTAAATAGTTGTCACGCAGGCAAAACAGCCATTGAATATACCTCTCTCTTGAAGTTTTACCTGAGTAAGAGTGAGAGATCTGGCCCATCTTAGGACACTGGTACTTCAGCTTTCAGGCCTACCAAACTTTCCTGTCTCTTCAGATTTCAGGTTACTGACTGTTGGCAGATTGTGCGCCAAAACCTAATTATCACCACTTTAAATGGAATCTTCTGTATTTAACTATAAGGTATGTACAAAGGCAACAAAGCTGATCTTTCATGGAAATATTCCATACAACTGCATACAGTCCATTTCTAAAGGTACTGCAGAAACATCTAGCTGCATTCACATAGGCTAGTTTGCAAACTTACTGATCGAGGGTGATCACATCTTGGTGTCCATGATACTGTCGAGCTAGTCGTAAGGCAAGATCATTGGCTTCAGATCTACAAAAGAATAAAACACATGAGGGGACAATACATGCCAGAAAATGTTTATTGCAACACCAGTAAGGCTAGTTAGTTAGCAAGCACTTCTCAGTAATTTTAATTTAAACCACAAAAGGGGTATGAAACTGATGAATACAAACATTTAACACAACAGGCTCTGTTATACACATTAGAATGCTATGATTTGGAATATAAATGCCACATTAAGAGGGAAAACAGCTCTTTGTATATCAGCAAACAAAGAGATGCTTTATTCCCCTAACCCTGTTTGCTTGTGGGTACTTTACCTCCTCTGTGTACAGATAATGCCATTCCATACAGCATCCAGCAGTTGGCAGAACAATGCAACTTCCACCCATCTTAAAGTTACAAAATATCTAGTAGCTTCCCAGTAGCCTTTATGTGGAGCAGGTCCTACTCAGTGCCTTGTAGCATCAGGCTCCACATGAAGACCCAAATCTACTTCTAATTTCAGGGGTCTCACTTAGCAAACCACTCAAACCACCCTGTTCTTTAATCATCAACCCACTTTGCAACAGATCTCAAAGTTTTAGGTCAGTAAAACATCCCAAACAAAACATCTCTATTTGAATGTTCCCTCCTTTAAAGTGTAGTACAAGAAGCAGCAACAAGACTTATGAAGGGGAATACAAGCAGTCTGGGTCCATGTTATAGCAATGACTGAATAAAGATCACAAGGACAGATTGTGTGGTTTATAAATCTATTGGAATGAAGAATAGCAATATTTAGCATTTTGTATTAGAATGAGGATGTTGATTAAAAACAGGTTCCCACTATGCTTCTACAAAGGTCAACCAAAGAGAACTGAGTAAATGTGCATGCTGGATTTCATTTTTGTGTTTTTCTTCTTTCTTTTGATTCGTCATTTCCAAAACACACTAGTCTATTTTTGTAAGAAGCGTGGTATCAGTTCTTTTTGGTGTAGTCTCCCTTAGGCCATAGAAAGGAATCATCATTGCTTCAAAGCTTCCATATGGTAGGTCAAATCTGGTCCTAATGAAGTCAGTAGGAAAGTTGCCATTGACTGCAATCAGAGGAGGACTGTTCCTGCTAAGGACCAGTCCTATTAATCATTGGAGTTCAAGGCTCATCTACAAAGCTAGTGACTTCTCCAGGGATTTATGTCAGGGATGAATTTGGTGCATCATATACATGTCTGGGTATTTGAGAGTAAAATGCATTTGAGCATGTAATTTCTTTCAGTGAAGCCAAGAATGTTTGAATACCTTAAACATTTTGGTTTAGTTTAACCAAATTATGTATTTTCCTATTATTTACATGCTGTTTGTTTCCTTTTTGCAATAAGCTTGGCACAGAATATAAAAACTGGCTAGTCCACTTCACCTTGTTTAGGGTCATTTTTACTTATTGTCATGCACCAACACAATACAGCTAGATAATAGTATAAAATAATGCACAAGATGTTTGAGTCAGACCAAAACAAAACCAGTTTTTCCAGAGATTATATAGAAACACATTTCCATGGAAACATTTTCATTACTTTTGTTAAATTCTGTTTTTCCCACAGTTTAAAATGTGGACTTAAGTTGAGCTGACAGTGTTCTTATTAAACAGCAATAAAGTAGTGTCAATGAAAAACCCTTCAGACATACCCGGAGTTCACAAAATAACAAACGGAGAGATTCTCTGGCAAGGTAGCTGTGAGATGCTTAGCATACTGGACAAGGTTGTCATGCAGGAATCGGGAGTTGGTGTTGAGCAGTTCCATCTGTTTCACTGCAGCCTTGATCACATCTGGATGACTGTGGCCAACTGAACAAGACATTATTGGTAATTACTGTTAGGTGATCAGTTACTGAACCACACAGGTTAAGGAGCCCTCCTGAATCTAGCACTTCCAGCTTGCCTGGAAGAGGGGTCTTCTGATTTCTGATTGGAATGATGTAAACTTAGCCAATGGTGTTTTTGTACTTACCATGTGCAACATTGTTGATGCAATCCAGGTACTTTTCTCCATTCTCATCATACATATACTGCCTTTGAGCACACACTATCTTGATAGGGTCTTTAGCAAAGAAAACTTTGCACGAAGGTCTAAAAAAGTGTAAAATGACATTATTTCAGCTTGCTCAAGTGTTGCCTTTCCTCAGATTTGTAAGAAAGTTGATGAGCTCAGGGCTTACCAAAACAAAAACTAAATCCCACACACTCCTGCAGTCACAGCACAGACAAAAACTATTGCCTTCAAAAGCACCTTTATCTTCATATGGACAGCTGCTGAAGGCCAGAATATATATGGTATATCAGTGACGTGGCAAAGCTAGAAGAACTAACATTATAAAAGCCATTCAGTATGTTACAGATAAATAATGCCATCTTTTCTGTGAAGCGACTGTGAAGCAGACAGGAACCTTGTTTTATGCTATGTAGTTTAATGCATGGTCAAGTGAGGCCCAAACTAGCTCATTAAAATGAATGCAAAGGCTCCCACTGACTTCAATGTGACTCCTTAGTGAGGTTATTTTCAACCCCCTGCTCGTGTATCTAAGGGGTTGTCTACAAGGGGACATAGAGCAAAATTAATCCAAATTAGTTAGAGGAGTGATTGTGAACTATATTCAACTCCTGTGTGGACACTTTCATTCAGAATTTCAGTGGCTAAATTTAATTAAGGCCATTTGGATTCTGAATAGAAGCATCCGCATAGGAGCCAAATACAATTTAACTCATCCAATTCAAAACATCGTTTGGACTAACATTCCTGAGTGTCCCCGTATACAAATGTCCTGTGTATGTTTTCCTGAGAGCACAATGGAATGGGTATTATGTGGTATCCTACCATGTATGGCTATGTTTGCCTGACATAGTCTTGTTAATTTACACATGTAAGTTTATAAAAAATTAACTCTACAAATAGGATTGATTTTTTTTTTTTTAAAGAATTTTTTTTAAAGTGCATGGCCAAAATTAATTGGACAATGGAAGAGTGTATTGAATTTGATATATACTTATAGAGTTCATATTTTAGAACAAATTACCTACATTTGTTGGTCTTAATTTTCAGAGATGCTCAGCACAATCAGACTTATGTTGTTGAGATTTTCTGGGCAAAATTCTCAAAAGTGGATAAACCTATTTTGAGAAGCACCAAAATCCCACTGAGTTTCAATGAGACTCTGGCTCCTAAGTCCCTTTCAGGCACTTCTGAAAGTGTTTCCCTTTTTTTTTTTCTTTTATGGGCATACAACACTGACACATCCCAACTCTACAGTTATTCAGAAATATTACTGAACAGAGAGAAAGCATTTAGAAATCTTTTCATCTACTTACTTAAAAAGAATGATTTTTTCTAAATAATGATACTGTTTTACTAAAAGTATCCTTGCTGTCCATGTTGGCCGGTGACATAACGCAATAAAACTGAGTACATGAATCTTAACTGTTACTCTTAAAAATTAATGTGTAGTGTTTGAAATAATGTAGGGTCTGAATTTCTGCCTGATCAAGCAATTAGCTAGGGACATGGTTGAGCTGTTTCCCCTTTAATCTTGCAAATCAAGTGCCATAAGGCAATTCAAAAATGAAATGGAGGGAATGCAGCAGACTGAACATCAAACCACCTAATTTGCAGTGCGGATGATGTGAAATGTAACATGTCACAATTTTCAGTGTGCATTCATGATGTGAAATGTGACATGTTGCAATATTACCTATGCTGCCATGGTGGTAAAGAAACAAACAACTTTATCTTCCTGAGCCTGTTTTTGCAGATGGTCAATTGTATCTGATGCTCACTTGGGGAAGAAACCATGAAAACCTGAAAGTTTATATGAAAGATATAAACTACCAAGGAGAAGTTTTGGCTGACCATAGAACTTTTGCAAAAAATGTTGTAATTAAAGAGCTATTAATTGATTAAAATAAGTATTCCATAAATTATCTTGATTTTTTTTTCCCCTGTCATTTGACAGGTTACAGCTAGTTATCTTTTCTTGGTTACAGTTTTTCAGTAAGTAGTTATAACTCCTTTCCATGAGATTTCCATGACTGTTTACCTCACCATAGAGTGAACCTGCAAGCTGTACTCAAACAAGACTCCCAGGTCACAAAATATGGCCCTTAGAAATGACTGGCTTACAGCAAGTTCCCCATCTTCTAAGCGTCTGATGAAGTGGAATTTTCTTCCATGAAAGCTCATGCGATCAATAAATGTTTGAGTCTTTAAAAGTGCCACAGGACTCCTTGTTGTTTTTGCTGAACTAGACTAGAACTAGAACAAAGTTCCCTTTGGAAGTTGCTATGTGATTATTTATTATTATTATTTTTTTAAGCATGGTAAAACAGTCGATGGCACTTTATGGCCCTATGGAATCTAAGCAAGTGAGCGTTTTAGCAGCAGAATATTAGAAACTGAGAATCTTCATATCTAACAATGCTGAATTAACTTTTCACTTTGCAGGATCTAGTGAAATATTAATACAGACCACACGCTCTGGAGAAACTGTATAATTTAACTTGTAGTAAATGATAAACAGGTATCAGACACACAGTTACAGGGCCACAGATCACATTTTCTTTCAATTCTGACCTAGTCTCAAAAAAGAAAACAGTGTTTGATGGTCACATCATACTTTCTATTATATCACAATTGCACAAGCTTGTCTCAAGAGTGGCATAACAGAGCTTCAGAGTTGTGTGGAAAAACTGCACCACAGCCATCTGGGCTAGGTTATGCTCAGGACTATCCCTTTAGCACCCCTATTTTTATGAGTGCTAACTTTGCCAATGAAGTAACCAAGAGCATTTTAAAAATGTATTTTGGGCATTCTATTCCATTTCACAGTTTTAGGGTGCTCACTTTTGCATAAGTGGCCATCAAGCACAGTATATTAAATGAGCAAGCTTTGAGACTGAATTTGTCAGGAAAAGGCAATCAAAGTCTTAATGATCTGAATTACAAACTGAAAATCTGACCTTCCTCTTGTTGTTTATTTTGTTCACCCAGTTATCTACCTGAGGATGTGCTGCCTTTGTATGATGACTTACATTTGATACAAGTAAACTCAGAATTGTTCTGCAACACGATCAGAAGGTTTCAAAGGAAGATGGTTTCTTTCTTAAGTGCCAGCTAAGAAATGTCTAAATTGCCCTGAAGCTGAAGGTTAGCAACAGGATGACTCGGCCCTCCTCATGTCTGAGGTAGGTGAACTAAATTCCAAGTAATCTTCTCTATGCAGAAGACCTTTAAACCCAAGATCACATGCTAGATTCTGCTCTGTTACAGTGGTAATCCAATTAACTTCAGTACCCTTACTGTGAATTTACATGGGTGCAAGAAGGGGCAGGATTTGCTTTATCTGCTTTGGTTTGAAGCTTTATGTAAGAGCAGGTGTCGGCTAAAATTTCCTTTCCACATAACTATCATGTAAAAACACTCTCCAGTGGCTCTGCCCTCCCCATCTGTAGTTTTGTATAATTTCTGGATTGTGTCATGTTTAGAGCATTTTGGTGTGGTGGGCATTGGGGGTGAAGGTACTATAGGCTTGTAAATTATTATTCTAGTGGCTTCCTGGCTCATGGGGCCATTTCTATTTTAATCACCAAACTGTTTTGTGAAAATGCTTGTTCTCTGGGAGAAAGTGGGATTAGTAGGCACTCTGAGCAATACTAATTCTTTTTGGTCCTTTGTAAGGGCTGATATGTAATCAGGTATGAAGCCCATTAGCTACTGCCCATTCCCTTTATTACACAGCAGTCCCAGCTGACAGCTAGAACGAAGCTTATTTAAAGGTGACCTGGAATAGCCTGGCTCAGGAACCATCTCCTGGAAGCCATAAAGCACACACGTTACTCGGGCTGCAAAGATCCTTCAATTCGGACTCCCAGCTTGCGCTGCAGAAGCATTTCAGCTTGGGGATAAATGCAGCAGCGAATGCATAGGCGGGAGGAGAGGCAAGCTATGTTCCCTCTAAGCTGTGCCCATGTGCCCACACACACAGGTTGTGAAACCTGTGTACACAACACAAAGTGCGCACAAAATTCAACCGTGCTAATATTTTTATGCTCCTTTAAGTAGGTAATTTCAAATAGCATGTTTCAAATAAAGTTTTGTAATTTATAAAATCATTTCCCTCACCCTATCAAAATAAAGCAGAGATACTATTTGCATCATCCACATTTACTTCACTGCACTCACAAGGCTGACCACCCTCACTGGCCCACGCAGGGATTTAAACACTGTTCCAACAATTTGCCCAGCAGACGTTGTTTGTGCACCCAGCTGAGAGGGAGGCCAGCCTTGTTTTAGGCACCATCCGGCAGGCGGGCTCACAGAGGTGAGAGCTCAGGGCTCAGGCACTCGGTTTGGAGACCCCGAGGACAGCGCTGCAGGGGCTGGCTGGACCCCAGGAGGGATGGGCCGGGCGGGGCTGCACGAAGCCAAGCTCTAGCCCCGAGCCTGGCGCTGTCCGGCCCCGGCCCCGCTCACCCGATGTGCTTGCGCCGCAGCTCCAGGGTCTCCGCCTTGCTGTACAGCTGGCTCATCCCGGCCCCGCGCCCGGCTCCCGCCTGCCCGCCGCGCCCGCCGCGCGCCTCCCTTTATCCCGCCCGCGCGCCCGCCCGCCTCCTGCCCCGCCACAGACACGTGGGGCTGGGCTGGCCCCTCCTCTCCTTAATGGGGGTGCTCACTAAATTCCTCTAGCACTCGTACTGGCTGACAGCC
>ML681966.1:59183550-59194298 GCA_007922195.1 Podocnemis expansa | reverse complement strand
ATTCAAGGGGGTGTAGGGGGTGCTCACTAATTTCATCTAACACTAGTTGACAGCTGGGGGTGTTGGGACATTCAGGGGGGTGTAGGGAGAGGTTTGGTGGGTGCTCACTAATTTGGTCTAACACCGTTACTAGCTGACAGCTGCAGTATTGGGGAATTCAAAGGGGTGTAGGGGGAGTGTAGGGGGTGCTCACTAATTTAGTCTAACACTTACTAGCTGGGGGTGTCGGGAAATTCAGGGGGAGGTTTGGGGGGTGGTCACTAATTTGGTCTAACACTGTTACTAGCTGACAGCTGGGGGGTGTTGGGAAATTCAGCGGGGGTGTTAGGGAAATCACTGTTCTGGCTTGTTTACCTGCCTGGCTGGGGTGCCATGGGGATTCATCACCTCCTGCCAGCAGAGAGCTCAACTTGGAAAGTGCTAAGTATTGGTGGTAATTTGGCAGGCCAGGTTGCAGCTCTTTCCCTCCTGGGCTTTTCAGGCACTGGCCTGCAGGACAGAGTAGTTTAGTTTTCTGGCTGAGTTTCCTAATGTTACAGGGCAGGGGTCTCAAACTTAAATCACCAGAAGGTCTCATGAGGACTAGTCCAGGGCCACATGAGGACTAGTATGTTAGCCCAAGGGCTGCACCACTGAAACCTTTTCATACAATAATCTTGCAAATATTGGCAACAATAGTGTCGTTGCAGGCCACAGGAAATAGTTTTAGGGGCTGCCTGCAGCCCATGGGCTGTGTGTTCAAAACCCCTGCTGGAGGGTATAGCCAAAAGTGAGTGATAAATAGCTTGGTTTCTGTCAACTGAGAGGTGATGGGTCACTCTGTCTTTTTGCCTGCAAAACTGATGTAGAAGCCCACAGGACATATGTGAGCCGTATTTTAAAACATACCGATCAAGGTGTCATAAAAATGTGAAAAACAATCTTGCCAACATCTCACCTGCATTTTTACAAAACAGCTTAATTTTTATAGGGGAGCCTATACAATATAACTTTACAGGGGACCCTTTAAAATATGCACCAGGCATTTGTAAATAGCACATCACCTACCCATAGTAACTGCTTCAGTGAGCTATGAACATTATTGCTGCCCCTTGCATACATCTTTTTGAAAATTCTGCTTATCAAATAACTTTTGGTATACACATCATCTTGGCTTCAGACTTAATTAATGGGGAACCCAGAGAAGTTAATTTAACCAAACCTGGAAGCTGGAACCATAAATTCAAGGGCCACAGTATTTCAGCTACTCACTTCCTGGAATCTGTACACTGTTACAGATCCAGTATCTGTCAGAATGCCAGCTGTAAGGCTGGGCAAATATAGGACGACCATCTTTGTTGTTTTCTGTTTTGTACAGTGCCTACCGGTAAGCTCAGTGGGGCCATGATCCTTGACTGACCCCCTTTGTGCTTCTGCAATCCTAATAAATCATCAATCTAGGAATCAGATTGTAGGCATCAATCACATTCTTCAACATGAGGGATTCTCTTGTCACTGTAATAAGTTCATTTCACTGGCTGTGTCTACACTAGTCAATTAGTCTGGACTAAGCGAGCTTAGTCTGGACTAATTTGGACCAGGTCTATGCTAGCCTTTGGCTAGTTCGAACCAAAAAAATTTTTTTTGTTTGAACTAGGCAAAGCTTAATTCAAACTAGTTAGTTTGAACAGTTAGTTCGAACTAAGCACTTAGTTTGAACTAGCCACTTTTTCTAGTTTGAATTAACTTTTTAGTTTTGAACTAGCCATGCTTTTTAATCTGAACTCAAGGCTAGTTCAGACTAAACTCAAACTTATTTTGTTGGGTCTTGTTATGTCTGAACTAAATAAATGTAGACATAGCCACTGAGGACCAGTAGCTAGGTCAACAGAAAATTTTTTCTACTAACTTAATGCTGTGTACATGGGAATTTGTGTTTCTCTGGGGTGTGGATTTTTCATATCTCTGAGTGACAAAACTGGATCGATCTAATTTCCAAATGTAAACCACCCTAAATCTCATTTTCTAGCTATTTTAATCATGAGAAGAACTTTCAAAACCTGATGTGTAACTGATGCGGTAATGTCTGTTGAAGGGCTTGCATGTGCTGGGAACTTACATCGGCATAGTTGTGTCTCTCAGGTGTGTGGAAAATCCAGCCCTCTGCAAGATGAAGTTCTACTGACCCGATTCTCAATGTAGATAACTCTAGGTCACCAGAAGAACTCTTCTGTTGACCTAGCTACCACTTCTCAGGCCTTCTCAACACTACTGATTATTATGACACAAATTACAGTAATGATCAAAAAGCACTATAATTACAACCCTGTGCCCGTTCACTTCACACGTATTCTATCTGCAGAGCGTGTCCAGAGCTGGTATTCTAGCATCACTGGTGAGGGTAATGCAAGGTGGACACCTCTCCCACTGTGCAGCTCCCTACCTTCTGTAACTGGGAATTGTAGGAAGGAAGAAAGGATTGTAGTGCATCATGGGTGTTGGCTGAATGTCCCATCATTCCATGGATTTCTGATTGTTTTGCAGCATTTTCAGTAGTCCTGTTTTACCATGCACTCACCATCTCTGTCTAAAGGATGAATCCAGCTCTGCTGTCCACTGTTGTTGTTCTAAAAACATTGTGAATGGTCATGTAGTATTTCATGAGTTCCCAATGTCAACAGGAAGCTGCGGCACCTGACCTGTTATGTGGTGTGCAAACAAACAACTCCAGATTACTGTTTGCATTCACAGAGCATCTGCACACAATGCACCACCACCTTTGAGCACGTAAAACAAGCACTGAGCAGTGGGATAGCATCACTATTCAGAACTGGGATAATGTGCAGTAGCTGCAGTATTTTCAAATGCACAAAGTTATCTTCATTGGACTCTGTGTGGAGCTTGCCTTGCCCTTCAGTGGAAGGACACTACAATGAGATGTGTCCTCTCAATGGAGAAGCATATGGTAATTTCTGTCTGGAAGCTGGTGGCTCTTGATTGGTTGCAAATCAGTTTGGAGCAGGAAATTCCACTGTTGAGGTGGTGGTCTTGCAAGGTTTCAGGATGATTAATCACATTCTGCCATGAAGGGTTGTGAGTCTTAGAAATGTGCATGAAATAGTAGATGGTTCTGCAAAAGTGGGGCTTCCTAACTGTGGGAGGGTGATAAATGGCATACATATTACCATTTTGGATCCAGACCATCTTGCAACAGAGTACATCAATAGAAAGGTATACTTCTCTGTGGTACTGCAGGTGTTAGTGGATCACTGGGAGTGTTTCACTGACATCAGCGCTAGGTGGCCAGGGAAGGTGCATGACATAAGCATCTTCAGAGACATTGATCTGTACAGTGGCCAGGGAAGGTGCACAACATAAGCATCTTCAGAGACATTGATCTGTACAAAAAGCTGCAAGCAAGGGCTTTATTTCCAGACCAAAAAATTCCAGTGGGGGATATTGAAATTTCTATAGTGATCCTAGGAAACTCGGTGTACCCTTCACTTCTATGGCACATGGAGCCTTATATGGGCAACTAGGACAGCAGCAACGAGAGCTTCAATAACAGGCTAAGCAGGTGGCTATTGACTGTGGAATGTGTGTTTAGCAGATTGAAAGCATGCTGGTGATGCCTGTATGGCAGGTAGATTTAAATGAGGAAAATATTTCCATGATTATCACCACCTGCTGTGTGCTCCATAATATTTGTGATTCTAAGGGAGAAATGTTTCCCCCTGAGTGGTGTACAAAGGAAGATGACCAAGCAGCTGAGTTTGCACAACCTGATGTCAGGGTTATTAGAGGAGCACAACGGAGGCCTGTTTGAATGAGGACACCTTGCAGAATCGTTTTGATAATGAGCACCAGTAAGTCTTTGTAAACAGTTCTGTGCCATGCTCTGATTTCTAGTCAACTTGCTTGAACATTTGGATGATTTCTGACTGACCTGTACTCTGCAAATGATCCAATTGCCACTGTGCATCTATTGTGTAGGAAATAGAGATTGCTTGTCTTTCAGAGGGTATGTCTATTAAATATCAATTACCAACACACACAATGCTGGGCCGGAAGGGAGAAAGCAGTGATGGGCAGTGTGGGCTCTCACAGCTGTTTGTAATTCCAGCTGTCATTCTGGATGCTGTCTGAGTGGGTGGAGTGAATGGAGTCCCAAGATGGGCTAGGATATTGGAAAAAATATGTGGGTGGAATTTGGGGAGGGCACGGTATGCAGTTCTGTTTTGTCTGTGTGGAAGTGAAGCTCACTCTCATGAATTTAGTCTGCAGCATTATTAAGGACTTTAACATCTTTATTTGCTCCACCATGGCTTTTATCACTTGGTCATGACCTGTTAACACATGACCTTATTCTCCATCCTTTCCGGCCTATCAATTTTCTGATATTCATTTACATTCTGTCTCCATCCCTGTATTCTTTTTCTTTTTTAATGCTTCTGAGGATTGGAACAGTTCTTGAAACATGTCCTCTTTGCTCCTTCATGATCACTTTCTTATCAAGTGGAGGTGCTCAGCTGGTGTGTAGTAGGTACCCCTCAAGGCCTTATCTGTAGAAGCACAATGAACAATGAACATAAGAATGATTGTCAGTATCCCTCAAGGCCGCATCTGT
The DNA here is from genome assembly GCA_007922195.1 of Podocnemis expansa. Lineage (NCBI taxonomy): Eukaryota > Metazoa > Chordata > Testudines > Podocnemididae > Podocnemis > Podocnemis expansa. Next base: position 59,189,692 of record ML681966.1, on the reverse strand, counting down.
AAAAGTACAATAAACAGTGAACACAAGAATGATTGCTAGTGCATTGTTTCATTGTTCATTGTTTCATTACAGTAAATTAGACCTCTTTCTCACTGTTCCCTGGCAAGCACACACTTGGCAAACACCCTGCAGATGGTGAGCTCTGCCCATAAAGGTGGGGTGGGGGGGTGAAGCTCTCAAGACATGGAGAAGGGTTGTTAAAAAATTACTGCAGGTAGCTCAGGACAAAATGGTAAATTTTGTTATTTTCTAAAGGCAGAAGTCATAGAAGTCAGTATTTCACTCATAAAAGTTAGTGGAAATGCTAGGGTGCATCTCCCCCATGTGAGCAGCTTCAGACCAGGTCCATATACTGCTGCTCACCTGTGTGCCACTTTGGTCCCTGCAAAAGTAATTGCCAGTTGGTGTGGAAAAAATTTCCTACAATAGGAAAAGGAACAAAGCAGCTCTTTTCCTGGGCCAACATCACTCCTGGCGTGTACCTTCAGGAAAGTTTCCTAGATATCTCTGTGGAGGATTCCTGTGAAATCTTTGTGTGTATTAACAGACTTTCCCAATACAATGTCTAGCTGTACAGGAGATTGGGAAACATGCAAAGACAGCTACTCTTGTAAGCTTCTGTCCTTCCCATCAGCACAGGTAGAGTGTACACTGAAGTGGTGCAACACTGCAGCTGAAGCTGTATGGATCTAGTGGTTTAAGTGCCAACCTGCTTACTAAGCAGGATTCCTGAAATGCGAAAGTCTCAGTTTATTGCAATGAAGTTTTAATCTGGATTATAAAAGTGAACATTGTTAACTATTTTAGTGTTAATCAAAGCATGTCAAAAGAGAGATGGCATCACATCATGAAGAGCTACGCAATTGCGTGGCATCTTATTTGGCACCTTGAATGGGCAGAACTTGGACAAATACTCTCCCAATACTTTCCCTCATCCACTGACCCACTGTTTGATCCTTGGAACGAAAAAGACAGATTTGAGGACTGAGGAGCAGAACTCTTCTAAGTGGTACCCATTTTGGGTGTGCTTTGTTTTTGCGAGTATCACTAATATTTTCCCCACTTTAATGCCTGCCTCCATTGGAAGGTGAGGAACCAGAGGCAGGGAGACTAAGTGATTTAACCAAGGTCCAAAGGCAGTCTGTGGAGAGAATGGGAATAGTTTTGGTTCTTTTGATCTCTAATCCACTAATTTAACCACAAGACCATCCTTTTTTCCTTCTGTATTTTATTTTCTACAAGTCACCAGAAATAGTGCCTCAACGCTATTTCTGAATCCAGTTCTCCTGCACGAAGTCAGCTGTAGGCCCATACTGCACCATGGTGCTTTGTCAGGAATCCTGGGCCACACATCTGACCATAAACCAGAGAATTAATGGTCCCTTTTGATTCAGTGCTAACAGGCATTGGAAGAGAAATGCCTTAATGCTCCCTGCATCAGCTTGAGCAGCTACTTTTCATCTCCACATCCTAGGGCCCTGAGCCTGGTAGGAGAGAAAGCAGAGAACATGCAACTTCTCAAACTGATGAAGTTGTTGCAGTCTTCTAGAGTGGTTCAGAAGATATATGGCTATAGGGGATTTGCTCAAATAAAGGGAGCGAAACTGGGCCCCAGATACATTTGCACAGGGCCTCACTGCATGGCATCATGCTGTGATAACCACAAACCTGGCTTAGGTCTTGATCCGAGCCAGGTTGTACAGCCTTTTTTTCTCGCCTCCACTTCTAAAGCTGCAAAACGATGTATGGCTCATAATGTGATGCGACAGACAAAGCCCAGGACAAGCACATTTTATACTGACCTAGTTTCAATCCCTTTATTAAACTGATATAAACAAGATAGCATAGCCCACACATTGTTCCACTGCTTTTTCATGAAAATGAGTATGGAATTCAGGAATCTGAAAGGAGGATGTAAGGGCATGTGAGGACAAGCCACTTTCCTTCCCTGTTGGTGTCTGCCCTCTGTTGGTAAGAAGTGCATATTAGAACAGTGCAATGAATTTCAACAAAATACAGACAGTGAGAGAAGGAAAATTGTCAGTAGAAATCCCTTTGAGAGAGGTGTTGGTATGGGAACAATAAGCTCCAGCAGTAAAAGTCAGATATGAACTAGAAACAGATTGTTAGAGAACAGCAGTAAAGAAGACTTTATGTGTCCCTGCAGGGCAGAAAGGCAATCAAGAAGCCTCCTGAGCTCATAGTTTATTGCACTTCTTCCAGAATCAGGGCACTAGAAAGAGCAATCTGCACCACCTGAATGGATGGAACCAATTACACATACCTCCCCCACGTTTGCACAGAGCAGCTGCAGAAAGATTGTAGTTCAGGCTGGTACAATCTCTCTCATGCTCTTACTGGGATGATCAGCTCTGCATTAGGGAGGTGGTGGAATCTCCATCTCTGGAGGTGTTCAAGGCCCAGCTGGACAAAACCCTGACTGGGATGATCTAATGGGAGTGGTCCTGCTTTTTTTGGCAGGGGGTTGGACTAGATGACCTCGTGGGGTCCCTTCCAACCCTATGATTCTATGATTCATCCTCCAGCCCCAAAAGGCTGTGCTATAAATGCCATAAACTAGTCCTTTGTGATTCAGTGAATGGACACCTGTCTTAAAAAATAAACCATGTATGTTCCATTTTGGCACCCCAGTTTTTACTTTACTATTTGGATGTAGTTTTCTTCAACGCTTTTTTTCTGAGGAAAGTACAAAAATAAATGACCATAATATGAATTTGAATAAATGCCGCAGTTGTTACTATTGACATCAGGAGGGCCAAGGAATGCAAACATGCAAGTCCATTCCATATCAAAGGTCAGAGACTACCTAAGGGAAAGCAACATTCAACATGAAAGTAAAGATGAACTCTCTCTGCAACAATTGTGCAACTGTGACATTGTAGGAGCTTCTGATCACCACAAGATATGAGAACAGTAACTAGGTTATGGCTACACTAGCAAATTAGTTCAAATTAAATTAAAATATTTTTAGTTTTTGGCTGGTCAGTTTGAACTAACTGCTTAGTTTGAACTAATTTGCATATTTAGTTCAAACTAGCCTAATGTAGACATTCGAGTTCAAACTAAATAAGTTCACATTAGCAGTTAGTTAAAACTAAGTGCATTTTTTTAACTTTCTGTTCAAATTAGCTGTGTTTTTTTTAGTTTGAACTAAAATAAGCATGGCTAGTTTGAACTAAAAGTTAGTTTGGACTAAAAAAAAGTGCTTAGTTCAAACTACCTTTCAAATTACTTAGTTTGGACTAACCAAGTTCAGACTAAGATTTTAGGTAAAGACATAGTCACAGAGTTCACCGAACTTAAGGAAATGATTGCTTAGGTTTGTTTAGACATGGAATTATTTCAGATTAACTCTTCCTGTTCATGTATGTTAGTTTGTAGAATAAATATTGATCCAGAATAGTACATCAGGAAAAGTTAATCTTCATTAAACTTGTACTGTATTTTATTCCAGAATAACCCTCTTGTGTAGACAAGCTCTTGGAAAATATATTAGGCAAATAATGGACCATAATATAACCTAAATTGCCTAAAGCCTCATGTAAAGCCACCACTTTCAAACAGACCTTACCTGATGCATAACAATATTGGGCCTGAGCCTGTCTCTAAACAGATTAATTGGAGCTGGAGAGCCCAATTAAAAGACCAGTTTGTGTCTAGAGAGTGGCCCAGGCCCTAGTGTGGATGAAGGTCAGCTGGGGAAGGAGCTGGGTAGCAAGGAAGCTAAAATGAGAAGGGAATAATAGGGAAAAGAACTCTGTAGCTGGGTAGCTAGAGAGTGAGGGAAAAGCCTAGAAAGTGAGGTAGATACACAGTAAGCCCAGAGAGAGGCTAAGGAAAAAGACCTGAAGGAAGGCCGAGATAGGAAGAAATCCACAGAGACAGTGAGGAGTCTGAGGTAGCAGGTCTTAGCTGCTCACTACAGGGTCCCTGTTCTGGAGCCCTGAAGAGAAAAGGAGGGTCTGACATCATTGCGTATCAGGTGGGAAAGGTAATGTGGAAACTCCCTGGTGTGATGGGGAGAAGGACTACTGAGTCTGGAACTGGGCATCCAACGAGAAAAGCCAGTGAGGTGGTGTTCTGCACAAGAGTGGGAGACCAACCCTGTAGAGACTCAGAAGGGGTGAGGAGTCAGCAGAGGACCCAGCCTAGGAAGGAGTGAAGAAGAATGTGAATTTGAATTTAATTTGCTGTACTCTTTGTTCACCCTAGAAGGGGTGGAACTAAAGGTCACCAAATTGGAGGGTGTGGAGTCACAAGAAGAGGCAGAGCCAGAGAGGCTGTTTTCAGAGAGTGCTAGAGAGGAATGTCCAAACCTTGCTATGAAGGGGTGTGCCAGAGGTGAGTCAGCTCTTCTATACCCAGAGACGGTTCAGGCTTACTTAGGGCCCTTTGCCATATGGCAAAGTTGCCCTGGTTTAACTTTAATCAGTTTTTAAATCTGTTTAGTTTAGTGGTTCCCAATCTTTTTGATTTAAGCACTGCAGATATTGTTACAATCCTGAAGGGCTGCCTATCTTCACTAAGAGCCCTCCTCCTGTCCCCCCACTGCAGTCAGACAGAAGGAGTTCCGCCAAGAGGCTGCCTCCCTCCTTACTAATCTCTCTAGCTGCAGATGGGAAACTACAAGCTCTGTAGCCCTATGTACTCCACTTGGGTCCCTAGGCAGTGGCTCCCTTCTGCAACCAGGTGGATGGGAGACCAGTGCTTCCCTCCCTCTGGCTTCAGCAGGGACACCTGCACCTATGCCCCCAAGTGGAGAGCTTTGCTGTGCTCCCTCTCACAGCCAAGCGTAGGGGAGTGCTGATCTCCCATCTCCTTGGTGGCAGCAGGGATTCTGCACTGGTCTTTTAGCCTTGTAGAAACACATTCCCCCAGGGTCCTTAGGCAGCAGCTCCCTTCTGCAGCTAGTGGGAGGAGAGTAGTGAGCTATTTTTAAAGCCCCTTATTGTCACTTTTGGCCCCCAAGCCAGAGGTTGGGAACCACTGGTTTAGTCAAAGCAGTGCAAAACTTTGTGTGAATTTCCCTTCCCAGTTTGAGGCTTATTTTGGGTTGTCATAAACCTGTTTCCTCAACTGGAAATATGTGCCCCCACAGAGAGGTTTGCAGTGGTTTAAAAACTGCAAATGGACATAACTTCCTCATGTCAATGAGCCCTAGAGTTGGTGTCTGAGTTAAGTATGATCCAAGCATTTGCAAACTAGCTGGCCTATTCTCAGCCAGATAATTTGGGCTCATTTGAGATGTCAAATTGTATCCCTCCAGCAAGACTGATAGGGTGTGGAGGGGCCATATGCTGCTTTGGATCCTTGGCAGCATAAGTTGCTGAGGAAATGTGCTGAATCAGTGAACTCCTGGAGGTGCTGGCCATGCCCTGACCAGCACTGCCCCATATTTGTGCTATGCACTTCTCAGGAAACACTCTTCTCAGTCGCAAGAACATCTGCTACAACTCGTTTGAAAACTTGACTCCTTTCTTATTCCTAAATCCTATAGCAGGTGTCAGTAAAGATATCTCTTCAAGGAAAATAAAATTCATGGTGCCAGAGTCTGATAACATCTAGCAAATCAGAGAAAGATATTCAAAGATCTGCCAAAAAATGTAACTGCTTAGTGGAGCTGATAGTGCCCTATCAAATGGTACGTGCCTGTTTGTTATCTTGGCTTTTACTAAAACTTGAAAACAGCTATATATAGGCAGAGAGAAAAAGGTTCCAGAGAAAGTAAAAGGAACACACACAAGTTTCATGGGAGTGCAACATACTGATGGAGACATGGAAATTTGCAAGGATGGAAATGAAACATTAGTAGTATCTGCAGAGGACATAAGTGCTACCATGTCATGACCAGCTTTATTAAAATGTTGTTTGGTCTTGCAGTGTAGTGGGACCAAATAATTTTGATCATAGGCTGTGTTCACACACACATGGTTATTTTGAAACACGTTGTGTCGAAACAACTTGTTTCAAAATAACGCCTTATTTTGAAATGACAATTCGAATTAGCAAAAAAGTCATTTCGAAATAGGCTAAAAAGCGGGAAACGAAATAGCAAGTTCACAATGTGAACATGCTATTTCGTTAGGTGCTGCAGGGGGCTGCAGCCGCCTGGGGGTGAGCC
>ML681966.1:59151838-59173550 GCA_007922195.1 Podocnemis expansa | reverse complement strand
AGGCCTCTAGCCTTGACTGGAAGGATCGAGGAGAACACCACCTGTGCTCCAAACTCCTTCACCCTCGCTCCCAGAGCCCTGAAGTCACCTTTGATCTGCTGAGGATCATCTCTCGCAGTATCATTGGTACCCACATGGATAAGAAGCATGGGGTAGTAGTCTGAGGGGCGGATGATTTTAGACAATCCCTCCATTACATCTCGGATACGGGCACCTGGCAGGCAGCATACCTCTCTAGAGGCCTTGTCAGGGCGACAGATGGGTGCCTCCATTCCTCTCAGGAGTGAGTCCCCAATCACCATAACCCTATGTTTCCTCTTAGGTGAGGTGGCTGTGATCTGTCCAGCCTTTGGGGTGGATGGCATCTGTGGGGGACAAATTAATCAGGGCTCTCAACCTGGAAAGAGAGACCACCAATCCTCCCCAGTGATGAAGGCCCGTTCCCAGCTGAGACTCAAATTAGCAGAGAACAAGGTGTGGTTCACGATTTATTATTCAGCTGAATAACAAAAGGAACTGCATCAGAGTGCAGCAAAGAAGTGCTAGCCCCTCTGAGCAGGCCCCCCCCCCCAACAACTCGAGTGCAAGAGAGAGCCCTGAGGGGCAGCATCACAACACTTTTATCCAGTACAGTATGATAATGCTATGATAATGCTTACATGATTGACAATGTTTTAGGGACCCTTATATGGTTACATTAACATTATTAAATGCATATTAATGATTAAAGAATGCATATAATTATCCCCGCCTCTGTTTACTGTTGACATCATTTGCATTATCCTGGGCAGCCGCAGTACCTGCAAACTCATTAATTTCTGCCTAGAGATGCTGACCTTACATTCTTGTGAGGCTATGGTGCCAAGAAGGGTGAGCAGGAGATAGGAGGTAATACTCCCTTTTCAGTTAGAACAAAGATGGACAGTCTAGCTTACATTCCTTGTCCAGATTGTCAGGAGAAAAAGCATGAGAAAGGGAAGATAACACACTTTAACTATCAACTCTAGGCCGCTTGTTAAAGAAACTTAAATACATGACTTGCCAGAGAAATGACCCCACTACCATAGCAACCCACGGCTCCAACGAGGCCTACACTTCAGCACCTTTCTCACCGTCCTACAGAAGAGATTACATATAATTTCCCTTACACATCTCCTCTACCTCCTTCAGCGTGTCCAGCACCGCATAACGGTTCCTCACCACAATGGATGGTGGGATGTGAGCAGGTGTGGAGCACTGTCTACTGCCAGAGGTGACCAGCTGCCAGTGTCCTTCCTCTGCCATAGGCATCCCATCCATTTCCAGAGCTGTGGCAGTAGCCCTTGGCACTGGGATAGGGACCTCCTCCTTGCAGGTCTCATCGTGGACACTATCAAGCAACTTTTCCAGGGCATAGATACCCCTGAGTCGTGACACCTCCTCCTGTAACTCTCCTGTTTCCGAAGAGATGCCACCAGAAGGCACCTATCACATAGGCTCATCTCCCTAGCCTGATCATCAGTGACAGGAATATGAAGGCCACACTCCCTGCAGTTCCACACCAGGGTCTAGGTGGAGATTTGTTCTTGAGAGGTCCATGATGACTGCTATTTATCATTTTATTATCTTTTAGGTGTCTGCAATCACTTAATTATTTGCTCAATTATTTTTCTAGGAATTGAAGTTGAGCTGCCTGGTTGGTAATTCCCAGGTTGTGTTTATTACCCTTTTTATAGATGGGCACTAGATTTGCCCTTTTCAGTCCTCTGAAATCTCTTCAGTCCTCCATTACTTTTCAAAAATTATCGCTAGTGGCTCAGATATCTCCTCAGTCAGCTCTTTGAATATTTCTGGATTTAATTCATCGGGCTTGGGTGACTTGAAGACATCTAACTTGTCTATGTAATTTTAAACGTGTTCTTTCTCTATTTTAGCCTCTAATCCTGTCTCATTTTCATTGTCATTGACTATGTTAGCTGTCAGGTCACGACTAACTTTTTGGTGAAAAATGAAACAAACAAAAAAAAATCATTTACCACTTCTGCCATTTCTACATTTTCTGTTATTGCCCTCCTCCTTGAGTAATGAGCCTGTCTTTGGTCTTCCTCTTGCTTCTACGTATTGGTAGAAGGTTTTCTTTTTACCTTTTATGTCTCCAGTTAATTTAATCTTATTTTGTATCTTGGCCATTCTGATTTTATTCCTATATATTTGTGTTATTTGTTTATATTCATCCTTTGTAATTTGAGCTAGTTTCCATTTTTATACGACTCTATCTTGAGTTTCAGATCATTGAAGACCCTCCTGGTTAAGCCAGGATGGTCTGTTTTCATATTTCCTGTCTTTCCTATGCAGTGAGATAGTTTGTTCTTGTGTCCTTAATAATGTCTCTTCATAAAACTACCAACTCTTGTGGAACTGTGTTCCCCCCAGACTTGCTTCCCGTGGGATCTTATCTACCAACTCTCTGAGTTTGCTAGTCTGTCTTCTTTTAATTAATTATCTTTATTGTGCTGTTTTCCCTCCTACCAGTCCTTAGAGTCATGAACTTCACCATTCCATGATCACTTTCACCCTAAGCTGCCTTCCACTTTCAAATTCTCACCCAATTCCTCCCTATTTATCAAAATCAAATCTAGAACAGTCTAACAGTCTTTCTTCTAGTAGTTTTCTGCACCTCCTGAAATTTAAAAAAAGAAAAAAAAAGTGTCCACTGCATTCCAAGAACTTCTTGGATAATCCATGCTTTCAAGCATCTGACAGTGGGATTTTCTTCCATGAAAGCTCATGTGATAAATTTGTTAATCTTTAAAAGTGCCACAGGAATTCTTATTTGTTTTGGGTAATTGAGGTCCCTCATCACCACCAACTCCCATGCTTTGGATTATTTTCTTAGTTGGTTAAAGAAAGCCTCATCTACCACTTCTTCCTGTTTAGGTGGTCTGTAATAGACCCCTGCCATGACATCATCTTTGATTTTTACCCCTTTTATTCTTACCCAGAGATTTGCAACAAGTCTGTCTCCTATATCAGTCTTGATCCACGTGTACACATTTAAAATATCAGGCAACACTTCCTCTCTTTTCCTCTTTCCTGACCAAGTTGTACTCTTCTATACTAATATTCCAGTCATGCGTATTATCCCACCAAGCCTCTGTGACACCAATGTCACAGTTGTATTTATTGACTAGCATTTCAAGTTCTTCCTGCTAATACCCCATACTTCTTGCATCAGTGTACAGACATCTCAGATACTGATTTGATTTTCCCATATGTTCTATCTGGTCTCTCCTTTGTCCCTGCTATAATGGCCCATGCTCCCCATCAGCTTCTGATCCTTTTTCTGGGACTGTAGGCTCTTGTCACCTGGCCCCATCAAATCTAGTTTAAAGCCCCTCTTAGTAGGTTAGCCATTACAACCGGTGATCTGACCTTACCTCCCTCTACATGCTGTTTTCCACTTGTTGAATCTAAACAACTGTTTTGATTTCCTGTAACAGTCTGACCTGATCATATCACTTAATGTCCCTGCATTTATTTTCCTCCAAATGTTCAAGCATCTGATGAAGTGGGATTTTGTTGCAATAAATAAATTTGTTAATCTTTAAACGTTCCACAGAACTACTTGTTTGTTTTGTCCAAATATGTTCTTCCCATTCCTTGATAGGTGAATCTTACCTCTGCTTAGCAGTTCTTCTTCTCAGGACATCATCTCATGGTCAAGGAATCTGAAACCCAGAATACCATCTGGTAACACCATCTTTGCAGCCAGACATTTACTTCCAGGATGTATCTTTTTTCTTGCTGACCTGGGTCCCTACTGTTGACCAGAAGGATCAAAAAAAACACCACCTGTGCCAACCTTCATCCTCACGCCCTGAGCCCTGTAGTCTGTTCTGAACTGCTCAGGGTCATACCTTGCAAAATCACTAGTGCCCACATGGATGAGTGCCATAGCAAAATCATATTTCTGAACTGTTCTACGCTACTACTGAAGATCAAGAGCTAAATCATCAGCCACTTAAACCAAAGTTTTTCAAACATTTTTCTTGGGGACCCAGTTGAAAAAAATCATTTATGCTCATGACCCAAAAGTTAAATCTTTCAGCAATAAATTCCAGTCTTTTGGCGGCGGCAGTAGTGTGTGCTGCGACCAGGTACCTGACGGTCTGTGACCCAATACAGGCTCCTGACCTGTAGTTTGAAAACCACTGACTTAAACCATGGTAAAATCTCACTTTTGAGGTCTGGCAAGGCTAAATCACAGTTTATGTGTGTTGAAATATCCCTGTTTATCATTGCTGTAGTGTCTTGCATGTGCTAGGAAACTTCCAGGGAACCTTTCCAGTTTTTGCACAGCTCTCCCCATTCTGGTTGATACAGGTGTATTTTACAGATTGAGGAGCACTCCACTTGACAGTTCTTCAATTGATTTGCTTGGGATCAGTGAGTAGAGTGCTGTAAGGACTGATAGTCTGGATCTTGCCAGAGCTATCCATAGCTTTGATGAGTGGCTTATAGCTTAAGAATCACAGCTTGAAAATTGCTCCTCTACACTCTCATTAACAGCAAAGAATTGTGGCCTCTTCCAGAAGCCTCATGGAACGGTTTCTTTCAAACCATGAATTCTCATGAAGGTCTCCCTGCTGCCACTGCCTCCTCCTAAAATTTTGCTAAATGGCTGGTTTACAAACAAAAGGTAAAATGTTCAAATTTTCAAACAAGGCACGTTAGGTATCTACCTTTAGCCACTCTATTTATTTTTGAAAAAGAGTCTGAATTGCAGTATCGTATCTGTAACCAAAAACTCTGGCTGTTTAAAATTTCCAAAGTGCATAAAATACAGGAATCAAGATCAATAAAAGTAAAGCAGAGTCAGGAGACACATACTGTTAATAGAAGGTATTGCATGGGTCACTTTATGGTGGTTTCGTTGTACCTTGAAGTCTTTAAACTATGATTTGGGGACGTCAGTGACTCAATAATAGGTTGTGTCCATTGCAAGAGTGGGTGGGAGGTTCTGTGGCTTGCATTGGGCAGGAGGTCAGACTTGATGATCATATTGGTCCCCTGTGAACTTAAAATATATGAAACTTTGATGTTTTGAGTTGCTTTGATAAAAGTTATTAAGCGATTAATGTTTCTCTGGTCAAAGGAAAGGAAAATGACTAGAGAATTAACTTGTGATGATTAAAGTGGTAACCAGTGAATACATCGAAATATTTTTAACTGTTTGTGGCAGGGCAGAGGCACAATATTGTTATCCCCATCTAGAGTTGAGTGGTTAGCCAAAATTCAGAGTCCTGTGGTTTTTTTCAAATAGGAGGGGAAATTGAGGGTGGAACTGAGTATGTTGTTGCAATCCTACTTGTTTAGAAAGGATTATAAAGCAGTAGTTCCGAACCAGTGTGCCAGGGCACACTGGTATACCACAGGAACACCCCAAGTGTGCCAGGAGCATGTCAGAGAGCTTGAGCTAAAGTTCCCTCCCTGCTCAGCCCAGCCACCTGGGCTGAGCAGGGCTGGGAAAGGGCATGTGTTAAATTAAGGAGGAAGGCACCAGAACTGTGTTCTGGGCCCCCTATTTTAGGCAGGCAGCATTCTGGCCCCCTAAAAATAGAGGAAGGCAGTGGAACAGGGAGTTCTGGGGTCCCCCTAAAAATAGCAGGAGCAGCCAAAAAGCACCATTCAGGTGGCTCCACCTGAAACCTGGATCCACCTTACTCCCAGCCAGCAGAGAGCTGGGGGAGGCCAGGTGTGTGTGAATCTCCCCCTGCAGGGCGGAGCAGCTTGTGCCAGGCAGCCTGCAAACAGCCCAGGTAAGGGCTTTGGGGGGGAGGCACTGCTGGGGGCTGTGCGGGGCAGGTGTGTGTATGTAGCAGAGGTGGGTGGGAGTGGCTGTGTAGCAGAGGATGTGTAGCTGGGGGTTGAGGTGGCTGTGGGGGGGGTGTAACTGGGGGCTGGAAGCCTGGTTCTGGCCCCTGCAGTGATGGGAGGGTCCATCACAGGCAGAAGGGGGCTGAGGGAGGGGAGGACGGGACCCACTGGGGTGGGAGGGAGCAGCAGTGGGGTGAGGATTTGCCGTGGGTGGCAGGGAGCCACTGTGGAGAAGGGGGAAGTGGGAGCTGCACCATGCTCCCCTGCCCTCACTTCCCACTCCCTAGGTTCCCCCTGCCTCCCCACAAAGCCACTCCTGTTCTCCCTTCCTCTCTCCTCTCTTGCCACCCTTGTGCTGTTCCCCACATGGCTGCCCTTGTCCTCTTTTGCCATCCCCGCCCTGATTTGCTCCCCACACTCATTCCTGCCGCTGCAGACGACTCCTGACCTCCCGTTTTGCCACCCCTGCTCTGCTACCCCTTCTACCCCACATAGCAGCATTTCCGAAACACTGTGCCATGGTTCATGAATATTAATAAGTCATTTAAGTTAATTTGAATATTCATGAGTTTTTAAATGTTGGTATGCCTCGAAAAATTTGAAGGTCTCAAGGTGTGCCATGGCAGAGAAAAGGTTGAGAACCACTGTTATAAAGCCCTGATTTTCTGAACATAAAGAGAACTAAATAAAAGAACTCCAGAGGGATAGCTGTGTTAATCTGCATATAGCAAAAACAATGGAAGCCCTGTGGTGCCTTGAAGACTAACAGATTTCTTTGGGCATAAATTTTTGTGGGATGCAGATGCATGTCATGAAATGGATTGCAGCCCATTAAAGCTTATTCCTGAAGAAATCTGTTAGTCTTCAAGGTGCCACAGGACTCTCATTGTTTAAACAACAGAGGAGTTTCTTTGCTCACATTTTTACAAGTCTCTCTTTCCATCAGCATTCAATCTGAATAGGTCCCTAGATTTTTTTTCAGGGCCATGCTCTCAGTGCTTGCTCAGCTGTCTACTTGGCTTTCTGCTCCTCTTCTGTGATCCTGGTTCTTGCTGTCTCCCTCTCACCAACGCTTTGCTCTGATCCAATCAATACCCTCTCTTGGAGTTTGTTACCAGATTACAGAGGTTACCAGCCTCCTTGGGCTGCAAGGCTAAATCCTGCTCCAGTCTAGCATGTTTTGCATAGAGGCTCTCATTTTCAAATATCTAGTCCATGAAGGAGCTCAGTTGCTTTACATTTATACTGAATGAAAGGGGGCTGTTTCACCCACCAGTCTCAAATATGTCTTACCCACCCCATAACAGTACAAAGAAATAAGGCCTGTTCTGATGCTCTTTGGACTTCACTAGGCTCTATATTGCATGCATAGTGAAGCAGACCTATTCATTCCCAGCCGCATGAAAGGAAAGTGCACAAAACAGTCAACTTCAAAACACATGTCCTAGAACACTGAGAAAAGGAATTAAACATACAGGTTTAAATATTGAAACGATGAGAAAAAAAATCATAATAAAGGAAAAGAATGCCATATGCTAAACGAAAGCATGCGTGACAGCACCTGCATTCGGCCTGCTCACTAACCTGTGTCACAAGGCTGTCTTTTCTGCCTCTGTGCAGCTTATTCTTTCTTTTCATTCATCTATCTTAAGTCAGGAAGCATTAAGGAGGGATTACAAACTACCTATGCTTAGAGAGAATTAGCATAGCCTACAATTGCCTGGGAACTTTCATGAAGGTGTCTTTTTAAATTTGTGTTCATTAAGGTGTTTGTATTTGTTGCTTCTGCTATCCCAGACTCTTGCAATGGCTCCCATTCAATGCTCCAGTGGGAAGATGCAATTCTCGTGCCTCATGTTGAACCTGCTTAGTTATAAAAACTTGTATTTTTATCACTCATAAAAAGCCATTTAGTTTTGTGGCTTTGTAAAAAGAAAACCAGCCTGTAAATGCTATCCTTGCTCATAAATGTCTAATCTTTTGACACCCTTGTAAACATCTTACATAAATGATGTTCTACAGCAGCAAATGCCACAGAGTCCTGCTTGTATGCTCTTCGTTTACAAGCTCTGGGAATTATGTTTCCGTAAAAGCATTGATGTTCTGAGGGACACAGTTGGCACTATTTTATTTTCCTTTTCTTTCCCACACCCAGCAGTGCTGACTCACCCCCAGAAAGCGTAAAGAGCTGGCTCCAGTGCAGAAGCAAAGCCTCCAGGAGTGAATTAATACTGCTGCTGCTGCTGCTGGATAAGAAGGGTGTGGAAAATAAATATATAGGATTGGAAGCTACAGGCTGCCAGGAGCTAGCAAGCATCACTAAATAGCAGGAAAATAACACTGATTTTTGACTTGTTTAAAGTTTGTGTAGGGGGACAAATGCAAGATAAGGGGAAATTACATTTCACAAATGACACCCTTCTTTATTAGTTAGTGAAGGATAGGGCAGTATGTTGCTTCTGAGAATGATTTGAAACAGTCAGCATTGCAAAGTCCCTTATGAGCTTGGCATCCATTACTGCATATGTAGCAGTATTTTTCTGGTCATTCATGTGGGAAAAATAGGCCAGCGACACAAGAACACTCTTTTTCCCCAGGGAAACTGTGCCTTGCTGTCTCTCGTTACCAAGGTTTTGGCCTTTTTATGGTTTTCAGTTAGCTTAGCACTGATGAAAGATTTCAACTACTAATGCTGTCAGTCGAACATTTACTGATTGCAGTAGATACTGTGTGGGTGACAGCAACACAAGCAAAATATAAAGGGGACCAAGATAACAAGGAATGTAGGCAGAATACTAAAGTGGAAAGTCCATGTTAATGCATAAGATGAGAGAGGAACCCACCATTATATCTGAAACCCAGATATTCAGTGGGAAGGAGACAGTTGGGAAGCAAAGCAATAATGCCGAGGGGTTTGGGAGTAACCATAGACAAGAGGTCAGACCTGAATTTGCCATGTAAGAAGTATTTATAAGAATATTTTCTGTGTTCAGGGTTTTAAATTGTTCTGTAACAAACAAAGTGCAATTTCACCCTGGAGAATGACAATAGAATAATAGCTTGCAATTCTAATCTGCAGTTCTGCTCAAAATCATCTCTGCTTGCTTCCTAGAGAAAAGCAAGTTTTAGTTTTGCAATGATGACAAAAGCACACACAGCTTTGGAGGAAAGAATTGGATTCTCTTGTGGCTTGATCATTGTCAAGGTTAATTTAGCATTTGTCTACATGGGGGAAATTGACCAACACAGCTAGTCTAGAACAATGATTCTGATATAAATAACTAGTCTGGAAAAACTCTTCTGCATGCACACTCTGTTCTGGAATAAAAATGATTTTTTTCTGGAATTATTGTGTTTCCAAAATCACTTTTATTTCTGAGTAGTGTGTTCATATAGGACAATTATTCAGCAGTAGCCAGTGCTGGATTTCCCATTAGGCACTGTAGGCACAGTCCCTAAGACCTATGTAATTTTTAGGGCCTGCGAAGGAGGGAAAAAATTAAAAAGGCAGGAAAAATAAGGAAAATCACATGGTTTAGCATCAGAATAGTTTAAAGTGCATCATGTCAATCGACATAATTCAGTTGATGTTTACCCCCTCTTTTTGCACATTTTGGAGTGAAAGTGCCTAGGGCCTACAAACACCAAAATCCAGCCCTGGCAATAGCTTTGCTAGTCATCTTCCCTAAATAAAAAAGACTGATGGTCCAATTGCAAGACTGTCTTTGCAACTCTCCTGTCTTCAATTTATGCCCTCATTTATAACTGTGTCACTTTTCTGAGGGCAATAAGATTCCATAGATGATGACTGTGGGTTTATTGGCATTAGTACCTAGATATTATGGTGAAGTCTGGTCTACACACAATTATTTTAGCAATGTAACTGCTGCAGTTAGGGGTGTGATTTTTTTTTCTTTTGAAATAGCTAAGTTGGTAAGCTTCTAATGTGGATGCAGTTGCACCTAATGCAGGTGCAACTGAAAAGGTTCCTTATAGTCACTCTTGTTTATATAGATAATGGTACCCTTTTATTGTAATATAAAAAAGGTGTGTTGGAGCAGTTTTTAATACAATTGTCTATAGTGGTGAGATTGTCCTGTTGAAACCAGCATGGTTAAACCAGGTCATTATTTGTATATAGGTTAGGCCTAATCAAGAAATGTTTGGGATAGCGGAAGGCAGCCTTCAACCCACAGAACATTTATTTCTGTTTATAGTGTATAACTGAAAAGTAATGCTTAGCTCTTATATTTTGTTTTTTCTTCAGTTCCTCTCAGTGCATTTTGCAAAGGCGGGCAGTGTTGAAATCCCCATTTTACAAAAGGGGGAACTAATGCACAGGGAGGTGAAATGACCTGTCCAAAATGCCCAGAATGACAGTGCCAGAGCCAAGACTAGAATCCTGATCTTTAGAATCCTTGTCTGATGGTCAATCCACTAAAATAAGATAGTTAAACTATCAGACTTCAGTTTAGCACCATGGTCAATGTTAGGGGAAAAAAAAACACCTTCAAATTATATGCAAACTCAGCAAATGGGACCTGGAAATCATTGAGACAGTATAGATGGAGCTACACAGAATCATCTTTATAGTTCCTTTTTGTGGGAGAACAGCAAACTTAACTGTACCCCCACTCCTGTGTAAGTGGCTACTTTATACATGTTCTGCTGTGTTCCTGAGTTCACAAATGGCACTCGCACAAAAGCTCATGCAACAAATGCATTTGTTAGTCTTTAAGAGCCATAGGACTCCTTGTTTGTTTTAGCATAAAACTGTAAATCAGAGAAAGTTGTGAATTTTCCCATGCATCACAATGGGGGATGGTTCTCAGGCCTAATGATTATAAATGTAAACTCTGTTACTGCTGATCGCTTTCAGAGAAACATCCAGCAAATGTGTAGTTGGATGCCAGGTAGATACGAGGGGAGAGCAGGGTCAGCCTGAACTATTCAAAAGTCATGCACAGGTATAAGTGGTAGAACCCCAGTGATTAATTTGTAATGAAAGAAGTGCCAGGGCTCGAGCAGTGATTTAAATATCTAAACTTGTCATGACTTTGAATGTGGAGTGGTGGTATTGCCATTACCTTCGTTGTCATTATTGTGCAAGAAAATGCCACCATCTATTTCTGTGAATAAGCTATTTTGGCAGAACACCCACTGATCCATTAGCACAAAGTTGTGTTGACTGCAACCTGAAAGAGATATCAGGAGCAACCCATATTGTATGAAGCAGGGCAAAAGTGCTGAACATCCAAAGGCTCATTCCTTAATCACAACTGTTACTCTCTGCCATCTCTCAGACCATTTCTTCAGGCTTGTCTTCAGCCTAACAGGTGCATTCTTACTCACCACTGTGTTTTTTGTACTCATGTTATGGTTCTTGGGGTGCCCTGGATTGAGTGTCACCTTATTACACTGCAGCCTCCAGCAAGAGGGAGTCTTTCTTGTGGTAGCTGGGAGTCAGCTCGCTGCCACCTGCAGCACTTGTGTCACTCAAGCACTCTCATTTGGGCTTGTGTCAGTCCTGGCTTTTCTTTCATAGGTGTATCCCACTCCCTAAGCCCCTTTGAATTGTTCCTTCATAGATGTACTCCAGACCCTGACCACCTTTGAATCCAGCTCCTTATCCCTGAACATTCTCAGAATCACCAGATCAGCTGTCCCCAAAGGACCAATGAACACTCCAGTTTGTTTGATTCAGCTCTCGATCAGCTCCTGTATACCCTCTCAGCATTGAGATATGACTGTTTGCACTGTAAATCTAAGTTTATCATCAAAGGTTAAGAGCTAACAGAGTGAGTAAGGATAATGAAACAGGTTATTTATATGAAATAAAATCATAGCATGTTTTTCTAAAGATTACCCTTAATTTACCTGGATAACCTTCTACCTATGGCCATTTATGTTCACTCCAAATGTCTTTTGCAGCCCTCCATCCAAGCCTAGTGGAAATCTTGTTTTCATGAATGTAAGCATGATGTCAATTTACCTTCCCAGCTGCAGGATAAGGATATCTCCTTGCCTTCTATCTGTATCTGCAAAGTTCATTGTCATTCCTCAGAGCCAGTAGAATTCCTGTTGCTTGTTTTGCAATTTATATTTTACAGAGACCTACACATCTTGATTCATGTCTGAAGGAAAACTTTTTCCTTGGTTGATGAGAGACTTATTTTCAGTAGATATATACAATCCCTTAAATATCACCTGTGCATCCATCACAAAGATTATAAAATCCTTATGACAAAAGCTTTTATAGGAGCCCTGACATGACATCACAGATGGATAAATCCAATGAAAGGGGTGAGCTAGTTTTTGTGAGACCTGTTCAGAGTTGCTGTTACACAACAGTGAACCCTTTTGATTAGTGGCACTGAGTGGTTTTAGGGCCATAACTTCCCACTCCTATACCCACAGCACTTTTTCTCCTGCACGGTATATAAATATAGTCAGCGTCTCCGTTTTTACAAAGACCACATACAAGCTTTTAATCTCTCACTCCTAGGACAGATCTGTCAGACAAAAAGCTATGTTTTTTTCTGCCCTGCTCAGGGAGGTCAACATGGAACATCTGTGATGCTGCCTAAATTGGGGTGATCATGTATAATATTACTGATACCAACATTACAGAATTACAGTAAATATCGTATAGAATTTGCCATGCATGGCGTTAATGGAAAAGTCATGATTCATTAAGATTGATGAGCACATTTCTAGGCATGCATCTGTTTTCATAGAATCATAGAACCATAGGGTTGGAAGGGACCTCATAGGTCATCTAGTCCAACCCCCTGCCAGAGGAAGGACCACTCCCACTAAACCATCCCAGTCATGGTTTTGTCCAGCCGGGCCTTAAACACCTCCAAAGATGGAGATTTCACCACCTCCCTTGGCAGCTCATTCCAAGGCTTCACCACTCGCCTAGTAAAAAAGCTTTTTTCTAATATCCAGCCTCGACCTCCCTAACTGCAACTTGAGACCATTGCTCCTTGTTTTGTCCTCTGTTACCACCGAGAACAGTCGAGCTCCATCTTCTTTAGAGCATCCCTTCAAGTAGTTGAAGGTTGCTATCAAATCCCCCCTCAATCTTCTCTTCTGCAGACTAAATAAGCCTAATGCTTTCAGTCTTTCCTCACAGGGATTGTGCTCCAGCCCTTTAATCATTTTGGTTGCCCTCCTCTGAATTCTCTCTAGCATGTCCCTGTCCTTTTTGTAGTGGGGAGCCCAAAACTGAACACAGTGTTCTAGATGTGGCCTCACCAGTGCAGAATAGAGGGGAATGATCACATCCCTTGATCTGCTGGTAATACTTCTTTTGATGCAGCCCAGTATGCCATTGGCCTTTTTGGCAGCAAGAGCACACTGCTGACTCATATCTAGCTTCCCATCCACCATGACCCCCAGGTCCTTTTCTACACTGCTGCTACTTAGCTGAATGTTTCCCAGCCTGTAGCGGTGCATGGGTTTTTTTTGTCCCACATGCAGGATTTTACACTTGTCCTTATTGAACCTCATAAGATTTCTATTGGCCCACTGTTCCAATTTATCTAGGTTTCCCTGAATCCTGTCCTTGCCCTCTAACGTGTCTACTGGTCCCCCCAGCTTGGTGTCATCCACAAACTTACTGAGGATGGAGTCTATTCCATCATCCAGATCATTGATGAAAATGTTGAACAGAACCGGCCCCAGGACCGACCCCTGGGGCACCCCACTCATGACTGGTTGCCAGCTAGACATGGAACCATTGATTCCTACACGCTGAAACCGTTGATCTAGCCAGTTTTCTATCCACCTTATAGTCCACCTATCCAACCCATACTTCCTTAATTTGCCAATGAGAATGCTGTGGGAAACTGTATCAAAAGCCTTGCTAAAATCAAGGTACATCACATCAATGGTTCTTCCTGCATCCGGAAAACCAGTCATCTGATCATAGAAGGAGATGAGATTGGTCAGGCATGATTTACCCTTGGTAAATCCATGCTGACTGTTCCTGATCACTTTATTTTCCTCTAAGTGTTTGAGGATGGATTCTTTGAGAATCTGCTCCATAATTTTTCCAGGGATTGAGGTGAGGCTGACTGGTCTATAATTCCCCAGATCCTCCTTTTTCCCTTTCTTGAAAATAGGCACTACATTTGCTTTTTTCCAATCCTCTGGCACCTCCCCCGTTCTCCATGAGTTTTGAAAGATAACGGCCAGCGGTGCTGCTATCTCATCGGCCAATTCCCTTAGCACTCTTGGATGCAGTTCGTCGGGCCCCATGGACTTGTGCACATCCAGCTTCTTTAAGCAGTCCCTAACCTGACCTTCTGTCACCAAGGGCCTGTCTTCTTCTCTCCCATCTGCCACACTCATGGTAGTGGGTTGGGAGCTGACCATGCTTGCGAAAACTGAAGCAAAAAATGCATTGAGCACTTCAGCTTTTTCCTCATCTTCAGTCACAAGGATGCCTGCCCTATTCAGCAAGGGGCCTACACCATCCCTGATCCTCTTTTTGTTACTAACATACTTGTAGAACCCCTTCTTGTTATCCTTTACATCCCTTGCTAGCCGCAACTCCATTTGTCCTTTGGCCTTTCTGATTTTATCCCTGCAGTCCCTAGCAATATCTTTATATGCCTCCTTGGTCATCTGACCAAGCTTCCACTTCCTGTAAGCATCCTTTTTATGTTTAAGCTCAGAGCAGAGTTCTCTGCTAAGCCATTCTGGCTGCCTCACATGTTTGTTCTTTCTCCTAATTGGAATGGCAACTTCCTGTGCCCTTAGCAGGGTTTCTTTAAAATATAACCAACTCTCTTGGACTCCTTTCCCCTTCAGATTAGCTTCCCAAGGGATCCTGCCCATCAGTTCCCTGAGGGAACCAAAATCTGCTCCTTTGAAGTCCAGGGTTTTTGTTTTGCTTCTTTCCTTCCTTCCTTCCTTTAATCAGGATCCTGAACTCAACCATGTCATGGTCACTACTGCCTAGCTTGCCATTTACCTCTACGTCCCTGATCAATTCTTCCCTGTTTGTGAGCAGCAGGTCGAGCGGTGCAAGGTCCCTAGTTGGTTCCTTCAGCATTTGTACTAGAAAGTTGTCCCCAACACGCTCTAAAAATTTCCTGGATTGCCCATGCACTGCTGTATTGGCCTCCCAGCAGATGTCAGGGTAATTGAAGTCCCCCATGAGCACCAGGGCCTGTGATCTAGAAGCTTCTGCTAGTTGTCCATAGAACACCTCATCCACCTCCGGCTTCTGGTCTGGTGGTCTATAGCAGACACCCACCACAACATCCCGCTTGTTGCTTTCCCCTCTCAATGTAACCCACAGACTTTCTACTGGCAGGCTTCCACTTCCATAATGGAGCTCTGAGCAGTCATAGAGCTCTTTTACATATAGTGCTACTCCTCCCCCTCTTCTTCCCTGCCTGTCTTTCCTGAACAGTTTATACCCATCCATGGCAGAGCTCCAGTCATGCAGACTATCTCACCATGTCTCCGTTATTCCTATAATATCATAGTTCCTTGTCTGCGCTAGTATTACCAATACTTCTTGCTTATTTCCCAGGCTCCTCGCATTAATATATAGGCACCTAAGATACCCGGCCGATTACCATACTTTGTCATGTTGATTTCCAATTCTATTACATAAACCTCCTTGCATTTTTTCTTGGAGTTCTCCTCCCCCACTCTCCTCACATATTGGGGCTTCAGTAGAGCACTTAAGACATTTATTTGATTCCCCCCCCCCATGTTCCAACTACCTTCTCTTTTATTGCTGTTGATACAGTCCCAGCCCCCCCCCCAAGTTCCATCCCTTCCCCCAGATCACCCACATTGTCACTTACCTGTGGGCTTTGGTCTCCTTCCCCCGTTGAACCTAGTCTAAAGCCCTCCTCACTAGGTCAGCCAGTCTGTGTCCAAATATGCTCTTCCCCTTCTTGGACAGGTGAAGGCCATCTCTGCCTATCAATCCTCTGTCCTGAAACAGGACTCCATGGTCAAGGAAGCCAAATCCCTCCTGACCACACCATCTTCGCAGCCAGGCATTCACCTCTAGGATGCATCTGTCTCGAGGCCTCTAGCCTTGACTGGAAGGATCGAGGAGAACACCACCTGTGCTCCAAACTCCTTCACCCTCGCTCCCAGAGCCCTGAAGTCACCTTTGATCTGCTGAGGATCACCCCTCGCAGTGTCATTGGTACCCACGTGGATAAGAAGCATGGGATAGTAGTCTGAGGGGCGGATGATTTTAGACAATCCCTCCGTTACATCTCGGATACGGGCACCTGGCAGGCAGCATACCTCTCTAGAGGCCTTGTCAGGGCGACAGATGGGTGCCTCCATTCCTCTCAGGAGTGAGTCCCCAATCACCACAACCCTACATTTCCTCTTAGGTGAGGTGGCTGTGATCTGTCCAGCCTTTCGGGTGGATGGCATCTCCTCTATCTCCTTCAGTGTGTCCAGCACCGCATATCGGTTCCTCACCACAATGGATGATGGGATGTGAGCAGGCGTGGAGCACTGTCTGCTGCCAGAGGTGACCAGCTGCCAGTGTCCTTCCTCTGCCATAGGCATCCCATCTGTTTCCAGAGCTGTGGCAGTAGCCCTTGGTACTGGTATAGGGACCTCCTCCTTGCAGGTCTCATCATGGGCACTGTCAAGGAACTTTTCCAGGGCATAGATACCCCTGAGTCGTGACACCTCCTCCTGTAACTCTCCTACCTGTTTCCGGCGAGATGCCACCAGAAGGCACCTATTACATGGGCTCATCTCCCTAGCCTGTTTTGTATTATGAGTCTAAATATGTATGGTGTACTTGTGCTTTTTCTGGGCGACACCCCAGACGGGATGGCAGTGGCACAAAGCCTAATCAATGGTCCGTCAAGGAAACTCAAATGTATGATGAAGGCAATGAAGGAACCCGGGGCTGCACCCTATGCATCACCAGGACATGTAAGAACAAGCCTATGGACAGGAGACACTGAGATTTTCCCATGCCATGTGATATAGGGCTGTGTTTTGCACAAGGGAAGTACAAACATCAGGGCACAACTATAAAATGTCAATGCACCATCTCCATCTTGTCCTCATTCCTGCTTCCTATCTCTGGATCAACTCATCTAGTGTGAATCAAAACACTGAGATCCATCCAGTTACTGGATGTACACCAGAGAAACTGTAAAAACCTGCAAATGCCACTATTTTGCTATGAATCTGATATATATGGACTCTGAAGTCATTTGTATGTATGTTATTGCTTTAATCATTTAACATTGATCTTTTTGTTTGTCTCTTTAGTTTAGTTACCAAAGGATTTGCTGTTTGCATGGCATTTTGGTAGGAATTGAATTTATACTGGTCTGGTGATCAGAGATCACCTTTGGAACTCAGGAGAACATTTTTGGTAAAGGGAATCAGAATTTTAATAACTTATCCCTTTACTAGATTTAGACCTAGTTGCTATTTGGGGACCAGGGATTGAAATACAATAATGGGGGCTGTGTAATTACTTGTTTCTAGCTTCTTGATAACCATAGCGTGGAATCAAGAACACTGTTTGTGACTGGTTGGAAAATATAGTTGCAGCTTTAACCAGCAGTTTAGGCGAATTTGCTCTCCTTTTTGCAGCCTGTCTAACCTTGGCATTTTCAGGTATGCTACCCTAGCCAGGGAAGTACATGCCAGGTATCAGGTAGGGGAGTCAAGCTAATATACTCAGTGTTGAAGCCAGTACACACAGTTGCACACCTGCCATTTCTAACAACCCAGACAGGGCATTATTGTAATCTTACAGATATTAAACCAAAGTGACTATGGCTTTAGTAGTTACACCAGGGTAAATCAGGAGTAACAGCAGTTTCTGGCTTTCAGTGGATGGAACGCATATGGTTTAGTTTGGAAACAAGGGTAGAGCTTAATGCTGAGAAAACTGCCCCACTTGGTCTGTGTAGGCAAAAAAGGTGAGGCTGCCTCCACTTGGCTGCTTTTCCCAGGTTCTGCCCACCAGTATTCCCCCAAGAGGAAAGCTGGAACTTGACTCACAGGTAAGGAAGACTTTTTCTGCCACTCTGTAGAGCTTCATGAGACTCTTATCTAAAGGCAGCTAAATAAGATGGTTCACATCAGCAAACTCATTCAACCAGAGGGAGTTCTGTCTACAACACAGCTGAATGTAGCCTTGCTCAAAAAACACTAATAATCGATTATACTGTATTCATTACATTTTTCTCTATTCTACCCATTCTACCACTAAATACCTACCTTTGATGCCCCTAGTAGCTGATGCTTCTCAACTCACAAGCACCAAGTCTGTGCATGAAACAAGGAAAAGGGAAGATAGCATCAACACGGAAAACACGCTAGCAACAGAGCTATCTATGTGAATGACAAGTAAAATGCTTTGCCTGATGGTAGATTTGATAGTAGTCCATTAATTTGGTTCCCTACCCACTGGTGTGAACATCTGGTAGACAAACATCTCTTTATCTTGCCACTTCCCCTTGTCCATCCGCTAAACCTCACAGGTTTGGTGTTAGTGGATTGCATAATCTGAGTCCTGAGGTATACTCAGGCAGGCCTATCTCCAGTCTTATGGGAAGTGCTGCTTGGTTCTGTCCTGGGGCCCCACCACCTAACCTATAGTGATGTCACATTGTGAGGTGCAATCCAGACTAGTGAGGGGTTATGTGACCACCTGCCCTGAAACATGGAGTGCCTCACAATGCTTTGTTGTTGTAGCTTTCACCCTGGGCAACTCACAAAGGGCCAGACAGCATGCAGGTCACACCCTGAGGCTGTGTTCACATGCAAACTCTTATTTTGAAATGAGTTATTTTGAAATAAAATCCTTATTTTGAAATAAGTTAAATTGAAATAAGCAAATATTAAATCGAAATAAGGAAAAAACCTCAAAGTGAAATAGCATGTCTGGACACGGGACTTGCTATTTTGCTTCAGGAGAGGGGCAGCATGGGAGGTGTGGGAACATGGCCCCCTTGGTGGGCCATGCTCCTACGCAATATATACAAAAAGGAAGGCACACTGGGAAGGAGAAGGGCAAAAATGTTATTTCAAAATAACCGTTATTTTGAAATAACATGTCTGAATGGTGTTGTTTCGAAACAACCATTTTGAAACAATGGCTATTTTGCTTTCATGCAAGGTTTTATTGTTTTGAACAGACGGACGTTATTTTGAAATGACGGAGTCCCGTCATTTCGAAATAAAGAAACAGCGTTCAGACTTGACCACTTTTATTTTGAAACAACAGTCGTATAGCTGTTGTATAGCTGAAGTCCAGGTCCAACAACTCTGGATTCAAGTAGTTTTTGTTACTGTGTGCGTAGTGACCTCAACACACTCCCAGTCCCAACTTTTCTTCAGAAACATGTTCTGACTGTCCAGCTCTATCCTAGACAACTCATCTGTTAGAGGTCTGTTGTCCCTGTGAGGCATTGGTATAGAACAGTTTGCTACTTTAATTGGCATTACCATACAAAAAGTAAGTTAAACTACAGAAAGAGGGATGAAAATAAATGCAAGGGAGTGTACAACATGCGATCAGATCATACAGTAACCAGCAAACTGTATGACTTGATCCCATGTCTTACACACCCTTGCATTGATTTTCATCCCATTCTGTAAGTTCTCCCATCTTCAAAGCATCTGACAAAGTGGGATTTTCTCCCATGAAAGCTCATGTTTACATAAATCTGTTAGTCTTTAAGTGCCACAAGCCGCCTTGTTTTTTTGGTGTTCGTGTCACCACATGTTCTCAGTAACAGGGCTGACCATGTTCTCAGGTCAGGATGCCCATCAAAGTCAAAGGGCTGTTTACTTTGTTGTCTCAGGTGAAAGTGTAAGAGAAAGAATATTTAGAGTACTTGTGCCCCTTACTTTTACAGTCCAGTCACTCTTCAAAAGGCATTTTCCCAAGGATTACTCCTAGCTAAAGTTCCTTCCCATTGTGAAGATGCAGACACGGCGTCTTGTGGTGAAAGAGGTTCTAGGATGTTGTTTTCCTAAAACACAAGGAGACCTGTTCTTGTGCTGGTTCAAAGGGTGCAGGGCTCTCTTGGTGAGAGCAGTGGATGGGATTGATACCTGTATTATCCAGTCTGCTCTGCTGTTAAATGAGGAGCCAGGACTCAGCTGTCAGTGTGCTTGTGCCTGCCCCTCTCCCAGTACTCAGCAGCCAAGGCAGGGGTAATCATGCCTTTCTTGTTGCTTTGCTTAAGACCCTGGAGCTCTGTGTCATTGGTATGAGATGGGTCAGAAGAAGGTGGGGAATTAGCTCAAGCAATAAAATATTTACAAAGTGCTGACTTTTGCCAGCTCTATATGACATAGCCAGCCTCCTTACCTCTTTTTGGCTTCCTTGCTCAGAGCAAGGCGCAAAAGCCATCCCCCTACAGCTAGGCCTGGCCAAGGGGCTCAAATCCACAACCACAGCAGTAGCACCATCTCCCTCCCCCTGCAACATTGCTAGCGATCCCTGGGATGATTAGTTTCCTGGATTACTTCAGCGAGGAGCACCAGGGGCTTTTGCAGCCTCTGGTATGAAGTGGGTGGGTCAGGCATCAAGCCCAAGTAGGTTATTAACTTAAATGGTAGAGTGGCTGTTTAGCAGGCAAGTAGAGCTGGGATCAAGGCCTGTGTACACTACTTCTGAGGAGGGACTAAGACCAAAAGAATCATCTTAAATTTTTCAGACTTCAGAAAGAGAAAACCCACAGTTGTACCAGGAAACTATACAATGTAGAACATTACCAAAGACTTACTATTTATAATACTGAACTATAGGTTACCTAGTCCTTGACCTTCATGAACTTGTACATGCAGTTAGTAACAGATTCTTTGTTATGCATAAGAACAAGTGTATTTAATAATATACTGTGTCACTTCAGATTTTATTTTCCTGTGGAGGACTTGACATTTGTGAAGGAATGAGGGAAGTGGGCCAAACACCCTTATCTCCAGAAAGCCACTGCTGTAGCACCCCACAAATGCAGGCAGCTGCCTTACAATTTATGGCAAACAAAGGCTGTGCTAATCCTGCTGATGAGAAACTTACCCAACCACTCATATGTGCTATAGGCTGCAGACATGCCAGAGAAGCCTACTGCTCATCTCAAAAGGACAGAGAGGCCTGTGTCCTGTGGGCTGCCTAGCATAGTTGGTCAGCATGGGGCGAGAGTGACCCCTCCCTGCCCCTTACTGCAACCAGCCCCAGCATCCACCAGCCTTCCTCTTTATGACTCTCATTGCCTCCAGTGAACCCCTCACTCACCCTTGTGCAACTACGCTTGCCTACAAATTGATCCTAACTGATTTGAGTGTAACTCCTACAACATCCAGACTTGCCCTCCCTGGCCTCATTTGACCCCCCCCCTAGCATGCAAATTAAACCTCAATGACCTCTTAATAACCTCACCAATGCCAACTTTACCCTTGGTGACCACCCCCCAATAAACTTGCTGTTGGCTACTTTGCCTCAGTGAGCCTGATTGCTGCCAAATTAACTCTCATGTACCGCTAGCCAACACCGCCTAACTTCTGCCTTGCTCGCTGTGTCATTTGATGCTACCACCTGTGAACTAACCCTTATTGACCGCTTCATGACCCAGCCCCCACCAAAGCCAACATTAGCTGAGTGACCCCCTTCTTGCCCTCACCACGTGGCTATTCCCCACGCATTGACAGCTCAGTGACCCTAATTGCTGCCACATTAACTCAAATGGCCCTCTGTCTAATTCCTATCACCAGCTGCCTTGCTCGCTGTGTCCTCATTTGACCCTGCAGCGTGCTAATTTACCCTCACTGACCGTGTAAGGGGGGGGGGGGGGGGGGGGGGGGGGGGGGGGGGGGGGGG
>ML681966.1:59007832-59151738 GCA_007922195.1 Podocnemis expansa | reverse complement strand
CCCCCCCCCCCAACCATTGGCCCTGATAGCTAGATGTAGCTTGCCAATGGGATGTAAAAATGCCCTGTGTGTAACCTCTACTACTTTCAATCATGGCCTTATTTTACCCTACCGCTCCATTGGGTGCAAATTACACCTTTGCATGAACACCCCCCCCCCCCCAAAAGCCATGCCAGCCTTACTCTCAGTTCTGTTCTACGTTCCCTCAGTAAACCCTGTCTGTCTGTCTGTGTGTGTGTGTGTGATTTTTTTTTTTTTTGACGCTAATGGGCTAGCCTAATACAAAAAGGCCACCACACTTCCATACTTTGGCCTGTGTGCATATCATACAACACAATAGCAAAACCATGGGCACTGGCTTTGCGCGCAGGCACATGGTCTACACATGATACCCATGGACATATGTGTGTGGGCAGGGTTACAGTCTGCCAGCTTTCCATGACCGGGGGGGGTGGTGGTGATGTGATGGAAAAACACTTTCTCATTGCTTGTAGTGGGCTATTTACTCAGTTTTTAGTAGTGCCATTAGTTAAATGCCCACAGACTGACTGGCCTTTTAAGGCGCAGCAGACTCAGCTTTACTTATGAAATAGCAGATAAGCCCACTCAGATTGCTTAATTCTCATTAGTGACCTCACCTGTGGCAAAGGCTGGGTGCAATATGTCACCAATGGGGTGGCAGGAGCTCATGCACTTTGAGCCCCTGCAACACAAGAGTAAGCACATGATCCCGTCTTGGTGTAGGCTTTGTGTTGCTAGGGCAAAGATTATAGCGGGTTGAGCTGGGTCATGTGGGAGGGCTGAAGTGTTACCTATGACGGTAAGTCCTGCGTGGCGTTGCCTGGTTCCATGAGGGAAAAGGTGATGCTTTGGAGATGGCTACTGGGGGGAAAAAAGTCATCACAGGGGAACTCTGCTGAGTCCAGCAGTAAGGAGCAAAGGGGAGAGACCTTCACTAATGCCCAAAAATTTCAGCAGGATTAATTGGTTGGCTAGTCATTTGGCTTTTCAGTTGGGCCTTCCTGCTGCCAGAAGGGAACCAATCTGTAAGTGATGTGACTAGGGGACTGGGACACAGAGGCTATAAATAGAAATGCTCTGTTGTGGGCCAAAAGTTGGAGTTGCCAAACGAGAGTTAAGGAGGCCTGTGGTGCCGTGTGAGTAAAGGTTGCTACAGTAGTATGTGTCACTGCTGGCAGTAAGTAAGGTATTTAACCTGAACTCTGGGTGCGTGTAGTTTTTGTTTTAAATGCATGTTTTCATGTACTGCATAGGTGACGGGTGTGTTTTTGCCCCAGTACAATTGGGGAACCACTGTTGGTAATGTTGCACCCTATAATATCAACACACATAGCCTGATTGTTGCAGTACTCTGAGACATCTGTACCACTGTTTAGGATAAACCCATCCTCTAGGCAACACCACTGTGTGAGGGCTGCTTTCGCTGCCATAGCATTGCTGCAGTGATGCCAGGGAGCGCTGGAGAGTATTTTAGGTAAAATTCTGGACTTACTGAAGATACCTGGATTTTGCCATTGATTTGGGGAGGGGGGGCTAGGCTTCACCTGCTGTTTCTGTGAGGCCAAATGCCTACTAGTGCCCCTTTGTTGTCCCTTACTGAACATACTACTTCTACACTGCTTAGGGGGAAGTGGGTACCTCTCTCTGCGTGCAGCTACCTGGGAGTGGAAGTGTGGATCTACCTACTTACTGCTCATGCCTAGCTCCTTCTGAGGCGCATCTTGGTAGCAGCCCTGACTGTTCTTCTTTACCACTTCCTCTCACATGGCACACCCACACAAAGGCTTACCAGAATCTTGCTATAGGGAGCCAGGCTGTTGAGTAAGCAGAATCTGTTTTTACAAGCAGGAGACAGTTGGGGTGTTGAAGGTCAGGTGATGGTATGGGTGGGTTTTGTGCACAGGGCACAGCTGAAATACTGCTCAATCACCCTTGTACCTCCTATTTCCTGGCAGGATCCTGGGTGCTGTGGCAGCCACTCCAGCTGTTTCTGCAGCCTGGTCTTGCCTTCATCGCCAGCAGCCACCAAGCTGTGTCAGGTCTGAGCACATGAAACAACTTTATTAAGAACAATATGGATGGAAACGTGGATCAGCCCCTGCTAGTTTCACTGCGGGGTCCTGCATGCACTTGGTTGTGCAGTGCCCCTAGTGGAAGGCTAGTTGCTGTTGCAAACTGATATTTGAACATATAGGCTATGTCTACACTGGCAAATTAGTCCAGATGAAGGAGGCTTAGTCTGGAGTAATTTAGCCCATGGCCACACGAGGCTCTCCCTAGTTCCAGCTAAGAAATCTTTTCGTTCAAACTAGGGCAAGCTTAGTTTGAACTAGTTAGTACCAGGCCAGCACTCAGGCTGGACTAACCGCATTTTTTTGAACTCTACCCAAGACCCGGGCTAAAGCTTAGTTCGGACTTAAGAAGTCTGAACAAAGTTGGTTAGTTCAAACTAACCACACATTCTAGTTCAGACTAAGCATTAGTTTGAACTAGAACGCACAGTTATTTTGACTTTAGAAGCACGAGGTTAGTTCAAATTAACCTTGGGTTAGTTTGAACTAAGCTCAAACTTCTTAGTTTAGACTAACTAGTTCGAACTAATTTGGGCAGGTGTAGACATAGCTATAGTGTCCCTGCCTTTCGTGTAGGGCTAAAGTCTTTATAAAAGCCCATCCTGTTGTAATAGCTGACTGAGTCCTGAGCTATGTGGGTATACAGGATTGGGAGTGGCAGGTAAGTTTTCAGTCAGAATACTTCCTTGTTGTCCACCTTTCTGGTTAGAACTTCCTGCCCTGGGGGAGGGCCTGGATTAGAGATCTGGTAATGAGACATGGAGCTAGCCAGAATCTAGCTCAGCTGGCATTTACCAAAAGGTGTTGCCAACTGGTGGTTGGCTAATGGACTATATGATCTTGAAGCTAGTCATCTTTTTTCGGTTCCCAACTAGTGTGTCTCCATCACAAGAATCAATGGTGTCCACCAGGGTTTGGGAAGGCAGGGGTACTGCAGTATCCTTTTTCTCCTAGGGTATGTCCACTTGAGTCTTTTATTTCAAAACAACACTGGTTGTTTTGAAATAAAAAACTGAATGTCCACACGACATTTTCTTATTTCGAAATGACAGGCTCTGTCATTTTGAAATAAAAACCGTCATTTCGAAACAGCTTAAACCCCATTCATTTTGAAACGGCTGTTACTTCAAAATGGTTATTTCAAAATAACGCCATTTGGACATGTTGTTTTGAAACAACACCATTGTTTCGAAACAAGATGGCCAAAAGGCCTTATTTCAAAATAACCATTTTGAAATAACAGCTGTTTCGAAATCAGGCTTTCCCTTAATTCGAATTAACTTATTTTGAAATAAGGACTTTATTTTGAAATAACTCATTTCGAAATAATGATGTATGTGTAGGCATAGCCCTAGAGTTTAAAGAGTTACTCTACAAGGGAGTAAGGTGATGTCCCTAAGACAGATAAGCAAAAGGATTATTTTTTTAACACTTGAGGCCAGATAAATTACTGATACAAATCAACAGTTACACCAGAAATGAACTGCTGCTGTTTTAAGTGTGCAGTGTCACTAAGGGCTGTGCTCTGCTGAAGGACAGAACCTGGCCCTACAGCCAGAACGATAAAATCTGTCTCTGGAGAAAAAAGTTTTATTTCTAAGCTTCATTGTTTATAGCAGCAATCACATGTTATATCTGTCTAATTCAGATTCCCTATCTGAATACAGTCCAAACATACACTATGGTCCCCAGGCTCCAATGGGCTCTGCTTGGGTTTGGGGTCTGCACATGCAGAGCTCATGGCTGGTTTGGGCTGTCACTTGTATAGACTGGGAACTGACAGATAGCAGAGGGCAGGGTTACATTAGACAAAAAGCTGGATATGAGTCAACAGCACACCTTTGGTGCCAAGACTAATAGCATACTGGGCTGTAGAGCCATTAGCACATCAGTAGGAACATTACTAGCAGATGGAGGAAGTGATTAGTTCCCTCTGTTTGGCAGGGGTGAGACTATACTTGTAAGACTGTATCCACTTTTGGACCTTCTCCCCCCCCCCCCACTACAGAAAGGATGTGGACAGATTGGAGAGTCCAGCAGAGGGCAATGAAAATGACAAGGGGGCCAGAGAGCACAATTTATGAGGCAACGCTGAGGGAACTAGGCTTGCTTAATTTGTAGAAGAGAAGCAGGAGGGAGGATTTGATAGCTGCCTTTAACTGCCTGAAAGAGGGGTCCGAGGAGACTGGAACTAAGGTCTTCTCAGTGGTGACAGTGGCTAAAACAAGGAGCAATGGCCTGAGGTTGCTGCAATGGGAGAGTTCTAGGTTGAACATTAGGAAAAACTTTTTTACTAAGGGAACTGATGCAGGTTACGCAGGGAGGTGTGGAGTCTCCAGTCCTAAAGGTTTTTAAGGTGTGGCTTGATTGATCATCCCAGCTAAACCTTTAGTTAGGGTTGGTCCTGCCTTGAGCGGGGGGTGGATTAGATGACCCCCCCCCCCCGCAGTCCCTCCCAATCCTACTCTCTGATTCTATGATCAGATTTGCATATTTTTATTTTAAACATGTAGCTTAAGGGCCCTAGCTTACAAAAAAAAAATCAATGCATGGGCTTTGCTTAACTATATGGCATTGAACGCACTAATGCACTAGTTAGAACTATTTAATCATTTGCCCACATTTCTCTGTATAAAGACCCAGTTCTCTTTTCCTTGTCACAGTAGAGTTTTACTTTCCAATAGACTGCCTTCATACAAATAAAACATTTTTCTTGTCCTGAAAGACTTGTCTGAAAAAGATTTGATCTCAAAATGAAACTCATTTGTATTCTGGTCTGTAATCTGCTGTGACAGACTCTCTTATTCCACGATTCTCTGAGTTTCCAGGAACATCAAAAAACATTTTGCCACCGCAGTCAATAGATGGGTCATGAGAATGTCATATTAGCATGCCTCCTGGCAATGAATAGAAGTCAATAAAGGTTGTAGGGAAATCTTTAGTAAGAGGCAAGAAGAGAGGGGATTGACATAACATGTACTAAAGGGGATTGGCCTTAGATGCAGTGTTTGACCCAAATAAGTGTAAGCATTTTTACTAGTGTGCCACTAGATGGCGCTGAGAGCAATAGACTATTTCCCCTTGTTTATACAGAAGTTTTATTACAACATACCCCTTTGGAACAGTGTCAGAAGTGCTGTGCAGAAAATAGGACCTTTCTAACTAACACACTGAAGTCCCAGTGAAAAACAAGTGGGGGAAAAAAATGAGATGGCAGCTTCCTATGTGCAACTCATGAGCCCGTCTGCTTCAGGAGCAGTGGAGAGTGGCGCTTAAAGTAAACACACAGCTTAGTGCAGCAGTGCATGAAGCCGCTAACATACTAGCAAGCTGAGCTCAGACAACTATAATGACGGGCATATGCAACTATAGTAAATATCACTGTGGGGAAACACGTAATTACAGGTGCTAGAAGGTGGCAGAGCCTGTATCTAGCTAATGTACTATAGCAGTTACCGGAAACCTGTAGACATTTGGGTTGTGGGGAGGCATGAATGACAAAATGGTCTGTGACAGACTAGCTGTAGCGCCAGAGTGAGAACTGTTGGAAAACTGGCAAAGCAGCCTGAGGCTATGTTAACTAGGCGGAGGGTGGCAGTGCCAAGTATCATCTGCAAAAAAGTTGTGTTAATGAAGAAAAAAACCCCTGTGCTGGGGCAACATGAACTATTCCCGAAAAGCAGGCAGTTCTAAACTGAACTAAGTGTAGCACAGGGACACATCTGTATGCCTTACAGGCCATTAGGTGAAGTCCCCAAGCTCCCAGTGATGGCATTCCCCCCCCCCCCCCCGCCCCTTGCTTCACAGTGTGTACAGGTGAGTATCTTGAATCCAGGACCACTGGCCAGGTGACTTTCCAGGTGGTGACAACACACATCCCTCCTTTGACTGACAGATCATAGGAAAATTACATTTATAGCTCTGGGTAGGGATGCGCACCTTGGGCTGGCTCCCACTATAGATATGAAGATTGTGATGGATTATGGTGCAGTCTGCTACATTAACTGATGAGGATGGGGGGGGCAACAATCCAGTAAAAGCTAATCTTCCCCATTGTGGAAGGGAGAGTGAGTAAGATGAAACACAGGCCCAGAGGTACCCCCCCCACCCCCCGCCTTTCTTTCTGGCTCCTGTCACCGCAACAGCCTAGCTCGTATGCCTCCTCTGGCCACAAACCAGGAGGCAGAACAGCAATGTGACTGAGCAGTCGGGGGCTGGGGGGTGGGTTATCTTTTACTCCAGAACAGAGGCTTTCAGTTTATCCAAAAACCTGCATTTGATACTGTCTAGGGCATCAGGCCAAGGCCCTGTGCTTCATCCAATTTGCATAAGGGTGTAAAGAAGGCTAAGATGATAGGTCATTGGAAAGTCCATTTATTACTTCATATTTTGGAGCATGTTGTTTCAATATGCACAAGTAACTTGTAATATGAGCACCCTAAAAATTAGTTCCAAAGGGGTAGCCATGTTAGTCTAGGTCAGCAGAACAGCAAGCGGCACTGTTTCTTTTTTAGAGGCTAACACATTTATTGCAGGCACTTTTGTGGGCAAAAATCCCACTTTGTCAGATGCTTTGAAGCTGGGGAAACTAAACAAATGCTAGACCTTGTGTCTTCCCCAAATACTCACCTTTCCAACTAAAATGGGTGCTCTTATAGCTGCAGGCACCCACCCAAATCCTGGCAGGGGCTCCCAGTGGGAATGAAAGGCATGTATTAATCTTGCACGCAAAAGTGCAGGCTGCTCTTTCACAACAGCATTAGTGGAAGAGAATACAGATCAGCCCACATGGTCTGCTGTTCAGCCAGGGGTTAAAATATAATTTGGTGGACCCTAGAACCCCCCTAATCTGGTGGGGGCCCCCCCCTGCCCCCCAGCTCCAGACCCCCCCCACCTGCCTACCCCCAAATGCCAGCCCCTGCACTTACCCTGCCCCCCCAGCGCCTGCCCCCAGAACACCTACCTCCATCAGCTCCCTTTCCTGTGTCCTTCTCAGCCCCATTCCCTAAGCGCCCTGCCCCCCCCATGCCAGCCCTCCTAACCACCCTGCACTCAGCCTTCCCCAGCTCACCATCCTGAGCCCTTCTCCCACTTTTCCTGTTGGCTGCCCAACTGCCCCAGCCCCCTTACGTGGCCAAAGAGCTGGGTGGTAGGCATGCACAGCCAGGCCCCAGCTGGAAGGGGCAGAGCCACACAGGCTCCAAGGAGGGGGCGGACGCATGGCTTGGCTGGGCCCAGCCCACAGCCCTCCCTTCCTCTGGCCCAGAGGGGACATGCTGGAAGGCTGGTTGTGGCGTGCCCTTCTAATTTTAGGGGTTCCTGGAACTCAA
This sequence comes from Podocnemis expansa, assembly GCA_007922195.1. NCBI lineage: Eukaryota > Metazoa > Chordata > Testudines > Podocnemididae > Podocnemis > Podocnemis expansa. The sequence goes on along the minus strand of ML681966.1, from coordinate 59,144,315 downwards.
CATGCCAGTGCAGCCCCCCCCATTTTGGGGGGGCCCCCGGAATGTGGTGTTCTAGGGTATCCCCCTATTTTTAGGGGGCCTGGAATGCTGGTTCCTAAAAATAGGGGGCCCTGGAATGGCAGTCCAGGGTGTCCCCCCCTTACTTAGCCCGTGTACGGCCCTGACAATGCACCTGTATACAGAGCCTGAAGCAGTTTCCTGAGCGACAGTAAAGACGAATCTTGACAGCAGAAAACATCGTTGGTTGCTTTGCCACTCCCCTATTTGCTTTGCAGCAGCAGGCTTCTGCTTTGGCTAGGCGTGTGTCTGAGGGCTAGTCTACACTGCAAGGTGATTTCAACAGCAAAGGGAGATACGCAAAGTACTTAAAATACCTTGCATATCTCCCTTTGACTGCCTAATGCCTAGTCACCATGGGGTCACCACCGTGCTGATTTGCCAGGAAATGCCATCCTGTCAAATTGGCACTATGCTACTTGCTGGGTAGGTCTTAAATCGACCTCTGGCTAATTCTGGGCTCAAGTGTCTTTACAGATGCTCAATCAAACCCGCAAAATTGATGTTACACTGTCACAGGTGCCATTAACAGTGTAGCCTAGCCCTGGGATCCTTCTGCTAATCTTTGGATGCTTTATTTTGCATGTTTGACTCCATTGGTTGGCTTGCAGTTGCTACATGACCTGAGAGTGCCTCTAGCAGACAGGAAGGAGGCTCTTAGTCTCAGCCCTAGTCTACATTTGGGGCTTTTTCGGCAGCAGTTGACCACCAGTTATGTAGGGAATGTAAAATTCCTTGCATTACTGGTGGCGACTTTTTAAGCCGCTGTTACACAAAAGGGAAAAGCTGACCGCTACACCCCCCCAGCCCCTCAGGACTTCTAGGGCTGACTTCCCGGAGCTCACTGGGATCTGCTCCTGGAAGGGCAAAATGACAGTGCCAAAATTGCCACCATCAGTGTAGACTAAGCTTCACTGGTACATTCCCCGTTCCCTGTTGTTTCGTACTCACTGATTGGAATGTGCTAAGTTCAAGTTTGATTGTGTTCTTTTCTTCTGTCTCCACTCTCATCGGCTGTGTCTACACTATAACAGCTAAGTCGACTATTAAGTCTACTTAAAGTCGACTTTAATGTCAACTTAGTGAGTCCACACTGCATTAAGTCGACTTCATAAAGTCGACTTAAGCCAAGGGACCCATTTAAAGTTGACTTAAAATGGGTCTCCTGCCTTAGTTCAACTTTATAAAGTCGACTTACATGGCCCCACTTCACTAAGTTGACTTTATTAAATCGACTTTAATGTCCACATTGTGGTAAGTTGACTTTAAGGGCAGGAGTTATTAAGTTGACTTAAGGAAGTCCTTAAGTCGACTTAATCAACTCCAAATGTGACAGGGCTTTGCTTAAGTTGACTTACTCCTCCTTAAGTCGACTTAAGCCCATAGTGTAGACATAGGCATCCATTGTATTGGCTAATGCCTGTCAGTGTGATAATGAGGCTGTAGAACTCACAGCATGGTGCACGGAGTGCTGAACCATTATGCTGTGTTCACAGTGGAGACAATAACCAAGGACTGAGCTTTAAAGCAGTAGGCTAGAGAGACATTTTGGTTTATTAGGTAAAGCCTGGGATAAGCATACAAGAGGACTAGAGTTCTGGTCTCAACTCTGCTTTACATCTCCTGTGTAACAACGGGCAAGTCATTTAACCTCCATGAGCAAAATTATTCTCATCTGTGAAATGGAGCAGTGTTATTTTCTATTCCTCTAGGACTACATGGTATCACTTAATTAGACTGAGAAGAGAAATTTAGCATTTATAGAGAAGTGAATAGAAATACTGATCTCACCCCTCTCAGCTCTGTATTAATTCCAACCCCCTCCCCCCCAAGCTAACCAGGGATTCTGGTGAGGAAAGCAAAAAGAAAAGAAGTCCTTTATTTAGATCTTCGATTTTCCAAAAACATCTGGAAAGTTGTCTCAGTAGATTGAGCTACACACACAGTGCTTTGTTCCTTAGTTATACTCTTAAAAAGCTCAGCATCGCTCTGTTTTGCATGGTGCAATTTTTGAATGTTCATAATTCAGTCAAATCAAACCAACTGATGCCAAAACAAGACTGTCTCACTGAAGACTATTTTCCATGCAAAACTGCAACTTTTAGTCATTTTGACTATAGGGCTGTTGAAAACTGGATCCAAAATGTTATAAATGGAAATGTATTTTTTCCATCTCCTCTCTCAAAGGGTTGAAATGTTTTTTTTGCTAAAACTTTTCACAATCAAAACTTATTCTTTAGGAAGTAGAAGAAGCATGGAAAATTCTGAACACCCAAACCCTTCAGGAGCACGGCTTAAAGCTATGTCAATCCATAAACAGGGCTCTAGGTCAGAAACTATTTTGCAACTTTAACTCTATCATGATTGCTGCTGCTCCAACTGCAGTAGCTATTTAACAAAACTACAGCTGCTTCACCACAGGATACATCTCTCGTTCATGGTGTGCCATAAACAGCTTAATGTCACTTTGTTTCTCAACCCTTTCAGGTTGGCAACTCTTCATTTGAAGTTCAATTTTTTTCTTTACCTTTACAAAACAACTTAGGGGGTTGCAAAAACTTATCAAGGATAAATATATATACTTGATGTGTGGTGTTGAGACAGGGACAGAAAATGCACAATCTTGAAGAGTAAAGGTGTGAAAGAGCAAGATTTTTGGTTTAGACTCCCCTAAATTTTTCAGCACCTCATGAGGCCCCAGTTGAGAAACACTGATGTTAGATGAATCATAGCTAGCATGAATATTAACTGGAGGTAGCAGCACTATATTTCAAGCTACACCACAGAACGTACATTTTTCAATCCAGAAACACTAGAACCAGTATTTGCATCAACACTGTGAACTTTATAACTATGTAAATCAGCATCAATGGTTGGATTAATATTTTAATAATTACACACTTTTTACATTATGAAAATAAGTCATAAATAGTGTAAAAATAATTCTGAAGATCAACTTCTCACAAGCTAGGACCAAAAACTGAAGTACAAAGTTCAAAACAAAATAATATTAACTAAAAACCAAGGAGAAACTTTCAAAACCAAAACCAAAACCATACTGCTTGATCTGGTTCAACTAAGTCAGAACCAGAGGCCACAACAAAGTGAAAATAATGAATTGAAATGAATTATTTACACTACTTGGCAAAACATGTTCTGTGCTGTTATTTACAGTGGTAAGACACTCTAAATAGTTATAGTGGAACTGATTACATGAGACTGACCCAATGTTTTCCCAAAAGCAGTGTAACTCTTAGCAAATTACTTTTCATTGCATTTTCATGTCCTCTACTGTACTTACAAGAGACCATTTGCAATACAAAATAACTGCACTTACAGATGGAAAAAAGTAAAAAATACAAATAAAAAATATATAATATTTTCCAAAGGAAAAAAGTCAGATACATACATCTTTAAAAAAATGTGACTAGGCTGCATGATATATTTTCCCAAACATGTACAATAATAAGAATATTCACATTAATGTTAACAATATGTAAAACCTTCTTCTACAAACCATACTCTTCAATAATACTTCAGAAAAGTGTGCAAGTACCAATGGTATCTGGGAAATCAATACAATTTCATGGTTAAACAAATAAAACGCTCTAGGTCCCAGGCTGGGTAAGGCCCCCTGTTCTCCAAAGAAAGACAATTATTTCAAAGCAGCATTAACCTGATATATTTAAAATTACAAAACAAACACTCCAGAAGGTTCATTAGTGTAACTATTTTTACTCCACAAAAGAAGTCGAATCTATGTTCAAATTCAATCAGAAATGAAGGTGGCAGGCACTTGTTTGCAATATCATTTAATGTATCCAACCACCACATAAAATACTTCAACAAAATCAGGTTTGAGAGATTTTTTTGTTTTCACGATTGTAATATTGATTCATAAAAACAAGTTGCCCTATGAAAGAAGACAATCAGATGATAGGCTTATTACTGTAATGGCCCCAATAAAACCAATCAGCATGCAGACCCACAAGCTCCAAGCTTGTTTCTGACATCTTTCAGTACTGTGATCAGTATGACCGCGAGATTTGTTTTTTCTCTTTGTGAAAACTGAAGTGTTCTCTCTTGGTGAAATATAAAGACATAGATTTACAAATACAGAGGTATGATAGACAGGTAGTGGAGGTAAAGAAGTTTGAAAGCAAACATCAACTTCGCATGTCCTGTAGGAGTTTATTCACTTTTAGAGAAGCAAAAGCTTTCCTGCACACACAGTTCCATTGAAGTCAATGGAAATTTTCTCATGATTAATCATATCTATCTCTTGTATAGCACTTGTCATTAGTAGAGCTTAAAAACACTTTATAAAGGAGGTAAGAAGTATCATTATCCCCATTTTACCTGGGGAAACTGAGGCACACAGTGGCATAACTTGCCCACCATAGCAGTGGCACAGGTGGGAATAGAATCCAGGAATGAAATCCTGGCCTGACTAAGTTAATGGAATGACTCCCATTCATTGCAATGGCACCAGGATTTCACCCCGTGTCATCTGATTCCTAGCCCAGTTGCATTAAACCTCACTGCCTGCCCATAAGGGGTTATGGTCTACTTGCATGAGGCAGAGCTGTAGCAGGTCTCAATGTTGTCATCAGACAACAAATACACAATAGTACCAAATGTGTGCATTCAGCATTACAAAGCTTAATTCCATTTTCAAATTTTCACACTCTACATAGCTGTCTCTTGTGGATGACCCATTTTAAGCTATTAAAGCACAAAGGCCTTTTATGGATGCAGACATGCTGATTTGACCTCTTTCAAACTTTTGCATAATACTTTTATGGTATACAAGAGAAAACATATACAGACAGATAGATGCAGAGTTATTCTGCCTTACCAGCTTATCAGACAGTGACATCAAAATCATCAATAAATTTAAAAAAATATATTCAAAGAAAAATAACTTATCAATGCTGTGAATGAATGTTTCATGCCTTACTTTGTAAAAATGAGGTTTTAAAGCATCTGCAAGAAAGTTCTCCCCTTTCTCCCCATGCCCAACTAATTTGTGAAAATGAAGACAAAGGTGACTGTTCAATGTGACTGCACTACACTTAAGGATACACAAGATTGGTAGCAAACAAATACTGAAAATCCTAAACAAAGGAACAAGAAATAATCACAAGATAGAGTTAGGGATATAGAACTTAAATTCATGTTCTCTACCCATTTTTTTACACCTGCAAAGTAGACGAACCACTGCTTCCGCAAGTTCACACATTAAAGAAAGCAAATGATATCTTTTGGAGGAATGCTACTAAAACGTTAAAAAAAATTGGGCGGTTCAAAGTGAAGCTGCACTGTCAAACAAAAAAATTATATAACAGCACCAAAAACAACTGCTTTTAAACTAAATGTGTTGCAAGTCTTCAGAGGGTGCTTTTCATTATGAAATGTTCAACTTCAGCTGCTTTGTCTGTGCTGTAGATCAGCCTTTTCTAGATACTGTTCACATTCCTCATACAAGAAAAGTTTGCATGCTGTAGGCACCTTTTCAATACCACTTAACATACAACTGTTCTAATCTGAGCCATCAGACTGATAACTCTGCATGTCCACTGATGAGACCCTGTCACTTCAGTGGCACTATCCTTTCTTGACAGTCAAAGTGGATGCTTTATTAAAAAAAAAAACAACTCCTTTTAATAGACAGCAGAATCCTCTCTTAACTTGTAGGGAGCAAAAATAAGGAATCTGTTGCATATTTTTTTTTGAAGTTTACATATATGTATTCTGTGGGTCCTGGTATGACTATGGAACTCTTACACTAGACTGAATTTGCCCTGTGTTAAAGTCACCAACACCATCAACAGGACTAGCGGTACCATGATATTTCACACTAGTGACTGGAAGCCTCAACAAAAGTATAGGAACTAAGTAAGGCTCACGGATTTGCTTGTTTGTAGAATAAGCTGTTTTAAGTTGATGTCAAATCAGTTGCATTAAAAAATATTGGAGCAATAAAAAAGTGAGAGAGTGCAAATTTAATACTTCTCTAGATTGGTGCTAATTCCTTAAAATGATTTGCTTTCATGGCTAACAAATTTACTATCACACAAGCTTTTGTGGGAGAAAATCCCACTCTGTCAGAGTGTCTGACAAAGTGGGATTTTCTTCAACGAAAGCTCATGTGATAAATAAATTTGTTAGTCTAAGTGTCACAGGATTCCTTGTTTTGTTTTGCTGAACTAGACTAACATGGGTACCCCCTTTGGAACTTGTTTTCATGGGTAATTCCATGTTTTTGCTGCTATATTCTGGGTGCTAACACTATAGTACCTTCATCACTTATTCCGTAAACATAGAATGTTATGAAGAACGTATGTATAGCCTGATTTTTTTCCCACTTCAACTAGCTGACTCCAGACTATTAGATGGTTATGAATGTTACCTTTTATCTTAGCTAAATTACACATATATTCTAACTGGGAAAAGTTTCTCATTAGATGATAGAAATTACCATCCTGGACAGACAATAGACCATCTTGTCCAATAACTTGCTTTGGGTGGCCCCCAAAGTTAGCGTGGTGGGGAAAGATACAACTTCCAGTTCCCTCATACATAAAGCACTTAGCCATGACATATCACTTTTGGACACTGACAGAGGGATTTCCTCCTGTTCTGAGGGCAGCCACTGACTTTCCTGAGAAAGCAGGATAAAATTGGGAAGTGGCGGAGTAGACTGCTGCTTTTGCCCCTGATCCTGTAATCACCTGCACAGATGAAACATCCACTGAAGTCCTGTCCTATTGTATGTCTGAGTTTTACAGTAAATAAGCCCGTGCAAGAGTTGCAAGATCAGGCTGTTGGTGGTGCCCGTTAGTACAGCTGAAGTAGCGTAAAACATCCATTGCCTGTCCCAGCAAAGCATCATAGCACTTTTTAAAATACTACTGCTCCAGTAAGCAAGCTTTCTGTACAAAACTAAGATGAAGACTTATGTAAGAAGTAATCTTAAAAAAAAAAAAAAAAAGAACTCTCCTGAAAAGCTATTCTCTTGATGTAATTTCGATATACTGAAATGGCAGTACAAATTAATAGTGACTTGAGATTCTAAAGTGGTTGTACTTATCCATTTGAGAGTGTAATCATAATAGGTTTCCACTTATATCCGCTGCTCAGAAAATGATGCATGTTTATCAGGCATGGCAGAGTGCCTACATATTGATGGAGAAATTATCTTCTGCAGCTGTTTTTGGTCTGCCTATAAGGCGACCTCTCAGAAATGCATATTAAAGTTTGTGCTCATCTCAATATGCACACATTTGAACAGATCTAAAAAGAATTTGCATCGCACAAACACACAACTGTTTCATACAGATCTCTTAATCTGACCACAAATGCAACGTAAGAAGACTCAAAACTGTAACTGAAACTAATTCTCAGGTAGCTCAGACCACAAAATATGTACCAATTCTATGTTTCTAGTAATCAAAATTTAGAGAAATGGTCTCTGTTTCTCTTGTGTATTAGTCACTTGATCAGAAGTTGAAAAATAATTATCTTTATACAGTGTATTGTGGCTACCATTCAGCGATAATCATTTGGGCTCACTCCTTTTCTACGTTCTTTGGACAGCCATGACTATCAAAATCATTGCAATTGTAGAAAAAGATCCATGTGAATAAATCATCTAATAAAAGTAAAATGAAATTTTTTTCCAATGTAAAGCCCTCAAAGACTCTAAAAAGAGGTAATACTGAAACGAGAAATAAACAATATGAAGTGCTTTCTTCAAAGCCTAAATATGTGTCACAATAAAGCTGAAAGAGGCTATGAAAATGAATCTTTCACAAGTTTTGAAAGCTATGGTAAATGTTTCATCTTTTCCATAAAATACAAGTGTTGTATAATTTAAATTGGATAATCCAAAAAGCAAACTACAGTACATACATACCCCATCAGTTTCATTAGTCCATACTAGTGTTCCAAGACATCCCCATCGCCAAGAATGCTTTTCTTTAGCAACTCAAAAGTACAATAATGTGGGGCACATATTGTGTCAGTTCTTGAGATTAGAAGCTTCTCAGCTGATTCAAGTGAGGCCTGCTGTCAAATGATCCACTTGGCATCTTTGCAATCTCTTCAGACTACTCACAGATGAAGTCTGGTTTCTCCTTCAAACTTCTTTCCTTCTTGGTTAAACAGTTAACAGCACTTGGCACCTACACCCAAAATCTATCTTGAAGGTGTCTGTGACTGTGAGCAGTGCACAAAAAACCAACGCTGATTAACAGGCATGACCCTTTTTGACCAGGAGGGGGTCACATGACCCACAAAACTGGAAGCCGTCCGCCTGCAGTTGGAACTGTGTTCCCCAAAAATTCAAGACCTTTTTCTAACGTCCTTTGCTTTATCTCTTTTTGGCAATAAGCCACGGTGTGACTCCCTTGAGATAACAAAAGGAAATAATTCAGAAGTTTGGATCTAAGTCACAGTGAGCAGCCATTTAGCATGTGGAGTGAACATACAACGAGCAGGTTTGGCACACAGTTCATGCTTTTTTTAGTCAGTACAAGCAGTGATGATGGCATGAATCAGTGGTGGTGTTTATGATGAATATGGAAGCAAAGTCAGTAAATGCCAGTGGCAATTGGTACAGTACTTTTCATAGCATTTAGCTCATATTTGGTCACAATTTCATGTAAACTAGTTCATGGCACTTATTGTCCATGCAGATCCACAAGCCAAAAATAAAAAAACTTGTAGAAGAAACTAAATCTCCATGATCTATCTCTGTATAGATATCTCTATAGAGAGAGATTAATCTTTATGTTTCAAGGCTACTCCTGCAGATGTAACTGAACAAAATGTACACATGGACTACTGCAAACAAGTAGAAGCAGCTACATGTAAACATCTCTCAGACTTGTAAAATAAATTTCTCAGTTTTCAACTATAAATACAAAAAGTGGAACATTATACACAACTTCATGCTTCTAAGGTTAGAGTCATCACTGCAAAAAGACAAAAAGAGACAAGATGGCCAGGTTAGTAATCTGGGAGTCAAAAGGTCTATTCCAAGTACATAACAATAGGGCAGAACCCCACACATCTTTTCTTTTCTTAGACACAAATGTACTTCCAAAAGGCCCATAACAATTCCGGTTTGTTTTGTTTTACATTTGTTTGCTGATGCTGTCACAAATAGCTTTCTAACCAGTGCCCTTGAATAATTCTTTCTAGGAAACTAGGAATCATTGATGTAATTCAATTGCCAATTACCATAGACACATGCTGGCCTCTTTTGAGGAAAAAAAACCCAAACCAATACTTGTTGTCCTGGGAGGCCAATAGTGAGTCCTGTTTACTTCTAGCAACAAGGTGGCTAGCTGTATAAACACTACCATCAATTTTAAACCTAGCCAACTTCAAATGGCTTCAAGCATTACAGCAGCTCCTGAGTTGCTTTGCCTGTTTTGAGAGCTGTAGCTGAACTAGTGACTCTTTAAGCCATCCAGGGAGGCACTAGTTAAAGGACAGCTGCAGGTGTATTAACTGTCTCTCTACAGATACAGCTACAATTCTGCACATATATTTTCCAGCCTTAGAAGTAGAATTTTTGCTTCCAGTCTAACTCATGTCTTGTCTAGGCCAGGGACTGGCAATGTTTGCCAGCCCTTGTGCCAGCCCCAGCCCCTGAACCCTCACCAGGTGCCAGAGGCAGGGCCAGAGAGAGACAGGAGCTGCATATGCTTTTTCCCCGCTGACCCTGCCCAGTTATGGAGTGTGGCCAGCTGGGACCAGGAGCTGTGCGGCAGGGCCAGCAGTGGGAGCAGTCATGGTGCTGCGGCCTCTTGCTGTGCATAGGCCAGGGTGCCAGGTTTGGCCCATGTGCTGGGGTGGGCAGGCTGGGAAAGTGTAGAACAGCTCATTGTTGGGAGATCTCCTGTCCTGCTGGACAACTCAGTGCCACATCTGTGTCAGTATGCTGATCAGGATGTGATGTTTATAGCTCCTCTGAGCTGCATAACTTTAAACCCAGACTCTGTTGCCACTTAGCACACCTGTTGCTGGCTCCATATCTGCTTTCTGGCTAAGAGGCTACAATCCCCTCCTGCTCCACACGTTAATGATGTTTTTCAAATAAAACAATTGTTTCCATTTTTAGCCAGGCTGCACTATGTGTCTATCATGATCCAAAAACCTGTTTCAAAAAACAGGGGGTGAAATCTTGCCTCCTTTGACTATGGGTTTGGCCACTGATTTAAACATGGCTAGGGCTTCCCACATGGATTATCTTTGAAATAAATTATGCAACAGTAGGCAGTGGAATAAATATCCTGTAAGACACTCTTCTAGAAGTCAGAATGTGTGAGGTTGAAAGGGTTCTCTCACGCAAAAGAAAATGGACCATGCCTCCATGCAGAAGTCAGCATGTCTTACCTTTTGCCAGCAACCCGGCATTGGTAATCCATCTGGCCCCTGTTCCAAGGAGACAGATAAAAAATACACAGATGAGCCTGCTGATATATCTGATGAAACAACCATACCTCCTTAGCTAATGAGTAACTCCCACTTCCTAACTGATAATTCTGTCACTTAAGAGGAGGAATATTCCAACACAGGCCATGAAGGTTCCCATTGTAAATACATACAAGCCTGCCCCTCCAAAACCACACATTTCAAATCCTATCTACAGTGTGCCTCATCACTGTAAGAATTTAAGAACCATAACTGCTAGATTGTTGCCATCATGGCTGTATTATCAGGGCTCTAATCAGCTGAGCTGGATTCATTGCCTGAAGCCCTACACATTATTCTGAACTGTATCTATTATTCAAGTTCCCAAGAGTACCCGTGTTATTCTAGTTCAGCAAAACAAACAAGGAGTCTTGTGGCACTTTTAAAGACTAACATTTATTTATCACATGAGCTTTCATGGGAGAAAATCCCACTTTGAGATGAAGTGCGATTTTCTCCCATGGAAGCTCATGTGATAAATAAATCTGTTAGTCTTTAAAAGTGCCACAAGACTCTGTTTACCTATTATTCAGATATCCACGGACAGTTAGCCATAGATAAGTCAGCAGTAGTGTATTACTTATGGTTTGTGTCCTGGTACAAAGTTAACCCAATGATGGGATATTTATATGCAAACTTTGTATGGCAGGGTTTTCATACAAATTAATTCTTATCTTTTGAAAAGCAAAAGGAAAGGACTGAACCTACCCATGCTGAAATTGGTGGGAAAAGTTTCCTCAAGAACAGGACCCTAAGGTAGAAGCTGACCGTTCTATAGCATGGAATATGGCTGCCAAGCTACTTGTCACCTGAACTGTGCTAATTACAGTCACTTTAATACGCTTCTAGCACTGTATTCTGCTCTTGCTTAAACCTTCTGCTTCCTCAGTTTATCTCACAGGACAGTTCATGATCTTACGTGAACAGATTTTAATGAAGTTACTCCTGATTTGTGCTAGTTTAGAGGACTGATCCTATAACATGATGAGTGCACAAAGTTGAGGGCCTTTAGCACTTTGCAGCATTGGACTATAAATGAGAGGAGAATCAGACTCTGACCATTTGTCAGGTTAACAACACTACTACTTTATGCTTGAATTTTTTATCTGCTAACAATTCTGATAAACAGACTGTGTGTTTTCTGTGTGGTGGTGGGGGGTTTGTTTTGTTCTAGGCTGTTGGGTTCCCCCCCACCTTTTGGTAAGAACTGCCTCCTTTGTAAAACAAGACACACCGCCATTTCTTTAAAAGCTTATTCTGATACCGCCTATCTACCAATAGCAAAACATTTTTTTTTACAGCAACAGTGTAAGAATTCTGCATTTAAAAATGATACTACAAAGACAAACACATTTTTAAATTATGAAGGCATGCTTGATTACCCCCCCCAACAAAATATGAAATATGGTTATCATTAATCAGAAGCAAACAAAATATAACGTGGACTACGTACTTCAGATTAAAATTCCATTGACAATTTAGATTAGATGCTCTGCAGTTGATGTAAAACCTACTTCATTTTTAACATTCATCTTTAGAGAATCGTGCTTAACTAACAAACAGTATCAGAACATGCAGACCAAATTTAACTGCCACAATTAAAAACACCTATTTCCTGAGCCTTTAGAAAATGTGTATGTACTGTTCAGTTTTAATGGGAAAAAATAAAACATACTTAGATTTAAAAAAGAAAAGTCAATGTTGCCAGATTGGTACAAGGGTGAGGGGTCAACAAGTAGAATTTTAGTATAGGTGGGAACTTGAATTCATGCTAACACAGAGTGGGGGAGTCTCATGTGTATTGCAGGGAGGTAAGTTTCAAAGGGAAAGACCATTAAATTGAAAACGTTAAATAACGAAGACAGTGAGGGTTTGGGCTGCAGACGGTTATCTTCTTACAAAGCTCCACCAAGTTCTGTGTTTCAGATTTAAATACTCTTCTCTATGGGCCCGATCCTCAAAACATTTTTCACAGGGCCTGATCCTGCAGACCTTACTCATATTTTTGCTTATGGCAAATCCCTTGGATTTAACTGTGATTGATATTTCTTTCATTTGCTGCATAAATGTCATCTTGGCTCAATCCTGAAAAAAGATGCACTCAAAAACTCCCATTGATTTCAGCAGGAGTCAAACGTGCTGAATAGTTTTAGGTTAGGGTGACACACATTCCTATACAGAGGGCCAGGTTAAGGTCCCTACACCAGTTATGCTGTGGGACCTAAATAATATATAGCCCTTGTGCTGGTTCTCCGCAGAGTGGTGTGTTTCATTCTTGGTGAGTACGGCAAAAGGCATTTTTTGGGGAAAAAACAAACAGTGCTCAGGGAAGAATTATGTTGGAAGAACACAAACTACAATGTAATGTGGAAGCAAAATGCTGGGTGTTAGGTTCAAGGTGTTGACTGAATGCGTCTTCTTGATAGTGTTAAGGTCACTGAAACAGCTGATTTTGTTCATGCACATGCACGTATTATGCGGTTAATGTAAAGTCTACTCAGAAAAACACCACTTTACACTGAGAACAATGATTATATACAAAGGAATTGCATGCAGGGTTGGTAGGAAAGAGAAATACTGTACCAATTGGCAAGGGGCATCCAGCCCATCCAGGCCTGGCTGGCCTGGCTCCCCTTTTTCCCCCTTAATTCCACGGAATCCCTGTTTGTAAAGATTAACTTGCAATGTTACTGACAAAGAAGTGTTTTTGGTATTCGATTTAGCTGGAGTGGAGGGAAAAAAAAAAAAAAGAGAGAGACCAAGAGGAGCAAGCTCACAGCACCAGTAATTAAAACCTTGTGGAAATGACCCAGGTGCATTCTCACATCTGAAACCTTAGCTTTTAAATAGCCTCCTATCAGGAAAGACTACTTAGCAGAACAGGTTTTCTATTTGTTTAAAACACTGACAGATAAGCAGTGCACTCCATAAAAAATATTCCAAAATGACATCTATTTTTAAAATCTTCAAACTGGTAATTTAGACAAAAACAGAAAGTAGACCCCCCCCCCAAGTCCATGGTATAATCTGCAGACTAGGAGATGATGCCCTTTGCATGATACCTGGTTACACTACAGCTGTGGCTTATTCCTCTCATCTCACTTTATTCCCATTATAACCTATAGCAGCAGGATCAATTTCCAATACATGAGTAAGACATACCAATGGGCAAGGTGCATCTAATCCAGGGGCACCCTGTTCTCCTTTCTCCCCTTTAGGCCCCTTTTTGCCTTTCTTTCCCTTTTCCCCCTGTGGACACAATGGTTTGGATAAAACAAATATTTCATTCTTTTGGGTTAAAAAAAAAAAAAAAGACATTGGTTTTTGCCAGTGGAGGGCTGAAAGGACATTTACCACTTTGTTCTGGTTTGTATGGCACATTGTGTGGAGAAATAAACATCATAAGTAAGAACTGTATCAGTTGGTAATATTGGGCTTTTGTATTCCTGTCAGTATTAGGAAATATTTTCAATCCTAAAGTGGGGTTTGAAATTATAGGCTGATGGGCTCATGATTCAAATGGTTGGCCAGATCAATTCTTTCTCCTTACTGTGAGTTCTGCTTCTTAACATGAGCAAAATGGATGGAAATGGCAAGCTGAATTTGTCACTTTCTTTGGGAGCTACAGAAGGAGAGGAATTTCCAGTCAGAGGTGTCTTGGGAACAACTAACAGATCAATCTAATTTCTGAGAAGGAAGGCTGGGAGGGAAAAATAGCAGGAACAACTGATCTCCAGTGTGACTCCACTGAGCTTCGGGGAGTCTCAGCAGGGATGAATATGGCCCAACATGTCCTTTATTGCATGGCTCTTGCATGCATCATTCCCAGTGGAGTCTGGGCCAAATCCTGCCCTCAGTTACCCCCAAGCAAACCCAGAGAAGTAATGGGGATGGCATGGATACCACTTAGAACAGAATCTGGCTCTTCATTTCAAACCCTGCTAAAGGACTCAGAAGATCCGAAGAGTTTGATGTTGAGCTATCATTTTTTCCAGTGATCCCTCTGTTTATGTATCAGAAACTAATCAGAGTTCTAATGAATATTTTCATTTAAATTTCACATTCAAAGTAGAATATCCACATAGAATAGAATCACAGGGTTGGAAGGGACCTCATGAAATCACTGAGTCCAACCCCCTGGGGCTTGAACCCAGGACCATCTGCATATTAAGCAGAGGTGCTAGCCACTACACTATTTACCTCTCCATTACAAATAAAATTTCTTTGGCTTATCATTATTCACTCCTATGAGCAGGTGACTGAATTTGCACTGAGTTGCTTTTTAAAAAGCCAATGACAGAGTTCCAAAAGAGAGCTTTAGCATGAATTTCACAGCAAATTTCATAGCTTTTGATAATCCATAAAAATGAGACATGGAAAAAGAATCTACTTTTCGCCAACAGGGCTCCCCTGAAATGGTGACTGCTATCAAGCAGAATGGGATAGTTGGAGAATCAATTTTATCATTGATTTCACACCAGTTGATCACAATGGTAAATGAATTTCAGGCTCACTTATAGTTTAATAAAACCAAAACCGCTTCTATCAAAAAAACCCAAAAAACAACAACAAAAAAAATATGAAGGGCTTTAACCAGGAACATTACAAAGAAATAGGAAAATAGTGAAAGGAAAATTAGTACGACACTGGAGAACAAGGGAGGGTTTTAAGGCTCTGGCTGTTGTGAGGATTTAATCTGTAAGGAAAAGGCTAAAAAAGACAGACTAAATTGTAAGTGAAGGAGGTAAAAGGAGAAGGAAAGAATGCACCTCTGGAAAGCAGGCATGTTCAGAAGGAAGTACAGTAAATGGACATTTAACAGTTTCACACAAAGATTAAATCAATTGAGAGAAGACTTTTTAAATTTGGACTAATTTAAGAAGCACACAGTCTTACTGTACTACATTTACAAAAGGGAAATCACACAATATGCATGACATACCATAGCACAGTGGTTTTCAAACTATGGGTAGGGACCCAGCACTGGGTCGCAGACCCTCAGGTCCTGGGTTGTGACACCCCCTGCTGCTGCTGCCAAAAGACTGAAATGCATTGTTCAAAGGTGTAACTGCTAGGTCGTGGGCATAAATGATTTTTTTCAACTGGGTCTCAAGAAAAAAAGTTTGAAAACTACTGCCATAGTTTACTATACCATTCAAATGTAAACAGAAGTTTTCTAAGAACAGATGTATTGTATTTATGGCATCAGCTGAACAGAATTCCTCGTCTATTTTTCCTGTGTGCCAAAAAGCATTCTTCCATCAGCCTAGCTGTGTCTACTTAAAGGCTTATGTCAGCTTCCTGGGGACTGCCAGGGATAGATTTTTCACACACACTTGAGCACCACAGCTATGTCAATCTAATTTTAAATTTAAACAGGCCTCAGTTTTAAATCACTGAGCCTCCTATTAATTCTTTAATGAACCGGGTGAGGATGGAAAAAAGGTGAAAATTTCTGACCCTTAACCTGCTGCTCCTCACCCACCTGAGATTCATGGAACTTTCAGGGCGAACCCAGACATCAAGGAGCGTCTATGTGAATGCCCCATGTGTCACAATTGCTGTCTGACATTGACAGACACGGAGCAGCAAATGAAAATAGACTAAGGCTGTTCTAACATGTGCTGCATGTTTCCCTATGTAATTAGAGATAGGATGCTCTTGATTCTCCAGCTGGCTTCCTTTAGCACACTCTCCCTTCCTGTTTTCTCCAGATCTGTCGAGGGGCTCTTGTGAATAGGGAAGGACGCAGGCACAGATGCACCTCAGCACATAGAAGGGAACATGAAGCTATTATAGTCCAGTCCTGTGTGGTTCTGGACTCCCCTGCCACAAGCAGCAACTTTATCACTGGGAACAGAGGGTGCTAAGCACTTTACAGGATCGAGCCTTGACCTGGGCACAGAAAAATCAAACTGACCTTTAAAATTGTTAATGTAACACCTTGTAAAAAGAATCTTTTAAAGGTAAACGACTGCTCCTGTTTTTAGTGAGGTTTTTAAAAACCATTTTAATGACTCAAAGTAACACTTTATTTAAGTGCTGACTTTGAGGACTCTTATTTATTTATTTTTTTAAATTAATGCAACTTAAAAAAACCCAAACAAAGAAAAAACCCAGTCAGATAAACTAACAAACAAAACATCAATCCCCAGTCAAATCACTTTTAAAAGCCTCCGTGTTGTAAAGTGCTCCTGGGATATAACTGTGTATGTCAATTTACAGCTTTGAACAATAATGCTTTTACAGCCAAGTTATACAGAAATTAGGATGCAACACTGACTCACTTTCACTGTAGCAGAGCTAGTTAGCACCTGCAGAAGAAATTACCAGTCTCTATGATTTAATTCAGAAGCAAGGTGCTGCAGATTAATGTGCTGCCCAACATTATTTGAAAGGAACATGTATGTGAATGAGGGGATGTTCTTGTCTTCAAAAAGTGTCATGTTGTTTCCGTTACCAATTTCTTCAGTGTAAATGATCCTCAGATTTTTGGTCAGGAAATTTAATAATCTGAACGTCTCTGACATCAGCCTAACTGTCAAAATCAGTCAGTAATATTTAAAGTGATGCTATTCAGAAAAAGACATGGTTTAGCTGGTGTAAACTGTCATATAGTTGAACTGAAATCAATGCAGCAATGCTAAGTACTGGACTCTAGTTCTCTGACTTCTTTCTTTACCTTAACTTGATAGAGCTGAGAAAATAAGTTACAATGAAAGAATTATCAGTTGAATTTACCTCTTATTTAGTCTCTTCACTCTGATCTTGGAACAATGACAAATAAATTGTGACTTGGCCACATTAGTCTCCAGAAACATTTGATTTTTATTTTGAGGGGGTGAGTACATTTCTTTAACTCTATGAATCAACTGGAGAGGAACAGTTCTGTCCAAGTTTTGGCTCTTTGCTCTGAACGTTGTATTAATCAGGTTGGGCAGACAAGTCAAAGGGTAGTGTGTCACCTTGCCAAGGACTATCAAGTCTTTGAGCCTTGTGGGTCTGTTTCCCATTATGAGCAGAAATCAGTGTTGTAGAGCTAAGATATTTTCTAGTATAATTTATTTCTGAGATGCACACACCTTGTAGTCCTTTGAACAAAAGTAGTCAAAAATAGCACACTTGCAGTAGCCTCATCTTACACAATACTGCCTTTTCACAAGAAGCAACTCTCTTGGGCCTCTCTCTCTTGGAATTTCACATCTTCTTAAGTATATTCTTCCTACCTCAGTACCCGGGCTTTCTGGGAAATCTCTTACCTAGGATCTCATGGTTTCCAAAAGTGGCCTGGCCATGACTGCTGCTACTCAACAACAGAAAGGAACTACAAAAAATTTTCCATCTGAAAAGAAGAGTGCTTTAACCTACACAATCCCCTTAAGGAATTCTGGTGCAGTACTGCATAGATCCCTTTCTGTGGAGAGTTTAATCCTCCTGACTGATTGTACCTCAGTGACTCATACTATGCGTGACATTAGAATGTGTTGCCATAACAGTATGGTTTCTCTCCTCTGACTGGCAAGATGCACAGGCATTTCTGGAGTGAATACTTATCATGCACATGATATTTATAGTTTTGTGTCTGCCAATACTTGCTTGTGTGGTTCTAAGGTTCAGTTTCTGCAAACGTTCATGCCAGTGAAACTTGATCACATGAATGTCCATGGAACATGCACACAAGTGGTATGGCTAAAGTCAAAGTGAAGTAACTTAAAAACTCAATCTGATATTCTTTGGGCCATATGCAGTGTCTTCCATTAGGACAATGTAATCTACTCCCCAGTACAGTTGACCTGCTCTGTAGGCTGGTACAGGAGACAGGGCCACAGCTTCTTGCAGACCCTCTTTGAAGGAGCAACCCCTCTACTTCTACGGACACCGAGAGACTACTCCTAGACTAAGCCCCAGTGGGTTGCATGAAAGGGGTCTCCTTGTGTACTTTCCATGTGCCCTTAGGAGCAGTCAGATTCTGGCCTTAAAAATATAATTTTCACTGTGTTTACTACAGACATATCACTCAGCTTGGGTTGTGAAATGAGGGCAGTTAATTTCACTTTATGGTTTGCCTAGAGAGATGTTGCATTCTTTGGTTTACAAAAAGTTTAGGGAACAGCTTTAATCCATAAAAGCAACTGAATGTCAACAATTATGTTCCAGAATGATAGCCATGTTAGTCTGTATACAGCAATAACAACAAGAGTCTGCAGCACTTTGAAGACAGTCAAATTTCTTTGGGCATAAGTTTTCGTCTGATGAAGTGGGTTAGAGCCCCCGAAAGCTTATGCTTGAAGAAATTTATTAGTCTTTAAGGTGCCACAAGACTCTTGTTGTTTCAACAGTTCAGATAATTCTATTAATTGTGAGGTTTACTTAAAAAAAATGCACAATTTCTATTTTTGGCCTTAGAATACTTAATAATGAACCAGATTCTCAGCTGGCGTAAATCTGTCTACACCCACTGAAATGAGTGGAGCGTCATTGATTTTTACAAGCTAAGGATCTGTGCCAGGATCCCTAACACAGCTACTGTCCTAGTGATATCTGCATGAAGAATCCAAGTCTGACAAGGATTTTCAGAGGCAGTGCATGGGTTACAGAAAAGGAGCCTGATCCTAGGGTAAAAGTGGGCAAAACCTTCCACTCCACTTATGGCAAGTGTTTTATTACTGGTTCTATAGGTAAGTTTTAGTTCTTTTCTAACCAATGACTTTGTCTAGCAAATGTGTGATCTGCCTTTTGGCACACGGTAGGAAGAAAGACCAGATTTAAAGGACAAACGACAGGGCTGGGGCAGCAGAACTGACTGCTGAGAAATCAAACAACAGATAACAGTGCTGAGGTCACCTTTTCACCCTTTTCTCCTAGATCACCCTTTTCTCCTCGAGGACCAGGGAAACCCTATAAAAAAAATGAACAAAGGTATCTATTGGCATCTCTCCTGATCTGGGTTAGTGCTGGAAAACTTACACAGACAAGAATATTGCACTGCATGCTTTTTGTAACAAAAAGTGACTCATGGGATTCAGCAAGGTCATTCCAGCAATGGAAATACAACATGTGACTCAAAGCAACTTCCACTGTTGTCCCTACCAATTGACATTCTTTTGGTTCTGAAGGAGGCTGCTGCAAGCTGGGGCCTTTGACAGTGGGGAAAAAGAGAATGGCTAGATTAAGTCTCTCTCCTGCATGCTGTTAAAAAATCCTGAACTATGAAAAATGCTTCATTTTTGGAATGTGAGAATTATTTTCTTTTTAATAAGGATGAAATTACTTCGCTAAATGTTAACAGCTCTTTGTTCTGCTCCTAGCAAGGGGCACTTGTTAGAATTTGATTCTGCAATCTCTTCTTAGTAAGTGTAGCGCTTACTACTTGTGATCAGTCCCATGCAGGTCAGTGGGACTATTGGGGTAGTAAGCCCTGTGCTCTAGCGTCCCTGCCAGGTTGGACTGTACTTTCTAAAAACACCATTGTTCATTTAGTCTTTCCCTCTTGCCTCTCTTCATCATATGCAAACAATAATGCAAAGTTTAGCATGCTCTCTGCATCACCAGCATGCACAGCAAATGGAAAAGAAACATTCTACACCTAATAAAGGAATAGCTTACCTACCATTATGAGTAAATTGGTCATAAATATTACTTACATCAAGGCCAGGCTCGCCATCTTTGCCCTGCCAAAGAACCATATAAACTATGTTAGCACCCCTAAGCCCCATGACATCTTATCTGCTGATGACACCTCCAAAGGCTGTTATGATAATGCGAGCATCTGCATTCATACTACAGGGAAGCAATAGCTGTGCAGCAGCAACACACATTTCTAGGGTTATATAAATAGCATTGCCATTAGTGAAGGGTCTTTCTGTCAGTGTTTAACATTTCCTGTATCCAGCAACTGATAACTTGACTGTAAACTTTTGCTGTAGATTGAACCTTATTGCACAAGTTCCAGGAGCAAGTTAAAATAAAGCAATACCTTAGGTTTCACCATTTTCAGTTCACAAGAGGGGGAAATATGGTAAAGATTTTTACTGATGAAAGTGGCCAGCAAATAATCATACACTACAAACTAATACTTACTGGGATTTCAGAGAGAGAGAGAGAGAGAGAGAGAGAGTTAGTCCCCAGATAGAGCTGAAAGCTCTCACTACCTAGTTGGCCACCTCCTGCTCTGGATGATGTTTATGGAGGTTTTGCCATTGATTTCTCAGAGAAGGATCAGGTGTGTTGACTTCAATGGGAGTTAAGGGACCTCAGAGGATAGGTCCCCCAGCGTGCACTGATTTGGAGCAAAGCCACAGCCGAGGCTCAATGATACAGTGCCTGTTAATGATCTGTTCACCTTCACACTGATTGTACTGAAGTCATGCCAGGTCCCTGCTCCCAAAGACATGGTTTTATACACTTCCTTTCCCATGTAAATTACTTAATTTCTTCAAGGTGCAGGCAAAGCAACCCTGTCTTACTAGGAAATCTGGGTCAGACACCATGGTTTCAGAGCTGCAGGGAGCACATGCAAAATGAAGTTACTGTGTCATCTTCCCTCTAGTGGCGACAGCTGTGCTAGCTGACACAGAGGGGAAACGGGTTAGGTTCCACCACAAAGTTTGTCGAGGGAAATGGAACTCAGCCTTACCTGTATGGAGCTATCTTCCAACTGAGGATGATTAGCAAGGAAGTGATCAGGGTAATTATAAAAGTCAGGAGGTGGGGGAGTAGAGAGCTCTCAGGTTCACAGAGGCTCTGGAAGGTAGCCCCTTGGTTAAAGTAGAAGAAATACAGGAAGTAGGTTGATTCCTGTGGGAAGGTCTAGAGCAGTATATGACTCTCTCAGGCAAGTGATCTATAGAGCAGAAACAGACAGCCTCCTGCAAGCACCTAAGGCTAGGGAGAAGGGGAAATTGATACATGTATTATACTAGATTTCTCTGTGGAAGAAATCAAGCCAAATGCCTGAGAAAAGGGCCTAGACCAGACTTCTTGGCTGAGAAGACAGACCTACAGCCACCCCACTCTCTTTTCAGGAAAGATAATGCTGCTGTAAGTGCTAGTTTTGCAGACTTCTTGCATTTTCTGTGATCAAGAAATCTGTAACATATAGCCCCTTCTCAAGGCCAGACTGATGATGGGAAGGCATCCACAGAGGGCTGGATGCAGGTAAGTTCTAAGTAAGGAGTAGCTCGGTGGTAAAAACCTTTAAAAAAATATTAGGCCTGATTTCCAGCTCAGCCCCTCCTTAGCATCCTTATTTGCACATGCAGTTTTGAGGGTGCACATAACTGTGTGCAAAACGTCACTTTGATGTCTAATCCCTTATGTGTGGGTGATGTTAGACGTTCAAGCTGCATTCATTCCATTTGCAAGCTGTGGCTGTAAAAAGGGGGCAGAATTTTTTAAGTTATCTAGTCTGCTGGCCAAATTCTGTAACACTTTCATTTATGGGGCCTTATCCGCCACTGTCTTGCACTTTACCTTATCTTTGCACTTGTATGAAAGGGATGTTAAATGTGACCACCACTGCCAATGAGCAGTGAATCCTGCTTTGTTTTCACTTTATAAGGTGTAAATCACTACACAATGAGCAAGGAAATGAAAAATCTGTCCTTATGTTTCGCAAGTTTCCCTTGAATGAGTACTACGAGATCAGGTCTATGACGTACTTGATCACTGGTTTTGTACACTATGTTCCTCCATCTTTTGTAAACTTAAATTAGGATCAGATTTGGCCCAAGTTTACCTCACATGTTCATGGCTCAAGAAGGAGAAAATCCACTAGTGAAGAGATTATGGTGGAAGAAGGCAATTCATACTCCCTTGTATTGAAGAAACCATTAGAATCCAGTTCACCTTTTAAAAGGGGCAGCACTAGCTAGGAAAGGGGCCTGACCAAGGGATGCAGGATCTTAGCACATTCTCTCAGCCACCCTTCAAGAGGGCTCCTATGGAACTTCCACCTAAAAAAAAATTGCCCTACTGTGGCAGACTGTCGAACGAAGACGGTGACAGCAGCACCACCACCTGCCCTGCTGTGGAGAGACACTGGTAATTTTAATCACTCTGCACAACTCCCCATTCCATCTTCAGAGAATCCAACTAAAAAAAATAAGAAATTGGAAAGGATATGTATAAAACTCTGCCTTTGCAAATAATGACCCAGTATGATTTTAATGGAACTATTGTGAACTTCTTACTAAGCCTGTAACAAACCACTATTGTCTTGTGTCAGTGTACACAGTAGCCACAGAGGTGCACATACACTGAGCTGGACCCTCATTTGATGTAAACTGGGGTAATTCAGTTGACTTCAGTGGAGCTGTGGTGATTTGTAGGGATTGAAGCGCTGGCCTTTTTATTAGAGATGAATAAACACTCTTACTGGCTTACAGCAAAATGGATCTCAGCCTTGAAGTTGCCTAGTCTGGTATATTCATATAGAAGTTTTATGACTTCAGATTTCTGATCAGGAAACAAGTGCCAAAATACTAAAAGTCAGTGAGATTTCTAGGCCAATTTTGCAAACTTGAGAGGTTTGGATAAGCTTTTAGGTAATCATCTGAAGTTCTGAATATTTATTCAGATCAAACCCAAACTATGAATCTTTTAAAGTTCTCCCATCCTGAACACACACACATACAAAAAATCAAAGCAAACAAAAATCTTCCTCCCAGAAACAACAACAACTTAAAATAGTAACAGCAAAATATTGTTGCATCAAAGAAATCTGAACGAGACAAAGAAAATCACAGAAACTTCTATGGATATATGCTGTCCTGAACTCTTTGCCATTCTGTTTTGCTGGTCTTAAGGCATCTAACAACATGTACTAATAATACATAATCAAAATGGCATGAACTGTGGAGGAAGGGACTTCTAGACTACCTCAATTTCCTTGCTTTGGCAGCGCCATTCTATTACGTTTGGATGGCAAGTGAGAAAGACAGACCTGCTTCAAGTGCAGTGACCTTGCATTATCAAAGATTGTTATCTACCTCTATACCACTCTCAACTAATTATGCTGTTGGATGAAAATGGTCATAAAGCACAGCAAAATTTAATCACGGAGTGGTGACAGTTACAGTTTGTACAAGTTTCATGCAACTTACAGGCAAACCATAGGGTCCTCTGGGTCCAGGGTCACCAACAGCTCCCTTTTCACCCTAGGAAAAAAAATCACACACATTTGGTTCAGAGAGAAACCAGTCTCTTCATGTTAAAATGATCGCTCTTTCTCAAAAGCGGAAGCCTAGGTATCGCTGATCTTTTAGCTGGATAAAATCTGCTAAACTGCTTTTTAGTAAGTAGTTAAATGAAAATGACAGGGCTCTATATTCCCATATACATTAATTGCATCTCTTTCTGGACTACTCAAGATAAACCAGTACAGTAAAATAAATAAAAATGTGATAACCATAAACATTATTATATATGAATGCTATAATGCGAACTTGTTTAGTACCAAAAAACACATGAAATAACTAAATATCTAGCCCTGGTCTATATTTGCCACATTTTTTGGCAGCAGTCGACAGGAGCTACCTATGGTACGTAAAATGCCTTGCATATCTCCTGACGACTTATTAAGTACTCCCTACACACTACACTAAGCTGACTGGACATGCCTTCTGGTTGGCTTAGCAATACTGCAGTTCTGGGGCTGTAGCTGCTAGGGCAAATTCTGGATCTGCTGAGTGCGTCTACACAGACTACTCACTTGAGCCCGGAAAATCGTGCTGACAGTGGTAAAAGTATAGACTTAGCCCTAGTGTAATTAATTTACAGTCAGTGTTATAAGCTTGTTACACCTGGAGTGCTAGGCCTTTAGTAGGAGCTCAATACTGTAATGAAAGCTAAGAGTGCTCAGCACCTGGCATCCAGCTCTGGCTAGAATAGCTGAGACTTGCAATAATGAACAGCAAAACTACTGTCAGCTGAGGCTTGCGTTTAACAGGCAATTTTATGAATAGTAAAATCATAAAGACCATAGCGTTTATAGAGCCCTAGATTTAGCTGCTCTTTCAGATCCAGAATTAGTGATGCCTCTGCTCAGATTTATTAAATACAAGTTCTAACCAGGGTCAGACATATAGTAGAAGTGATTCCCAATAACAATCTAATCCCATTCCACATTGAAATCAATAGTTTCCAAAGAGGGGCGCTGTTAAAGCAACTTTACACATAATATTTTTATACGCCAGCATAGAGGAAATATTTCCAGAATGAAATCTCTCAAAAACAAAATTAAGACTGGAATCAGGAGGGGCTGAGTATTTTCAAGGTAGACTGACAGGAAAGAACAAGTGTGAATTAGTGGATGCACAACTCTGTGTAATGGCAGCTGCAGGGCTTTTGGTGATGCATTTTGGTTTTGTTAAACCATCTATGCTAAGCACAGAGAAGCCTGGTAAGCAACCAGATGGGAGATTCCAAGAAACATCATGTTTTCTTTCAATGGTGCTCTTTCCTCATTAAATACTGATCCAACACTCCAGCATAGTCTCTTGGTGGGCTGTTATGCTGAAGGAGTTGTGTTTTCATATATGGTTTCAAGGCTGCTTGCTTGACTACGTTACCCCTGGAGCACTGCTTAGATATTTTCCTCACTTCATTCTTAATAGAAACAAAACTTTGCTGTAACATTCCTGGCATAGGAAGACACCAGTTGCATCCCAAAAGTTGCCACAGTTCAGTAGCAGACGCATTGTCTGCCTCTTGGTGAAAGGTGCTCTACAATCAAGATTATTTACTATTCATTATTAATGGAAAGTGTATGTCTTAAAAGCACAGCCTGGAGAGTTAGATGTGTGTGTTCTCTTTCAGAGTCATGGATAAATCCCTGTGCACTGCTTTGATCTGCACCACTTCACTGTAAAAGATATTGGTAGGACAATAACTGAAAGTGGACCCCAAAAATTATGAGATAAAGAATCTTAATCTCTTGTGCAGTAATCCCAGCAACAAGGAATGCAACAGGGCAGTGATTCTCAACCACTGTGTCAGGACACATTACTGTGTGGCACGGAGAGCTCAGGAGATGGCTGGATTTAGCCTGGGGGGGTGGGCTGGTGTGTCTTGTAGGGCTGTGACACACCGCCAAATGCGTTGCACCCTGCAAAAGGTTGAGAACCACTGTACTAGGGGAAATGACATTTGATCAAGTCTAGATACTTAAAATTTTTATGAAGATTACAATTCTGTACATATACCACAGTCTGGATGAGATGAAGCATCCAGTGAAGGTCTGCCTTGATTCTGTTGATCTCCAAACTGTTTCTGACTGTGCAACACGCCTAAGTAGCCTTATAGAACAACAGAAGGTATGAGAAGTGACACCTGATACACAAATAAATCCTCCAGGGCCTCAGCACTTTTGGCCAGAAGAAGCTAACCTACTTATATAACAGCTACAAAGTTTTTAGATCTACATTTGATATGCACTGAGAGTAGTTAATGTCCTTTTGATCTAGACCATACGGGGTCCTCTCAGAATAGGTCCATATTGTGGCTAAACATATGGTGGACATAAAAATACTGGTAAAGGGTTTGGCAAATCAGTTCAGGAAAATCATCCCATTTATAATACACAAAGATCCAAAAGGATATGTACCCTACAGATTTTCTACCTCCAACATAAAGCATGTGCTGAAAGGTGTTTGGAATATGGGCTCATGCCATCAGTGGCTATGGAGCAGGATGGTGTAAGAAGGGGTAAACTTTTGAGACTGGTGCTCCAAAGATAGAAATAAACTATTTGCTTCACAGAAACAGGCATTCACAGTCTAGTTGTAAGAAGTTCTTTATCTCCTTTTTTCAGAATCTTGCCAACTCAAAAATAACTTTACTTGTGGTTCTTCAGTGTTGTTTCCTGTTATTTTAGACCAGCGTCCTTAACGACACTGTTCTGTGTTGTGCTGAAGCATTGTTTGGAGGAATAAGACTATATTTAGTACCTCTCTGGAACATAAACTGGATGGAGATCTAGACATCCCCACTGAAAGAGTTAAATAAATAAATTTGCTGTCAGAAACTCTAACATATTTTCAATGTCTTCAGTGAGAGAAGTTTTAGGAAAGCCACACATCTGAGGTCCCAGAAAGCGCTGCTTTTGTCACAGAGGTGAGAATCCCTTAGAATTAGTATATCATTGTGTGTTCTTTAAAATACCTTTTAAACTGATAAGAGACTGGAGAAACTGTTTTGTCCAAAGATAATCAATGATCTTTACGCTGGCTATTGTATAGTTAGCCACAGGAAACATACAAAATACAAAGATACATTGTAGCATAGACGTTGTTAGGTCTTTCAGCCAGCCTTCATGCCTTTTATCAAATCAACTCCATTTTTGGTTAGAAAAATCACTGAAATACAAGTGGAGATCACTGTAATAAAAAATGACTCAGTTCCTGGTGAAATGGGCAATGCTGTTATTTTCAGTGGACTGCTAATAATTGGAATTTTATGCAGCATCTTTCATACCAGGATCTTAAAGTGGTTTTACTTTTTACAATTTTAACTAACTGTCTTCTCTCTCTCAACGTAAGAAGACATGCATAAATATAGAATTGCGCATGAAGTGTGGTCTTAAAATGCTGTCTGTGGGCAACTGGGAGTAAATATTGCTAATTATTGTCTGTAACATGGGAATGTAAACTTGTACAACATCTTGCAGTTTTAAAACAATATTTTCAAAATAGCCCATATAGGGTAGTTAGGCAATTATCACCATCCAGGTTTCACAGAAGGAGAAACTGAGGTCTGGTCTAAACTGCTGTGTTGGGTGGATGTGAGACACGCTAGTTACATAACCATGTACTGACACCCAGTGTGGTGCCTTCACAATGCTACACTGATGGGAGTCTCTCTCCTGTCAATGCTACCCTCCATCTTTCAGGGAGGTGGACTAATTCAGGAGAGTGCTCGCCCATCGACTGAGTAAGTCTACACAGACCCCCTCAATCAATACCACTTCATCAATGCCTGCCGCCACAGCAGTGTAGACATACCATGAGACAGAGAGCAACAAATTCAGTGCCAGACTAAGTAGGTGCAGTTCTGACTGAAATCAACAGAAACTGTATTCTTGTATACCAGAACTGAATTGGAGCAAGAGGAGTTAAATTACTTGTCCAAAGTCATACACTGTGTTAGTGTCAGACCCAACATTAGAAATCAAGGTTTACAGTTCTCTAGACCACCTTGCCTCACTATAAATCTGTTTTTGTATATAGCAGTATTCAGTGTTTGAGATTCTAGTGAAATAGTTAAACTTGAAAAAAATCCTGATTCGAACAATGTTCCTTCTGCCACATGCTAAGAACAGTAAATGTTATTACATCAAGAAAGCCTATCACTGCCAAAAATTATGCACACACAAAAATGAATTCATATAGCTAAGGAACTCATTTTTAATTTGATTCTTCCTAGTTCCCTGAAACTTTTAAGGAGTCCTAAATCTGCAGTCAACAACCCCCATGTCTTCTAAAAAGCAAGATTAAGTTTCCAATTATAATATGTGGACTTACAATTCGCTTTGTATTTGTGACTGACCCTTCCTAAACATTTCACCTTGAGACATCTGTGTACCCTTACAATTTAACACTAGCTTCTGTTCCTGAAACTAAGATTTAGTTGTCAGCAAGGACAAAATTTGATCCTATAGAGTGATAGCCAGCAGCTGTATCAGTGCATCAATAATATCAGCTACTCTGAAATGCAAATGTTGAGGTCCAAGAGCAAAATGGTTGCACTCCTGCTTTTGCATACAGAAGCTCAATAAGTGCATGTGAAAATTGTAAAGATGCATGAAAATAGCAAACTGTGCATTTATTATTTATTTAAATAGTAAAAAATGACACTTCCCCAAAAGTCTAGGTGAGACATAAGAAATCCCACAACAAAATGCCAACAGTATTAAATAATTAGACAGACAGGAACTCTGCTAGCCTGCCACCTGCAGAAAACTCCTTCTCCTCCCTATATATCATTATTTAATTGATTTATTATCTATATTATCACAGTACATAGTAGGAGCTCTAGTTGTGGGTAAGGACTTCATTCTGCTGGGCACTTTACAAACACAGAACACAGTTTATAATTTAAGTTTTACCCTTATCTTATTTTAAAAACAAAGGGTTGGAACTGTTCCAGAGAAGACCAGGTATGTTGCAGCAGGGAGCTTAATACACATAGGAACCTAGGGAGTTCTCCACTTGCTGCTTAAAGCATGGCTCTTTGCTTTTGGTCTCACACAACACAGAGATGTTCCAAAGGTGCAGCCATGTTAGTCTAGTCCAGCAAAAAAAGCAAGGAGTCCTGTGGCACTTAAAGACTAACAGATTTATTTATCGCATGACCTTCATTCATATTCATCCCATTCTATAAGTCCCCCCATCTTCAAAACATCTGATGAAGTGGGATTTTCACCCACAAAAGCTCATGCAATAAATAAATCTGTTAGTCTTTAAGTACACAGCAGTTCTTGGGGTTTTTTTTGTATTTTTTATTTAACATAGAGATGTGTATCTTTCAAAGATGACAAGTTTGTAATCCCCTACAAAAAAAATAAGAGATGGTGTTCAAGACCATTAAACCAAACTGAATGGCAACATTAGCAACAGTACCTACAGTTGCTAAATGTCTAGCTCTTTTATCTGATCACATATTTTTGCAAAATTGAATCCTCAAGCCATGCAGATCTATCTTGGATGTGCTGCTGTTATAGCTAATTGGATCCATGCCATGGAGCAACATCTTCCGCATGGCAGGTCTAAAGTAGTGTTACCACAGCTGTCAGAAATCCGAACAGCCATTCTGGGTTTGCAACTCCTAGGGGATTTTAGATAGTATCACATATCATTTTTCATTTTGTTGTGCAAGTTTTAAGTGGTGGTAAGGTTGACAGACTTGTATTTAAAAAGTAAGACCCCCCCCCATCCTATTTAGACTGAAATAGGTTGGGAGTTTTCTGCAGAAACAGGCTCAGGCCTAGCTTTTACCCCCCCAAATTAGTAATGTTTTAAGGAAATCCCTCAGTTCCTCTAAAAACAAGAACTGTGAAAATCTCTGATTCCTCAATTGGATGACCCAGCAGCAATAAATATGGGTCACTGAGCTTTTGAATATTGTGCATGTAGACAGTTAAATCACACTGCCTTCTCAGTTTACTCCATTGTTCTAGGCACACATGACAATGAAACTGACCAGAATCCTCTTCTGTTCAGCACTCAGAATGCAGGAATCTTATTAGTTTCTTCCTGATCTGGATTGCAAAATACTCATTTTCCTGGATTCCTCTTTGTTAATGAACAACAGAAACATTTCCTACAGCCAAAGCAGATGAACATATGTGGTGAAACTCATTTGAATCCCCCTCCCCATTTTATATAGCTCTGTTACTGAGAGATTCTCAGATAAAACGTTGTGATATATAAAATGTATAAAAAACCCCAAGTTCATGAAATGGAAAGAAACTTCTGGCATAAATACTGAATTTGTCTTGTTCTGATCCCAGACTTATCAATAGTTCTTGTTTGTAATGTAGTCACTGATGCAGTGCAGCAATATGAAATGGTCACTCACCTGTTCAGTAACTAGTTCTTTGAGATCTGTCTCTAAACTCATGGCTCATGCTGTTGTTACACAGCACCATGTGGGAAACTGTCCTTCCTTCTTTTGTCGTATTTCTTCTCTACCATGAAGTGCAATAGCAGAGATCCTTGAAGCAGCGAGGGAGAGTGGATAGTGGTGCACCTCTAGGGGGACATATCTAGAAGAAGTACAGTTACTGCCTACCATGAGTCATCATTTCTTCTTCTTCAAGTAATGCCCCTAGGGATGCTTCACAATAGGTGACTACTGAGCAATCCCCTCTAAGGTGGAACAGGCTTCAGAAGTGAGAGTCTGGAAGAAAGTACAGCCAAGCTGAACATAATATCAAAAGCTGGCAGGAGGAGTTGTGTTGTGTTTGGTGAATATATGAACAGAAGTCCAACTACCACTCTTACATACAGTATTTCAATAACGGGCCCACTTTTGAGAAATGCTCTAGAGGTGGCAAGGAACCTTGTAGAGTGAGTAGGTATGTCCAAAGGTGAATACTGCATGATTTGTAACCAGAATTAATGCAGGCAGATATTCACTTAGAAATCAGTGGTAGAAACTGGAGGCAGACATGTGTGACCAGAGATTGATGTGCATATGGGTTTCTTGTGACATCCACCTGCCGTGGGCTGTGCGAACATCCTGATGTGCTCCACACCTTAGCAGGGAAGCATCTGTCATGACGATGACTGATAGGGAAGCACTTTCAAACAGGAGTCATATGCGCACAGTGTGATGGTCTTTCCATCAATTTAGGGACTGTTTTACATAGGTGGATATGTAAAAAAGCATATTTAAACAGAGTCTGTTTGGTGAATAACAGTCCTGAGCCACCCCTGAAGGCAGTCCATTCAGAGTCTTGTGTATTCTATGACAAAGGTAGTGACTGCTTCCTGCTCCAGCAACTGATGACCATTCTTGACCAGCATTCTTGGCCACTGAACTGGACTGTATTGGCTACATCAGTAAGGGCTATTAAGCTGTGCAGAAGAAGGTGGGCTTTTGCTGTTACTTGAATCAAGATGACCTCCTATGAATCCTGAATTTTGCAGAGGTGTCAAAATGGATTTTTGAATGTTCAGCTGTGGTCCCAAGTTGAGGAGGATGTGTGTGACTTTGGAAGTTGCCTGTGACATCAGTTCCAGGGAATGACCTTTCAGTAGCAAATTGTCCAGGTAAAAGAATATTAAAATATCTTTCCTGTTGAGCTTTGCCACTACCACCACTGACATGACTTTTTAAAAGACCACCAGAACAGGTGACAGGTTAAAAGAGACCACCTGGTACTGAAAGTGGTCCTGGTCAATAGTAAAATGTAGGAATTATTTGTGAGCTAGGTGGGTCCTAATGAGGAAATATTCATCCTGTAGGTCGAGGCCTGAGCTCCAATCCCCTTCATCTAGTGATGGAATTATTGCTGCAAATATCAACATTTGAATTTTTTTGCTTTCACATAAAGGTTGAATAATGTGAAATCCAGGATAGGTCTCCAACTGCCATTCTTTGTTTTGGTGCCTGAAATAAAACCCTCTTTCCTCTGTGCTTGCCTGGAAACTGATACTATGGCACCCCAGTCTAGGTGACAGTCTGCTTCTTGACAAAGCAAACTCTCAGGAAAGAGGCTTGGTGGGTGAAAGAGTAGTAAAATGGATAGTGTATCCTGTGGAAATAATCCCCAAAATCTGCTTCTATGTGATGATCACTTTCCAGCCCTGCCTTTCTTGCAGTGGTAAAGGCAGTTGCTGAGGGAAGAAGACAGGTGAATTGATGTATCTGGTAAAAGATGAGGATAGAAATTCAGGCTCTTGGCCAGATTATCAAAATGCTGCTTTGAAATTGGAAGTGTGAGGTAGAAGGCTGAAAGCTGAATGGCTTCGTTCTCTGGAATTTCTGTTTCTTTTGATGAAGTTCATATGGCCTCTGGGATGTCAAAAATCAAGTAGGATGGAATCTCTGAGATTGTTAAATGTCATCTTGTATTCAAGTATATAGATCCCAAGAGAATGCAAAGTAGCCCTAGACACAGTCTTTTAACGTGCACAGAGATTTGTCTGTGCTATCCAAAAATCCATCAAAATAAAGGTCTTTCCACTGTATTTTGGACTTTTCATGGAATTCTGGAGAACTGCAACCAGGAAGCTCTTCTTGTGACTATCATTGTTGAGTGTGAATGCGCAGCAGTATCAGAAGTGTTAAGAGGGAGGCTTGTAGAGATGTTTCAGCAAAAACATGACTCTCTGCAACAATTGCCTGGAATTGCTCTCTCTGCTTCATGGGTAAGTAGACAACAGAAGACTTCAGATTGGTGTAATTTGCATGATTATATGTTGCCATTAAAATCTTGTAACTGATTATTCTAAATTGTAAGGAGGCTGATCAATATTTTCTGTTCTGTTCAATATCTTCATCAATGACTTAGGTGATGGCTTAGAGAGTACACTTTTGAAGTTTGCCAAATGATACCAAGCTGGGAGGGGTTGCAAGTGCTTTGGAGGATAGGATCATAATTCAAAATGATTTGGACAAACTGGTGAAATGCCTGATGTAAACAGAATGAAATTCAATGAAGACAAATGCAAAGTACTCTACTTAAGAAAGAACAATCCATTGCACACGTACAAAATGGGCAATGACTGCCTAGGAAGGAGTACTGTGGAAAGGGATCTGGGTGTCATAGTGGATCACAAGCTAAATATGAGTCAACAGTGTAACACTGTTGTGAAAAAAAGCAAACAGCATTCTGGGATGTATCAACAGTAGTATTGTAAGAAAGGCATGAGAAGTAATTCTGCTCCACTCAGCCCTTATTAGGCCTCAACTAGAGTACTGTGTCCAGTTTTGGGTGCCCCATTTCAGAAAGACGTGGATGAATTGGAGAAAGTCAAGGGTTAACAGTCTGGAACACTTGAATTATGAGGGAAAATTGAAAGAGCTGGGCTTGTTAGTCTGGAAAAGAGGAGAGTGAGAGGGGACGTGATAACAGTTTTCAAATACCTAAAAGGTTGTTACAAGGAGGAAGGAGAAAAATTATTCTCCTTAACCACTGATTATAGGACAAGAAACAATGGGGTTAAATTATGGCAAGGGAGGTTTAGGGTGGACATCAGGAAAAAAACTCCTAATTGTCAGAGTGATTAACCACTGGAATAAGTTGCCTAGGCAGGTTGTGGTATCTGCATCATGGGAAGCTTTTAAGAGCAGGTTAGACAAACACCTGTCAGGGATGGTTTAAGATGGTACTTGGTTTTGCCATGAGTACAGGGTGCTGGACTCAATGACCTCCCATGGTCCCTTCCAGTTTCTGTGATTCTATGGTAAATAAAACTTTCTGTCAAGTTGGTCTGGATGGTTATGATGTTTTTCATGGGGTATGGGGTTGCCTTCCACGTTCCTTAACTGCATCGACCATGAAAAAATTGAGGGGGATGAGAAAATAAAAACTGAGACTTGGAAAATCATTGTCAATAAGCTTTCAAAGGGTCCTGGTATAGTGTAGAAGGTGGTTCATAACAAGAAGAAATTGGGTCATAGCTGAGGTAATTTCAACTGCTAGAGCTGTCTTCAACTGGGAAGAAACTGATTGTGGTTTGCCTGCACAGTGTTATAGCAATAGCATGGCACATGAGGCTAAGTAACATGTATTTGTAGGCCAAACAGAAGGTGCTATGAGAAATCTTCGAACATCCGCAGTGACTAAAGTCGAAGGACCACGTTACTTGGTTAGACATTTCCTTTCTTTTGTAAGTTGAATTTTACAAACCGACTATATGCAAGAAGCACTTGGTACAAATACTGAATAATGTATGAAGTTCAGCCCTCTAAGCCCCTGTGACCACCTCTGGCTTGTTTGTGTCTTCCTAACAGAAGCATAGCCCATGGGAATGTGGTGCAAAGTGCACTGTTCAATCCCTGTACTGAAGTTTCCACTATAATGAAAGGCTACTGAAATTAAAACAAGTCCAATAGACTAAAAGCACAAAGGCACAATAAGCATACGTATAATATGCAACTTACCCTGCATTTAGTGAATATATGCAAGTTACATGTAGCAGTGATGTGACTGCAAAGTTTGGGTGCCATAAAAATTAGAAAATGCCAAATATCTAAGATTCTTTGGAAACAAGGGATTAATTCCCAACATGGAAGTCACAACCCTTCCTCTTTCTGAGCTTGATAAATGGAATTTCATGTAGGTTAATCTGTGTGGCTATGTTCACACATAAACGCTTATTTCAAAATGAGTGAATTTGAAATAAGTTATTTTGAAATAAAATCATTTTGAATTCACTTAAATCGAAATAAGCAAAAACCACCAAATAGAAATAGCAAGTCTGAACATAGGACTTGCTATTTCGATTCAGCAGAGAAGCACCATGGGAAGTGTGGCAACATGGCCCTCTGACAGGGCTATGTTGCCACCCAATCCCCTGCCTGGCTCTCACCTGGAGAGCCAGGCAGGGGAAAACAGCCCCTAGGGCAGGGACCCCCTGCCCTTCATCCCCTGCTGCTGGTGGGGCAGCAGGGGAGGGACCATGGGGCACCCCAGCTGCTGCCCAGATGGTGGATCTGGGAGCCAGTTAGTCCCGCTGCCCAGTCTCGGTGGCTGCCTGCTGGGTGGGAGTTGTGGGAGCTGGTTGGCCCCACTGCCCTGGCAAGCTGGCAACAGTGGAGGTGGCGGGTCCCCGAGCCAGCTGGATCCGCTGCCCTGGCAAGCCAGCAGCCGGGGGGGCAGTGGGGCCCTGAGCCAGCTGGACCCCCTGCCCTGGCTCGGTGGCTGCCAGCCGGGTGGCGGGGGCAGAGCACTCAGGGCGTCCTGGTCGCCCAGCCCCTGGCCGCTTGCAAGTGGTCAGGGGAGATGCCGGCTCCCCCAGCCCTTCGCAGGCTCCGCAGCCTGGGCAATTTCACAGGGAAATTATCTCCCCTGCCTGCTTGCAAGCGGCCAGGGGCTGGGGGACCAGAGCGCCCCCAGCGCTCTGGCCCCACCGCCTGGCCGGCAGCCACCAAGCTGGGGCAGTGGGTCCAGCTGGCTCGGGGACCCGTCCCCCCCACCCCAGCTGCCGGCTTGCTGGGGCAGTGGGTCCAGCCAGCTGGGGACCCGCCACCCCCCTGCACCCCCCTGCCCCTCCCCTCAGCACCCTGGCCATAGTACTGATTGGCTCCATGGCCAGGGTGCTGGGGAGGGTGGGACTTCCTCCCAGGATGCAATGCACCCTGGGAGGAAGGTCAATGTTGTATCTATATGTGGGGCATATCGATATAACAGAGCCAGACGTGCTTATTTCAAAACCACAGTTTTGAAATAACCCTCATTTCGATATATAACGAGGTTTTATTATACTGAAATGATTTTCCTTATTTCAAAATAAGAGAGCTCCTTGTTTCAAAATAAGGAAACATTGTCTGGACATGTCAGCTTTTAATTCGAAACAACAGTGGTTGTTTTGAATTAAAAGCCTCGTGTGAACACAGCCTGTGGTTCTTTCAGATGGAACTCTAAAATCTTTTGCTTGAATGGTGATAGTAAAGACTTTATGATATTTGTTGCAAGACTAAGCATTTGCTTGAATGTCCTTTGCCTTATTTTCCACAGTTGTGTAGTGGGACAGCTCTGTTCTAGGCCAAAGCTGACTGTACTACAGTGGTACACAGGATCAAACTCAGAGGCACTCTCATAACAGAAATCAATAGGCTCAGATCTAGCCTGTAGTTTACAAAATGCTATGAGAATTTACAGTGCTATACAAATTTAAAATATTCCCATTATCGTTTATCTCCTGAGATTGCTTTATAAACCATATAATCCTGTTTTAGCAGATTAAAGTACAGCCCCAAAAACAAAACGTCAAACCTACCCCCCACACACGCACACAAAGAAAAAAAAAACCTTGCCAATACTTTCCTGTGGATGTCATAATTCCACACTTGGTCCCTATTTTTCATAGACCATGAGCCATAAAGCATGGCGCCACTTTGAAAAGTGACTCTGTATAATGACAATAGTGGTTCTACTTTTTTTTGGTCTTAATTTCTTCATGCTCAAATTTGTTCAATTTACAAGCATTTCAAACTCAACCTGGAATTTAAGAATGAAGATGGGTTCTTTGTCCTCATATCACCAAAAATAAAAGCTTTCTGGGTCAAGTCAAATTCTCAGTTATGCAATTTTAGTATCTTCAGATCAAGGCCTTGGCTATACCTGCCCTGTGGTTATGCCCTCACTGATGTTTGGAAATAGACTGATACTGCCTGTGCTAGTCTTTTTTTCTGAAAAACTTCTATTGCTAACAGAGGCCCAGATCCACTGAGGCAGCAAGCAAAGAAGTGCTAATGTATGTAAGGCAGTGGTGGCCACTTCTGTCACCATACATAGTTTGTTGCTACCACATAATGGAGCTGCAGCACAGTTAGTAATGCCTCAGGACATTTTTCTTCTAGACAAAACCACTACCTTCTTCACATCACACCCTCAGTGATGTCTCTGAAAACCCCATTATCTTCCAACCATATGCTGAAGGCATGTCTACAATAGGGACACTACAGCAGTACAGTGTAGATGCTTCCTGCAGCAATGGGAAAGGTTTTTCTGTTGCTCTACAAATTCTCTCTCCTTCAACAATGGGAGCTGGGTGACAGAAGCATTCTTCCATTAACAAGGTTTTGTCTACGCTAAAGGTTAGTTCAGCATAACTATAGCACTCAAGGGCATGAATATTCCAGACGCAGATGATGCCCATGCAGCCCTCCACCCCTTATCTTCAGGTCATATCCTTAGTGATACCTGTGCAGATCAATTGCCAAAAATTTTGCCTTGTTGCAACATACCAAACAATTCTCCTGATGTTATATATATAAGGAGGACTGGCATACAGTTCCTTCCCGCTCACTTTGTTAGCGCTGCAGGTCTAATAGCAATGAAAAGTAATAATCTTACTTGAGTAACTAAGTTAAGCAGATCTGACTGAATACACTTAGGGAATAGATCAGCTGAGTAAGAAGGTGTTATTTTTATATTTTTTCAGATTAAAAGTGCCCTTTAAACTATAGTAGGAAGTCTGACTTTCAAAGAGATGAGGTCTTATTTTGCTCAATAACATGTGTTTTAGAATATTATTTTGCCATGATGCTTTCTTCATAAGGAGAAACATTTGAAGAACATGTACTTACTCTATCTCCTTTAGGACCTGCAGGGCCATGAGGACCAACTGGACCATCCATACCCTAAAATATTAAACAGACAAGTAATCAAAAACAAATGCCCTGTAATCTCTTACCAGTAGTTAACTGCACATGTATGCTAGCCAAGAACTGCCTTAGAATCAGTTCAGTTCCCCCTGTCTGAAAATACAGGCTGATGCTTTGAAATCTTATGTGCATTCAAATGCACCAGGTGGCTTTGAAAAATTCTCTCTCTAGACTGTTAGCTGAGATTTAGCTCATTTTTCTTCTAATTGGTTTGTACTGTATTATTTTGGTCAAGAGATTATACAGTTTGAAAATATAGCGTGAAATTCTTGCAGTAGGAGTTAAAGCAATTAAACATGGAAGTTTATACAAAGAATTGTGTAAGTCACATATAAGATGATGAATGATAGACTTAAGAAGGTGTTTAAATACACAGCAATGTTGTTCCTTCACTTTTTCCCTTCTTTCTTCATCATTTTAAATGCCACAGCATTTAACATTTGTTTTAAATATCAAAAGGCTTATGACAGAACTGTAGCAGTTCTGCACTGCTTTTAAAGACTCTGTATTTACCTGCTCTTGTGAAGTTAGTATAAAACTCATCAGGCTTCTTTTTGTAGAGGGAAGCCTCACTCTAGTAGAACAAGCACTAGCAAAACCATTACTATTTTACTTTTCCATTTTTGCTTTCATAGCTGAAAGATCATGCTCCAAGCACTGCATGCATTCCATTACTGAAGTCAGATGGAGAAGCACAAGCAGAAGAAAGAAAAAGGAAAATATATAGCATGCTCCGCTCAAAAGGCAGTTCTCCTTCCATGGGACTGGAAATCTAGTCTCGGTGACAAAGCTACAATTCCTAAGACCAATAGAAATCAAGGATGGACATAAAGCTCAAGAAACAAGATGAATATACTTAGACGCACTGAGCTATGTCCTCATTTAAATAGATTTTCCTGTACAGCTATATAGCTAAGCTAGCTTCAACCAAAATTCCAGCCCAGAATGCATTTCTAAGATTCAGGGCCTCATCTACAGCGCACTGCCCTACTTGTTTCCAGCTGCTAACCTGAAATAAGACGTTCTTCAGATTCAGCATCATGTAAGTTGCCTGAAAGGTTTTTGCCCTCATTCCATGTAAGTGACATGTATAAAGTAGATAAACAGGACCACTGTGAAACACATAGACTCAGTAGCAAAGAATGACACAGGAATGCAAGGGACTCACCCGGGGTCCTGGCTTTCCGTCTAAGCCAGATGCTCCCTATATGATGAGTTGGAAGCATGGATGATGGGTATAACACGAATGACAAGAATGTGAGATTAGTAAGGGGTGCTGATGAATAAACATAAACATTTACATACTGTGTTTAAGTTACAGGTTTCAGGAATGAGAACCACATTATTACAACATGTTAGTTAAAAATTTACATACAACATTAAAAGCCTGATTGTGATCTCAGTTACATTGTTTCTACTTTGATTTAATACCACTGACCTGATGGAATTACTTCTGATCTACACCAATGTATGTGAGATAAGAAGGAGGCCCTAGATATATTAGCATTACAAACTTCATACATTATGGTGTTTCTTCTGCTTTAATTTACAAATACTTAATTTATAAATTAATACCAAGTTGTCTAATGTGGATTATAAAATAATGAAAATATTGACTGCTCTACTTTCCAATTAAAATAAAATATACATTTTAACATCTATAGGAAGTGTTTAAATTGAAGAAAATTGTGTTAGATCACCTAGAAAATCCTAGTGCCCACTACAATGGTTTTATTCATTTTCAAGAGCCCAGTAGATAATGAAGTTGTCTGTTTTTTCCCCAACAAATTACAACTGTAGAGCATGATCATTATGATTGATGAATCTAATTGCACGCAGCGAGCGTAGATAATGTTTTGGACTTCAGGCTGTTCAGTTCAACATCCCTGGGGACTGGATGACCCCTGGTGGATTCTAATGTGAATAACATAAGGCTAGTACACTGGAAACTATTTGTGGGATTATCAAAGGGACCTTCTCAACTTGAAAACAGTGTTTCACTGAATGAAACTAAAATCTTTTTGGTAAAGGTGACATTCTTTAGAGTCTTCTTGAAAATCTTAAAAAGCTTTTGACCAGATTTTCTTTAATCATTTTTTAAATGATGCTATATGCTAGACCCACTCAACAACAGGGGAAACAGACTGACTATAAAGTAAAAAACAATGAAACTGGCTTTTCACAAAGTGCTGTCAAATGCATAAAGAAAACACACTAAAATTTGTTTTTCATTTAATCATTTTCAGCTTTGGTGTCTCTTGTAACAAATTTTTCTGATAGAAATGCAATTTTTTAAATTCTATCATTTCCCTTTATGATAAATCTATGCTGAGTACCTACAATGGGAATTGTTCTGTACAGTCTGAGGCAAAATAAAAAACCCAGCATCCCTGACTGAAGAAGGAATACTTTAAAATTCTGCAAGCCAATTCCCAAGGTCTTCAATCAGATTTCACTCAGTCCTTACTCAGGAAAACCCCCAGCTTTAGTGGCAGTTGTTCAAGGAAATATCACTGAGGATACATTAAAATCAAAACACAAAGTGTTTGATAAAAGCACATTTTAAAGCAAACACCACAAAACATTCAAACCACAAGATGATTAATGTGATGGGGCTGACAGCATCCTTGTGAGGCTATTAACCCTGTCAAGTGACACATGACAAAAAGAAACTGACAGCACTGTGTGTTACAGGATGTGACTTTGGACAATGGTACAGACTCTGGGTAAAACAAAACAAGACTGATGTTCTGCTCCAACAGGACAGTTTATAAGTGCTGTTGAGTAAACCAGAGTTGTTGGTTGAAAGCAGAGAGAAAAGTCTGTGATTTGCACTGAAATGGAATAGTTTTTTTTACTTACTGGAAGACCAAGGGGCCCTCTGTCACCCTTTTGACCCGGTTCACCCTTCAATCCTTTCAGACCATTTAACCCTGGTTCACCCTAGATGTAAAAGTATAAATGCCAATTTTTGGGTGCTACCATGGGTATTTAAGCTGGGACAGAAGACAGCCAGTCTCAGAAGTAGATGCAAATTCCAGTTCAAAACAATAAGGTCTTTTCAGGGTAAGGTACTAATTCAGCATTCACAGTTTATTGGTGATTTTCATGGAGATATCGTAGTGACCTGTGCTAAAATATACAATAGGCAATTATTGGTCATGTTAAATATGATTGGAAGTTGAAATAATAGAAGAAACTCTGCTGCGCAAGACTTTCTTGAATCACTTCTAAATAATTATTAAAGTATTTGTCTGATGTGGGGGGTCATTTGTAATTTTCCTCTGTTTTTTGAGCTTCTTCTAGGCCGCACATTTCTGCTCTAGGCTGAAAACTCCAGCTAAAGAGAAACCTTGCATAAGTGTATCAAAAATTGCATTTTGTTCAGATTAGTGCTAACTGCACCGAGAGTGGTTGAAAGGTACATTTTGCATGGAAGCACATTTCCTTCCAAGCAGAAACTGGAATTTGCAACATGGTCTTATGTAAAGATACTTTAAACCTTTAAGCACACATATTTCAACAGGAGATTAAGAGGAGCAGTGTGTTGTACTGGGACAATACATTTTAAGGGCCCATGCTTCACTGATCTCACCAAAAAAAAGCTGTATTAGAACAAAAGATGTGTAAAGATTGTGATTATGAACTTTACATAGGCATTGCTGTATTAAATACTGGTGGACCTACAGGAGCATGAACACATCTTCACAGCATGTGAACTACTGCAACACAGTGGTTCTACAAACAACTCAAGGCACTAATGATCCTGGCTGACAGTGAGAAATGGGACTGCACAGGAGTCTTTGTGCCCTATTCCCAGGTTACTTTCTGCTGCACTAAAAACCCAAACCATAAAAAAAATTATTCTGTGCTTCTGTGTTAAGTGATGACTCCTTTATACTCTGCCTAAAACTAGGAGCCATCTCTCTATTTTTTCTTCATCTGACATAAGGGAAATGTCTACAATGGAGGCAGAAGTTGTAATTTCCAGCTCAAGCAGACATATTTTTCAGACCAGCATAAAGTGAACAGATAGCAACTAATAAAAACCAGAACAGAGACAGGCGGTAAGGCGTACATACATAAGAAAAGGTGCCAAATCTCAGGACTGTCCCTATACAATCAGGACATCTGGTCTCCCTCGAGCGGTAGCACCAAAAATCCTGACATTTTGGAAGCAGAAGTACCACAAAAATCTGAGTATGAGGTCAGAAGTTTGAGGAAAAACATGTCTGATGTGAAAATGAAACAGACCTGAGTTCTGAAGA
Organism: Podocnemis expansa; assembly: GCA_007922195.1. Lineage (NCBI taxonomy): Eukaryota > Metazoa > Chordata > Testudines > Podocnemididae > Podocnemis > Podocnemis expansa. The sequence goes on along the minus strand of ML681966.1, from coordinate 59,102,667 downwards.
CCATTCATGACCCAATGCCTGGGAAAGTTTGACATACTCTAACTGTGTTCACATGTTAAAAAAGGATATTTCTGCCTCATCCTCCATACCTCAAAATCCACATAACCCCTTTTTAGAAAGATGAGTATGAAAAGAGAAATGTAATTATTCCAATGGGTCTGAAACTCTAATTCTAGTGCAGACAGCAGGTTGTTAGGGGATTCATTATGTCAAAGTGCTATAATACTTATAATATTTTTGCTAATGTGTTAATTAAATTAAAATACAAATTAAAACCTGGTTTCTTTTAACCCTTCCAAAATCCTCCATGCTTTCAGGAAACTGGCTGTGGTGGGTTTTTGTTTGTTTGTTCATTTGTTTGTTTTTAAGACTTTTACAGGGCTTCTGGGATATGTGTGAGTGTTTCTGCACTTAAACATATGCCAGGGATGAGGGATTGTTTCAAGCAGCACTTAGATCCACTGTCATCTGTAGTGGAACTCATGGCCAGGACTGCGGGCAGTGATCAGAGATGGGAGAGCGTGCCAAGGAAGAGAAAAAGAGGCGTATCTGAAATCAAATTTACTTGATTTCACCTCTTCTGTGTACAACACACTCATCCTCTGTGTTCTAAAGTGTAAATTTAATGCGATTTTAAAAAGCAGTAATGAGAATAGCATGAAAGTGGCACCAGGGAACAGGAGGCTTGATAGCTGAATACCAGTTTATAATCACCATTATATAAACCTAATCTCATTTATACTCATGTGAAATACACACAAGAAGTGACAAATCATTGCAGTAAAAAAAGAAATCATTTAACTTTCACTTTAAATATCTGCTTAAAGGCTTAAGAATATCAGAAAACTTTAACAAATAAATGAGACAAAGAACACAACATAGCTGCATGCTTCATTCTGATTAATAAAGAACATAGCACAACACATTGCAGACTTAAAGAATCAAGGGCAGTTATTTTTACCTTTGGGCCAGGCAGTCCATGTGGTCCCTGAAAATAAAGATTCCATCTCTGAATGAAGGAAATACAGGTTGGTTGACCTACAGTTTTGTCCTCACAAAATAAACTGTGGGTGTCAATATAGTTAGCTGCACCTCTTACATACCCCATTGGGGGAACACATATCCACAATTCATTCCCTCACTTCCCAAGAACTTTGGATTAGGATCCAAATACAGATCCAGAATCCATAGGTTGGACCCATCTGTAATAGTCATATTCTCTCATAGCTCTTTCAATAAGCAAGCATTATGATGAGGAGAGGAAAAAAACAAAAAGACTTACCATAGGGCCTGGTGACCCATGTGGCCCCGGTGGTCCTGGCGGTCCTATGATCTAAATATAAAAGTGATGTCATAAGTTCATGTAATGACATTCTAAGTTCGGGTTGTCCCCCTTACAAATACAGGAAGTCAGACACTTTCTCCAGCTCCCTGCTAACATCATTTATCACCATTCAGATGAATACTGCAGAGTGCTGCAACTGCTTAAGAACCTCTCAGCTGGGAGAAGACTTTGAAAAGTAATAGCATAAGTTGCACATATATATGGCAGCTTTATCTTGGTATTTGGAGTGTGTTACAGACAAGGTTATTATTCTCATTTACTGGACAGAGTATCAGAGAGAAAAAATACCATGCCCACTGTCATTCTTTAATTCAAATGCAGGGCTGCAAACAGAATGCAGGTCTCCCGTCTTTTAGTCCTCCACTCTGTTAGATAATTTTAAAACATTAGCTACTAGTAAATGTCTTCAAATCCTGATTGAGTAGTGATGCTGTTGGCTCTTTCATTTTCTGGTACATATTTCCCGCTCTACTTGCAATCTATATTCTATAAGAATAGAGGGGGATGCTGTGATGCCATGCCATGGTTCCTTTCCAATCCTGATCAATAGAAATAAAAGCTAAACAATTTACCTTAAATCTCAGGACATGTCCAGATCACCTTTTTCTTCCCCTTTTACTTGATTTAGTCTACTTGCACAAATGTTCAGGTTTAATCCGAATGATGAAGTCAGTACCACAGGTAATCAGGTTATCCAGCTTTCAGCATGTGCTCATTACATGCTGGTTTACTTTACTTATCCCACCAAATCCAGGAAGGAAAATTTCATTATGGTATTTATAACATTTAACATCACTTCTTATTGGGCTCAGTCCAAAATACTTATGAATGAGCAGTGTGAGATCGGTGCTGAGCCACTGGCAGGGCTGCTGGGCAGCATGGCCAGTTCTAGGGCTTAACATACAGCACTAATGACTTTTCCAGCCACTCTTCCAAGGTTAAGTATGGTGTCAACAGAGCATGTTTTAAACTATAAAATAGAAGGAAGAAAGAAGGGTTGATAATGGCTGGTGGGAATTTCCAGGCAGTGGAAAGGGGCAGTGAAGCCTCCGATGGGAAGAAGGAAAGGAGGATGACTGCCATGGCTGTATTCTCCAGGGAATAAGTTTTTTTACAAAAGCACTGCTTGGAAATTCAGGACATTTGCTCCAAGATCTTTGAGTTCCACAAACACACCCACTTTGGAAAGTAACAAATTGATTTTTGTTTCAGAGACAGATTGAGACATTTGTGGTCTGTAGTGAGAGGTAGAATCTAGCGGCACCAAGACAGAACTGGGAGCCAGCAACTCTTGAATTCTTATCCTAGCTGTAATACTGACTGCCTGTCACCTTGGGCAAGATGCTTAAACTTTTGGCTTCAGTTTCATAATCTATAAAACTGAGACTAGGAATAGCCATTTATAGTACTACTTTATCAATATTACAGAATTGCAATAGATAATGTACAGGATACGCCATAAAAGGTTTCAGTGGAAAAGTCATGATTGCCGAGATTGATAAGCATATTTATAGGGATATATCAGTTTTGTATTACAATTTCTAAAGATGTATGGTCTACCTGTATTTCAAACTTATACTGTGTTTGTGGGTGATACCCCTGGACAGGATGGCAGCAGCGATAAGCCTGCTCAATGGCCCATCAAGGAAACTCAAATATGCAATGAATCCATGAAAGAACCCAGGGGCTACAGTTTATGAGTCATCAGGACACATAAGAACATTTTTATGGACAAAGGACTGAGGCTTTTTCATGCAATGTGCTGTGTGACTGTATCTGGCACAAAGGAAACACAAGCCTCAGGGTGCAAGTTGCACAATCTCCTTCCTGCCTTCATTCCTGCTTCTGCCTCTGGATCAACTATTCTACATCTGAATCTGTGAAACAGAGGACAGAGACCCATCCAGGTACTGGATGTACTCCAGAGGAACTGTACAAATCTTTAAACTCCAGTACTGCTAAGACTCTGATACATATGGACATGGAAATCATTTCTATGTATCAGGTTGCTTTGACAATTTACCATCTCTCTGCTCATTTGTTTCTTTTATTTTATAATACATTTTTAGCTTTATTACTAAGGGATTGGCTGGCAGTGTGATATTTTGTGTTAGATGAAAACCATTACTTAGCTGCTGATTTGGCTGATCCTTTGGGGATCAGGAGAACATTTTGGTAAAGAGAACAGAGTTTTAAACCACTTATATCTTTACTGGACTAGTTGCTGATTGGGAGCCAGAGACTGAAATGCACTAAACAGGTCTGTGTATTTCTTGTTGTAGCTTCTTGATAATTAATGTGGGAAATCAAGAGCGCTCTTTGTGACTGGTTGGAGAACCTTAGTTCAGTTATCCAACAGTTCTGGGAGAATCTGCACTCTTTTGCAGCTTGCCTTAACCTTGTCATTTTCAGGTGGGCTACGCTAGGCATGAACAGGTCAGAACTTACATCATGGGAGCCCTGTGAGGCTTTCATTGATGTTATAATATTTTAAAGAGCCATATACACATGTGATACTGCACACACATACTCATGTGAGTTATACTGTATATTTCCATGAAACTATTCATGTCAGCAAAGAGGCACGCATGCATAAATACTTCCAAGATCAGACTCTAAGCCATTAAGAACCTGATATAATGCTCAACAAAGTCAACGAGAGTCTTTCACTTGGCTTTGGATTGAGCCTCCCATCATTATAGCCCTTCAAAGATCTGCTTTTCATCTGCGCCTTCAAGATACCCACAGTACAAAGCTGATAGATACATAAACAGATTGCTGAAACAGGAAATTTCCATCTGTCTTCTCTCTCTCACATATCTCTCTACGATTCAACACAAGAATGAATAGCTTCTATTTTCTCTGAAGCCAGTCAGAGTCTTGTCCATGACTTATATAGGGATCTGGATTCTTACATAGTTTTTAGCTGCATAGTATAGGACTAAGTTAGTAAGGAAGTGGCCTGTTTACTAGAATTCTGTATAGTTAAGTGATTCTTAACTTAATGTCCATACTGTCCATGCCTACCTTGCCCATCTGGTTATTCATGGAATGAAACATTTTGAAAACCAAGAAGTAGGAACTGTGGGGGCTGGGGGAGAGCTCATCCATGAAGGTTCCTCTCCTTCTCTAATATAAAATGTTTCTCAGATTGCAAAGTTGGAGAACAACTGCCATAATAATGAGCACATCACAACAGCATGGCAAGACTTACAGAAGGACCTTGAGGACCAGGCAAACCAACATCTCCTTTTTCTCCTTTCATACCATTAGCTCCCTAAAAAATCATTAGAAAGAGTTATTGAACAATTTTTGTCGTATTAACAGTTGAATTCACTCTAGTGAAAAGAACATATTTTGTCATTAAATATTTGTTTTTCACAATAAGGGTACTGTTTACAATGGAACTATATTCATACTTGCCAACATGTATTATAAGTGGATGCCTTCTGCAAAAACTGATGATAGCCACTAACTTCTAATCTATCAATTTCAAATATTAATTCTAAGATGTATGGTTAAAATACAGACAGATTGGACATCACAAAGTTCTCTCTCTTGTAATTATACTGATTTTATTACATACTGGACACATGAGTGTGTGCGCCAATATATGTGCACACACTTTCCGTATACACATATTTATATGTATATTTATACCCCCACATATGTATACATAAACTATATTATATATATATAATCCTGATATAAATGCAAAAAATAGACTTTTCCTAAGTGTTTATGCAATTTCTCTCCATCAAGAATGAGTCAGCCACTAAAGTTCCTGGTATCACAATATCTTTCTTTCTTTTGCAATCAAGCCACTCATTTCTCCCAAACTTTATCACATTTATTTTTATCAAAGTTCTGCTGAGATGGATGATTCTTACAGTGAACAAATACATTTGCTCAGCATACCAGCTAATCTTCATCTTTCCGAAGTGAGATTTTATTTGTCTACAACTTAAATGAAAACCTATGACAAATAATCTTTTGATGTAGCATTTATGCCTCCTCCTAGACTAGAGATGGAACAAGTAACACTCTCATTTTAATGTTTTCTGCTACTTCTGCAATTTACAAACACTTAAGAATTACCAAATGTAGGAAATGGCATTAAAAAACTCAAATTAACTTTCAGCTAAATTAAAATAATTTTGCATACTTACTGGTAAACCTGGCAGTCCAATTCCTCCCTTTTCTCCTGGCAGGCCAGACTCACCCATGTCCCCCTTTGAGCCTTTAGGACCCTGAAAAATCATATTTCTATTTTGAAAGTGACATGTATAATGTTCACACACCAATAAAATCCTAGATTTGTTCAAGGATAAACTAATAAAACCTGGAGTGACTTTCTGCCTCTTACAGGAATGAGCTTATTTGTTATCAAGCATAATATGGGATCACATAACTTGTCACAAATGGCTACATCAAGTGACTATAAATTCTAAGTCCACCCCATTCCCAACATACAATGAAATTATTTCCTCAAAAAAGCCATAATTGTTCATAGGGTCTGGCACTAAGCTGATGTATCCATGCTGTACCTGCTCCCCCTCAGCTCCTGGAGTTCCTCGGGGCCCTGGTTCACCCTGTAAAATGTAAGGTAAAATTGCTTTATCTTCCCTTAATAGTCCAATTACTGGTGAGATGAGACTGTACTAAATAAGTTAGGTTGGTCAGTAACACCCCTGTTCCCATATTTTAGCAGTGCACAACAGCATGATGAATGACACAGCCACACATTACCCTGCAGAGAATATGAAAAGCCGTATCATTTTATCAAACATTTTCTGGAAGTTCATCTGTTGCAGTATCGATATGCATAGAATACTTAAAATAGGCCCTGCTTGCTAGTAAGGTAGATAACACTGCCATCTAAGTCAGTGGTTTTCAAACTTAGGGTCGGGACCCAGTACTGGGTCACTGACCCTCAGGCACTGGGTTGCAGTACCACCTGCTGCCACCGCCAAAAGACTGGACTGCATTGCTGAAAGTTGTAATTGCTGGGTCGTGGGCATAAATGATTTTTTTCAACTGGGTCATGAGAAAGAAAAGTTTGAAAACCATTGATCTAAGTTGTGTGAGGCTCAGAAAGCGGCACAGAGTGATTGCAAAGCCATTGATTTATACAGAAGAAAAATTCAACCACCTTCCACCTCAAAAACCCAACCACTCTGCACCATTCAAGTCAAATGGGAGTTTTATCATTGACATCAATGGGCATAGGCTTAAAGCCCTGATCAGTGGTTTAGGACCTTCAATAATGTTGCTGGAAGACCCTTTAAATTTTCTTCCCTGGTTAATTTGACTGTGTCCATCAACCAGGGAAGAGCCTCCCTGACCCAACAGAATGTGATTCTTGAATGTGATTCTCAAGGAAAGAGATGATGCATATGGGAAAATGGGTAGGGCCTTTGGTTACAGCCTGTGAAAGGCCGAATTCTGCTTTACCTGGCTATTTCTGAGGGGAAAAGTATACTATTGGATAAGGGAGCAACTATAGCATCTATACCCCCAGAATTTCATAAAGCTACCCTAGACTAGGAGCTGCAGAGACCTTTTGAGCTGCGTGGACCCTACTTAAATCTATTTCTGTGCCCTCACATATACTACCCATCATCATGAGAAACAAAAAGACACGAGCTTCTCACAAATACTTGCACTGACTCACTTACATCTATATGGGCATTTGGTAAAAAGCCTTTAAATAAGAGAACAATTTTGATAAAACAAAACTGATGAATTTTTCCATGACATCAGGAGCTGTGATGACCATAACTGATGAATTTTTCCATGACATCATGAGTTGTGATGCATCATAAATTTAAAACAAATGGATTGTTTCCAAGGCAGGCTAACATTACACAGTATGTGCTCTTCACAAGAACTCAATCATTAAGAGAATTTGCTGCTACCCAAACCAGACTTCCTGGAGGACACACTACATGATAAGGTCTTAAGAACTATGATAATTATGTCTTTATTAATCAGTTAGCTATCCTATGCCAGCTCAGGAAGGATTGATGGTTCACTCAACATATTCTGTTTTTGTTTTGGGTTTTTTTTTTTGTTTTTTTTTTTAAAAAAAGGCCATTTTATAAATGTAAGTGATTTAGATTGTGTAAACAAAACACTATTTGGAAAATGCACAGCATGCAGCTCCTCTATACTGTACTTAAATATGTGCATCTTTACACACAAAATATAGAACTATAAGAATTTGACTGGACTTTGAATTGCAATTAATAAATCTTATTTAATTAGTCATCTTTTATATGAAAAATATGTGCAGACAGAGAGACAGCAAGACTGTGTTCTATTTTTTATAAATTTACTGGAGTGGAATCTATTTGAGTCTAAACTGCTTTGATTTGCTGAAATAATCTGACCTGGTCCTAGGACTTATACTTCTCGGCATTTATTTTTCCCTCCCATATTGTATATTTTCCATCTTGAAGCCTCTGACAAAGTGGGACTTCTCCTACAAAAGCTCATGAAATACATAAATTTGTTACTTTTTTAACAATGCCACAGGACTCCTCATTTGTTTTTGCTGAACTAAACCAACATGGCCACCCCTCTGGAAATTATCTGTATAAGTGAATCACATGAGTAAGCAAATGAAACACAGAAAAGAGAACTGCACAGATCATGTTTTTTGGTTCACTGGCAATTTTGAAGATTTGAAAAAATCATTTTGGGTTAAAAAGCACGTTTTTTTTCATTTTTGAGCTTTTTTTTTCATTTTTCTCCAATAAAAAATTGAAGCATTTGAAAATTCTGAAAATGAAACTTTAAAAATTTTAAAGAATTTTGTTTAGTTTCTTTTCTGATCAAAACAATTAGATAAAATCAACATGACTTTTAAAAATATTTTAGTGTCTTCCAAACTACATTTTCACTGGAAAAAGTTTTAGTTAAAAAAATGTAACCTAGCTCCATTAGAGAATTCCTAGACTATTGTAAGAGGATGTATCAAATAGGAAAGATCACCTTTGGTCCTGGTGCTCCTTGAGGTCCGGGTGGCCCTGGTGGACCCTAGAAGCAGAACAGATAAGTCCATTAGTTTTGAACCATTTAAATTCTTGCAGAACATATTGGATATGCATCAGTACGAACTTCACCATTGTTAACAAAATAACCAGTCTTTCTAAGAAAATGTTATTAACACAGGGAAGAACCAATACCAGCTACAACACAAAGCTGTTAATTTATGACACCTCTCAACAGACAACATGGAGTCACAAAAACCTATGTTAAAACAGCAATGCATATTTCTAGCTTTGAATGGATGAAGGGCCTATTGCATCCACTGACAGCAATGGCAAAGCTTCCACTGGTGCAAGTAGGAACAAGATTGAATTCCAAAGTCCAAAAACTTTAAAGCTGACTTGCGGTCCTCATTCAGGACCCACTGAAGTCCTTCTAGATTCCAATTCCAAAGGACCTTGGGTCAGGAGCTGTTGCTAAAAGGTGCTGAACATCTCCTGAAAGGTGCTTAGCGTCTTCAAGAGTATTCAGTGCTTCACAGAATGAGGACACGAGTCTTTAACTCATCCCCTTTTGTCTAGTAAGTGCAGCAGAAAAACCCTATAAAATGATTTACTGTTCTGAATGCTGCACAGTGGGGGGTGGTGAACAGGTGTGCATTAAAAAACACAAACAAATTCCATCGGTATTACAAGTGAATTTGCAAAGATGACAAAACAGATCTAATGAAAATGTTAGAGATGAACAATTAAACAAAGAAGAGGGAAAAAAGCATTTAATTTGATCAAGTCTGCAGTTCCTTTGGAATCTAATTCTGCAAAATCCTAAGAGCGCCCTAGGACTTATTGGACACCCTAACTTTCCAGTGAAGTCACACACACAGTGGTACACTGTGGCACAATGTGCATATGTCTCTACTGGGAGTGTATGAGAGTGCAGGGCCCAGCCTTCTGCAGGACATGAGCTTAAGTACTAGAAAATCCTCAATATTACATATTACAAGTTCTTTTAACAGTGTTTGATAAAGGACTAAATTGCCACACTAAATCCCTCTCATATATTCTTTCTTGTAAACTGAAATAGGCCATTTTTAGGGAAAAAATGAAAACCCCTTTGTAAGTTTTGGTCAATGAAGTTTAAATCAATATGACTTAAAATAACCGAACTGTTTACCCTGAAAAATAAAGTTGAAAGGGGAAAGTTACCTGGGCCCAATTCTGGACTTCTTGCACACTCAGAACAGCTATTTAAATTATTGAGAGATTTGAGAGTGGAGCAGATAAAGGATCTGGCCTTGTGGTCTGTGATGCATAGTGGCAATAAGAACTGCACATCCAATCTATCTCCTATTTATATCAATGGGAGTTTTATCATTGCTCAATAGGAAGAGAACTGGGCCTTCATTTTCAACAATATGTTCACTGAAGTGAAATTTTAGTGATCAAACATGGTGATGAGAATGGTCTACAGCAGATGAATGAAGATACATCCTAAAATCAGCAGAAGGATGAACATGCAATTACACACAGTAACATAGCAACAAAGCACAGTAAGTCATGCAGTAGGAATTACCGTGACAGTTAGGGTGGTAATCCTCTGTTGGCAAAATGCATTAACAAAATACAATGTTATCAGATATGGATATTGAAATAAAATATTTAACTTGTTTAATAATAAACTTCAGAGAAACTGTGCAGTATCTGTGAGATACCATGTCTGCGAGAGCTAATGTAAAAGGAACACAATCACCAAGGTCCAAGCCTGCAATCGGTATCAGTGGTTTACCCCCCATTAATTTGCACAAGAGTTTTAAGAGAGTAAATACTGAAGGATCTGACTATAAATTTTCAGGTCCAAATAGGATGTTCCTTAACAATAGTAGACTCTGATGGGGAAAAAGCTTCTGGTTCCTATCTGTATGTCTCTATTAACCTTCCGTACCTCTCCTTTGTCAAGAGCTGTTATTTTGAGTATGATCTAAAGATCTGCCCATTTTGAGGTCTCTGCTTGTTCTGTCATTAACAAATACAATTCCTAGAGCTGCAAGGCTAGTAGTAATAACAGTTCACAAACCAATATGTTCTAAAGTGATTAAGTGTTAAATGTGAAGTTGTTGATACACAATATCAATCATGTTAATTTCAGCTCCATATAAAACATTTGGAAGATGGGCAGATCAGCGTTTTCATAATGGAAAAGGCAAAATATATTAGTTACCTTATGTTTCACACACAATAGTATACACAGAAAGTAGTGAAAATAGTCAAAAGCTAACAACATATTATTTGGTTGTACTGTTTAAACACAGGATGGGCCATATCGCGCTTGACTTGCTCTCATAGGTTTTTCATGTGACAACTTGCACAAATAAAGCAGGCAGTATCTAGTCAAGAAAATTGTTTTAATCTGGTCCAGCAAAGATGTTTATACATTGAATGTATCTTTTAAAAAATAAGATTCTTTTGTCTCAGTTTAATAGGCATATACACAGATAGTATTTTTAAAAGAACTGTACAATCAACAACTTTTTATTTTTTATAAAATTGGAACTCTATTTCAGTACAAGCTAACTCTGGAACTCAAGTCTCTAGCAGATTGCATTTTATATGGTGGTGCAATTGCATTCATCCTATATATGGAAGGATTTACAGAGTTTTAAAATAGCAGAAAATTCAATTCTGCTAATTTACAGGACAAAGAATTAATTGTACCACATGTAGTGATTTATAGTTTTCATATTCTCAATGAAGCATTTTTTCTAGCTGTATATTTAAAATTTTAATACACAAAGCATCTGATTCTGCAGCTCCTACAAAGGTAAAATTTCCACTTCAACTATTCGCTTTTGTCTTTGTAAGGATAAGGAGCAGGCCCAAAGGGAGACTCAAGTATGAATTTTGTGTCTAGTCCTCTAAATCAAAGGTACGTGAACTCTACTGGATTCTTGCTTGAACTGTGGTGATAATTTCTTTATTTCCATTTCCTGTGTTAAAGGACTGCTAGACTGCTTTAGGAATTTTTTCCCAAATTGCATAAGAATGCAGATAGAAGTGATGGATCCTGTGAACTCTTAACTTCTGTCTATGCTCTGAAAGATACTGAGCATCCACTGAATACTGAAAACTCCCATTATTGTCAGTGGAAGCTGCAAATCCCAGAAGCCCAAGAATTTGGCACAATGAAAATTGGGGGTGAGTGCTTGCCATCTCATAGGACTGAACTAGTAGTTAGCAGAACCACTGCAGATTTAAGCACTGTGTTGATACATTTTTTTGTTACACAGCTTGTGCCTATTCAGTGAATCTTATTCACATGCATTGTTTCGTATCCTACATCACAGAGTGATGACTGTTTGAAATTAATATCCAAAGAGGTAGTAGCCGTGTTAGTCTAGTTCAGCAAAACTCCTTGTTTGTTTTGTTTGAAATAATTAACCCAGAGCCCGATCCTGCTAACACTGAAGTTAATGGTAAAAATCTCAAATGACTTCAGTGAGATCAGGATTAGACCCATAACGGGGCAAATTCTGCCCTGAGTTACATATGCACAACTCCCTTCACTTCAGTGGGGCCACATCAGTATAATGGAGAGTAAAATTTGGATCAATTCATATATAATGAAATAAATCACAGTTCCTAAAATACTGCCAATTACTTTGTCATATCTTGCATACCACCCTGGTATTTGGCTTTCATATAAACATCCACTCACCCCTTTTGTAAAACACTTGTTCTTCTAGGGCTGAGTAACCAAGACCACCAATGCTCGTCTATTTAATATATTTACTGCTAAGTATCATAATTCAAGTTGCTAACAATGCACAGCGAGCTAATGGAATCAAGTGAGTTGGTTTCCAAACCTCAAAGTTTCTACTCTTTTACATTTTGTGGAAAGAGGATGAAGAAGAGTAGAAGGAAGAAGAAAAAGACAAATGAAGATGGTCAATATTATTGTATTTGAACTGAAAAGCAGATACTTCAGTGGCATCTGTGTAAGTGGCTTATTGATGAATTCTGCACCAACAGCTGTGGAGCCAATCAATCAATCAGTTCTATCCTAATCAGCTGATGTTAATACAGTCCAGGAGATACACAGTTCATTCCACTCACCATTGTACCAAGGAAACCCTTTGTCTTACACCACATAGAAAATCTAGCTGCCAAGCACAGGAGATTCCAAATTAATAAATCTTTAAGATACTATGGTGGAGTGATTTCACACCTTATACAAAAGAAAAAATGTAATTATGCCAAAGCACCACTTTTTCCTGTATTAAATCATTTGAGCTTCTTTATGCTCACATACCTGCAGAGCTTCATGGATATTGCCATTGTAGTCAATTATCTCCGTTGCACCTTGATCACCTTTTTGTCCAGGTGGGCCCTGTAAGACATCCCCCAAACACCACATTATTTGAATCAAGAACACAAACTCTTATTGCTCATTGACTGATTGTTCTAAGCTTAGTCTGTCAAGACTGTTATTCCAGTCAGAACTTCTTTGCAAGATCTCTGTGAGTTGTAAAGTTCAGCAGTGTTAAGATTCAGTTTGATTGGCCCATGACAGAGATGAGAGTCAGAAGCAAAGTTTAGATTTGAATCTTGTGTCTCCATTCGGACTCCATAACTCATTCGTTTCTTTCTCATATTTTCATTGAATGGGGTTTCAGAGCAGTGAGGCTCATTCTATCTAAGAAAAGAAATACTGACACAAGCCTTCATTCACACTACTGTTGGAACTGTGCCAGGAACAATGCTGCCAAAATACAATTATTGCAAGCATATTTTTATATGGTTTCCAAGTCTTAATGTGGAGAAGGGTTGTTTTCTGATACTTGTGCTTTTCATTCATTCCCTGAACTTTTCTTCTGGTCACGATACATTATATTAATCATTTTATAACATTTTCAATAAATCACAGCATGCAAAAGTTAACCTAAAGCCAAAGGTTGTTTGAACAGGAATTTTAAAAAGATAAATACAAATGAGTCAATTGTAATACAGGGATCGTGCTGCAAAAGGTAACACCAATATATGAAACCATTTAGGCAAACCAATGAATGGAGTGTTGCATCAGTCCTACTCTCTTGGTTCATATGAGTAAAACAAGCAGACTTATGAAATTTTGCAAACCTCACACAAGATCTCTCAATCCAGAATCGCCTATCCTCAGTCAGTTTACCAATCTGCTCTTTCTCTTTCACAGTGAAAGCCTGAGGGAGAGGTGATTTTCAGATAGGTGGGTTCTAGACTAATTTGGAATTTACAGGTTAAAGCCTAATTACACTTTAAACTTCAGCTGGAAATCAAGTGATTGCTACAGCAGGGCAAATGATAGCCAAACAGCACCCAAGAACCACTAATAATTTATGCAGCATTGTTGTAGCCGTATGAATTCCAGAATATCAGAGACACAATGTGGCAGAAGTTATATCTTTAATACACCAACTTCAGCTGGTGAGACAGACAAGATTTTGAGCTCACACTGAAGCTGGTCCAGTAGAAGATTTACTAATCATGTAGAGGATGACTTATAACATAGGTTTTCCTGTTGACATTGAACTCCCATTAGCAACCTTCTTTATCCCACAATATGTTAGCAACAACCATGTTTGGCCATGGCTGGTGCTAACTCGCTTTCAGCTGTAGTTGTTGACTTGGCCTACATTTAATAATGAAGGTTCCCCATTGGGCAGCTTAAAACAAAGTACACTGAAGTACACTTACCTTTGGACCTATTGGTCCTGAATTGCCTTTGTCCCCAGGATCGCCCTATGTAAAAGTAGTATTTGAAAGCAAAAGAAAAAAAACACCTCTTTACATATTTGTATTGCCCTCTAAATCAAGACTTACAAGAGAACTTATATACTTCATTGTAGAAAACAAAATGGAAGAAAAATAAACCTGGACATGGGTTTAATAAATGCTCAATAGAATATGGGTTCTACACCAGAATAATTCCACTGAAGTCAATGGTGTAACTCAGAGTGGAGTCTGGCTCTTTGCATGTAACATTTACTATACAGTACATTATCAGTGTTGCTTAAGAAATAACAAAAAGGCTCAAATAAAAGGCAGACTGCAAATCAGGTCATTTAAACAAAATCTCCATTCTTAATGGTGTCAAAACCCCACTATCAGAAGCTTTACAAGAAAGCTTAAGGGGCAAGTCACTCTGGGTATGTCTACGCAGCTAGAATTGGTCCATTTCACTGCTCAGGCTTGCAGGGTGAGTTGCAGGACTGTAAAAGTACAGCGTAGATGTCTGGACTCAAGCTGGAGCCTGGGCTCTGGGACACTCCCCAGTTCCAGGGCCCCAGAACCCAAATGTCTACACTACCATTTTACAATCTCACAGCCCAAGCCCTGCAACTCCAAGGGTATGTCCACACAAGTCTTTTATTTCGAAACAACACTGGTTATTTCAAAATAAATTCTCATGTCCACACGATGTACCGTTGTTTCGAAACAATGGGACCCATTGGTTTGAAACAACGGGCATTGTTTTGAAACCGTTAAAACCTGCTTCGATATCGAAATAGCCGTTGTTTCGAAACGGCTGTTTCAAAACAACGGTGTTCGGACGCATTGTTTCAAAACACCACCATTGTTTCGAAACAACTGTTTTGAAACAACACGTCCAAACGGTCTTATTTCGAAATAACCATTTTGAAATAACAGCTGTTTCGAAAGCAGAATTTCCCTTAATTCGAATTAACAAACTGTTAATTTGAATTAACTTATTTCGAAATAACTCATTTCAAAATAATGATGTATGTGTGGACATAACCCAAGTCACCTGATGACGACTATCCATGTGTTTAACTGCTGGGTAGCCATACCCTCAGCAATCTTGCTACATAGCTTCTTCAAAGGGATCTTTCAGACCACACATGCATTTCTTTCTGTGCTCCTTTCTCCCACTGGGGTTTCAGAACTTCTTTTCTCTGAATCACTGCCTCTCTTACAATCATAGCATCATTGTCAGAACTTGATCATTTCTTTGCCCTAGTATTCCAGGTGGAATAAAGATCTTTATCATCTCACTCATCTTTTTCCTCTGACAGTGGCCCATCTTCATAACTTGAAATCTAGTGCTTGTGAATGTGAAATAAATCCCAGACAGCTTCACAGCAAGCTCTCTTGTTTTCCAGTACTGCTTGGAAATTCAATTCAACATCACTACTCTTGCTCCTGTTTGAATCTTTCCTTGGTTTTGTGACACTATATGGGCAAGGATTATTAATTCATTGATGATAAAAGACAGGTATGCATGAGAAAAAACAAGAGAGGTGCATAGTGAGAGTTCATACTGCATCTGGCTTTAATTTCCCGTGTTGTCTTTTTCGTAGCATGGAAGGATTGGTGGACTTCTGGCCATGGCACTGGCATATTACTTTAATATTACTTTGAGTTCAAAACCCAGCTCTCCGGCACAGTTTCTGTGTGACCCTGTGCAGTCACTTAGCCTCTCTGGGCCAGATCTGCAAAGGTATTTAGTGTCTAAAGATGCAGAGAGGTCCCTAGATAGATTTTCAAAAGTGCTCAGTTGTTCAAGTCTCATAGGGGCTCACGCACCTATGAAAATCTCACTGAGCACCTATCTGCACGTTTAGGTGCCTAAATGCCCTTGAAAACGCAATCTTCTGTGGCTCAGTGATCTTTCTGGAAAAGGGGAATAAAAATAATAGTTCTCTACCTCACTGAGATGCTGTGTAGGTATACATCAGAATATCTGGGAGATGCTCAGTCACTATAATGAGGGAGGTCATATAAATAGGAAGTGCTTTTCATCTCTCTCTCAATAGCTTAACACCCACCTCAACTTCCCATCCTAAAGGTTCCCTTTTGTGAAACTGAACACTGACAACCTTTGTTGACAAGCAGTAATAACACTTCATCCTGCACATGCTGAACTTAGTGGTGAAGATTCCACTGACTTGGTGTAGGACCAGACATTAAGGTTGCATCTACACTACAGAAAATTAAGTCAACCTAACTGAGCCCTAGTCTATAAATGGGCCTTTTTTGGTGGTAGTCAACTGCTGTTTACACAAGGAATGTAAAATTCCTTGCGTAAATGGCAGCGACTTTCTAAGCCACCATTACACATTAGGGGAAAGCCAACTGCAAATTGCTTGTGGTTGGCTTTCCCCTATGCCCCCTGACCCCCAGGACTTCTGAAGTCAGCTTCCAGGAGTGGCACTGTGAGTTCATACTCACTGCGATCTGCTTCCAGAAGGGAGAACTGATGGCGGTGAATTTGCCACCCTCAGTATAGATATACCCTTAGTTTGAATACAGTTGCCACATTTCACTCCTTGTGTCGGTGGTGCACATCCTCACCAAGAGGGCTTGTACTGATTGTACACTTAGTGTGGGGCACTATGCGATAGATCCTGAAGCCAGTTACAGTCAGTGTAAGCGATGCAGTGTCTATATTGACACTAGGTTGACGTAAATACATCGACCTTGATTCTATGCCATTCATAGAGATGTAGTTAGTAAATCAGTGAAGCAGACAGATGTATCAGCAGGAGTGAATTTTAAGTGTAGACACCTCCATAGTTACGTTGAAGTAAACCAGTGGTCTTCAAACCTTTTGTCTCAGCATCCAGTTGAAAGAAAATAAATTATGCCCGTGACCAAACAGTTACATCTTTGAGCAATGCATTCCAGTCTTTTGGTGATGGCTGCAGGGAGTGCTGTGACCCAGTACTGGGTCCTGATCCTAAGTCTGGAAACCACTGTCGTAAACTATCTTGTATTGACCTAACCCTGTAGTGTAGACCAGAGCTAAAAATCAGATTGTTCTGTGAGTAACATTCCAATGGAGATTAAGTTCATCAGCTCAAGGAGAAAAAGAAAGCAGGAATATTTAATTGTTGTTTACACCACCATGGTTCTGTGAATCACTTCTTACATTTCATAATTCACTATGGCCCCAGGTCAGTAAAGCAAAGTATATGCTTAAGTTTGTAAAGTCAATGGGACTCAAGCACCTTAACTTTAATTGTGTGTTCATATGTTTTCCCAAATAGGGACAGACTGCTGATCTACAATTTCCAAAGGGATAGCCGTGTTAGTTTAGTCTAGCAAAATAAACAAGGAGGCGTGTGGCACTTTAAGACTAACAGATTTATTTTTCGCATGAGCTTTTGTGGGAGAAAATCCCACTTCCTCAGATGCTTCGAAGTTCACCCATCTTCGAAGCATCTGAGGAAGTGGGATTTTCTCCCACAAAAGCTCATGCGAAAAATAAATCTGTTAATCTTAAAGAGCCACACGCCTCCTTGTTTATTTTGCTGATCTACAGCCTATATTGTGAACAATATAGAAATGATTCTCAGAACATCTTTGCTCTCTCAAAGTGATTAAACAAAAAAAAATCCAATTTTATTTTGTGTGGCCCTCATAGAATAAAATGGTAGAGACGAGTAAGTATCAGAATTTGAAAAACAAACACCCCCCCATAAAATCCACTATAAATTTTTATTTTCACTGTTTTTATATACACTGGGGTATTGATGCTTTTTGTGAGGATCAACGTACCGTATATACTCGGGTATAAGCCGATTCGGGCACAAGCCAACCCCCCAATTCTGAGCCCAAAAAAGCAGCTAAAATTGGTGACTCAGGTATAAGCTGCGGTCCCCTTTTGGCCTTGGCCCCTAACCCCCCACCCACTGCTGCTGGCTTCCTCTGGAGTTTCTGACAGCTTCCCTACCCCAAAATCTCAGCTGCTGCTTTTTCCTTGCCCCCTTGCTGTCCATTCCTCACTCCTGCTCTCCTGCTCTGACCTTTCCTCACTTTCCTCACCCCTGCTCACTTCCCAGTTTCCTGCTGCTGCCCCATGTGCCGCCCTTTCTTCACTGTTGCCTCCCTGCTCCCACCTGCTCTGCCCTTTCCTCACTGCTGCCCCCTGCTCTGCCCTTTCCTCACTGCCGCCCCCTACTCCACCCTTCCCTCACTCCTACCTGCTGCTGCCCCCGGCTCTGCCCTTTCCTCACTGCTGCCCCCTGCTCTGCCCTTTCCTCACTGCTGCCCCCTCCCCACTGCCACCCCCTACTCCACCCTTCCCTCACTCCTACCTGCTGCTGCCCCCCTGCTCTGCCCTTTCCTCACTGCTGCCCCCTGGCTCTTCACTGTTACCCCCCTACTCCCTTCTCAGCGCCCTGCTGTTGCTCCCTTGTTCACCAACACCCTTTCCCTGTCACCCTCCAACCGCTGCTGCTGCTCTTCCCAGCCTGCCAGCCCCCCCCCCAAATCCCTGGTCCATGTCACTGCTTCCCTGGGCTCTCCAAAAACCCTGGGTCCTCCTGCCACTTTCCCTGGACACCCCGACCCCCCAAATGCCCAAGCTCTGCCGCCCCTTCCCTGGTCTCCCCAAACTCCCCCCCCAAACCCTCCCGGCTGTCCCATTACTTTCCCTAACTCCTTGACCCCCTCCCCAACCTCCGGTCCCTGCCACTGCTTCCCTGGCCTCCCTGAATCAAAGTCCAGGCTGACCCCCCCCCTCCCCCCCGGGCCCCCTTACTTGGCCACTCCAGATGCCAGGGTCCCTTCTTTCCTCCAGCCCCAGCCCCCACCGATTGCGCAAGATGGCCGCCCAACAACACTGGGGCTCCGGCCTGCTGCATGGTCAGGGAAACGGCTGGCTGGGGCTGTTTACCCGTATTCTCTTGAGTGTAAGCTGAGAGCCTGTTTTGAAGCCAATTTTCAGGCACAAAATTCTCGGCTTATACGCAATGATATATGGTAGTTTTTCAACTAGATGAAAGATGTAGCTGAGAAACCCAACCTTAATACATCTCACAGACCAAGATTCAAAAATAAACAGCCAAGATTCCACCCCCCCCCAGCAGCATCAACAGAACAAAAAAGAAATTATATTTAAATCAAATACCTTTAATGGTTATTTGATCAGCAAAGTGTGGAAAATTACCAACTTTAACAGCTCTTCCCTTCCTCTCCAAAGAAAATTGATTAAAACACATCAGCTAAACATAGACAAATAAAGGAGGTAGATGGAAAAGCAGAACAGGCAAAAGCAGACTAATCATTTTAAGATGTTACAAGAGATTAAAAAAAAGAGTACAATCATAGTGTGTAAACTATATAGTGTTTGATTCTTCAGACCTTACAGTTAAAAATCCCAATGAAACTCATAGGTCTTTATTTGCATGAAGATTGCAGATCTGTTATCATTTCTTTCTAAACATAAATGAAAATCTATGTAATGTTACTAATAATTTGTCCTAGAATCTTCATATTACACCAAAAATGGTATTCAGTTGACACTAACCTTTGACCCCTTTGGGCCTCTAGATCCAGATTCACCTGACTTCCCCTGTGTGAAGGAAGGCACAGAAGACGGACAAAAGAAAAATGAGAGAGAAAGGAAAGCAGAGGGGGGAAAAAAAAGAAATTACTTCTGGCTAATATTAATAGAGAACAGTGGAAATACTTTATTTCATATGAACAGCCTCAAGAATCCATATAGTACTGAGCTTAATTGCACACAAAACTCCTCTGACTCTTCTCTTATTGGCTCTTACAGAGGACTGGGCATGAATAATTCAGACTTGCAGGAGGTGCCCACTGTACTGTTAAGCCCACCACTAACTGACAGTTGCCCTCTAAGTGTAGACATTATATTACAGTTAAAATGAAGTGTTACCATGATAGTTTTCCAAGGAAGTTTAAATGAACAAAAATCTACCTGACAGAGAAATCAGACTACTATTTCAAGATACATTAAGAGAGGAAAACTCAAGTCACATCAGTGGAGTAGAAAGAGGTTTTAGCTGCAATGAAGAATGGGCATGAGACTGGCAGAGATGGTATCACCTCCCCAAATTTCTTTACCAAATAGGTGCCAGGGGACTCTGATGGCTGACAAATCTGTATAACAAAACTAGGGAAGCCAGATGCATTCCAAAAGCCTGGAGGAAGGTGATGGTCACTGCAATACTCAAACTGGGGAAGCCAACCAACAGCCCTGGAACTTATAGGCCAACATCACTCCTGTACACTACCTGGGAACAAAATCCTCGAATGTAACATCCTCCAGACAATCAGTTCAGTCCCCTTGTTGAGTCAGTGATACCTGAAGAACAAGTGGGATTCTGGCCTAAACACAATTGTTGTGACCAAGTTCCGGTCCTTGTAATGTACATCAAGGCTGGAGTCTAGAGGAAATCTAAGAGTTGCACAGTCTCTGTAGACCTGTCATTCAACTATGGGATGGTCTGAATTAAGGCTTCAGCCTGAAGTTCACAAGAATCATCCCCTATTGCAAAACACTATGTCTGCTATGAATGATTCTGAGCTATGGGTGGCTACATGTCCATTTGTGCAACAAAGTCAATTCACTTTTCCTCAGCTAGGAACTGCCACAAGCCTAGGAACTGACACAAGACTAAGTGCTTGCATAGATGCTTTTCCATGTTTACATGAGTGACATGCCTACAACAAAGTTGCACAAACTTGCATATATGGATGATCATGCCCTGGCAATGCAAGCAGCCACGTTCAGTGACATTGAGCGTACCTTGAATGGGGGCCTAACACAATCGAGCAGAGGTCCCCAAACTGTGGGGGGCACAAAGGAACTATCTGAGGAGTATGGGGAGAAAGGCTTAGCCAGCTTCCAAGAAGGCAGAGAAGTGCCACCTAGCCCCACTCTGCTTTCATTTTCATTGGATCCCCAACTCCCAGCTGCATCCCCAGCCTCAGCTCCCAGATGCAGCCTTGTGTCCTACTTCTGGCTTTATCCTATTTCCATGCCGTGTCCTGCTCCTGTCTGTGTCCCATGCCTGGACCTTGCACCTTTCTCTTGGCCCCCACACCTGGCCCTGTTCGAGGCTCCAGGCCCTGCAGCCCTGTTCTTGGCCCTGGCTCCTGATTTCATATGTGACCCCAGCTCCCACCCTGGCCCAAGCTCATGGCCCCACTCATGACTCCTGAACATGACTTTGGCTCCAGCTCCTGGCTCCCAAATGTGACTGTGTGTGGGCATGGACCATGTAAAGGGGGTGGGGGGACACAACCTCAAAAACCACTGGCATGAAAGAATATTTGTAGAAATGGATGCTCAAGCCAAATCCTCACAAAACAACAGTCACTGCATTCTCTCTGGATAACAGGAAAGCTAAGCACACTGTAAAAGTCATCTTCTGTTACAGCACTGTGCAACATGATCCCACTCTGACCTATCTCAGCATGAAGATGGATCACACATTAATCTTCTATGACCATCTGAAGAAGGTAGCTGCCAAGATGAAAACAAGGGCCAGTCTGGTCCAGAAACTAGCAAGCATGATCATGGCATCAACATCACTGTTATGCTATGAACATCAGTGATGTGCTATGGACATCAGTGATAGCCCTTGCGTACTCCATAACTGAGTACTGTGCAACCACTATAGACTAGAAATATCCATACTCAACTTGCTGACGTCCAACTGAACACTGCAATACAGTTCATCACTGGAACCCTCAAGTCAACCCCAACACCTTGGCTGCCAGTGGTGTCACGCACTGCTGCCCCATCCATTCGTTGTGATACCAACCCCTTGGGAATTCCAGAAAATGGTGGAGAATAAATGCCTTCTCATCTACTGGGGCCTTAACAATGTCCCTCACCACCACTGAAGTCATGTAATCCTTTTTGCAACCACATATCTAGCCTTCAACAATGCAACGTGATGAAATTTGGAATGTTCGAATTTATAAGAAGTCACAAACAAAAACCTTGTAAAAGATCCAACACAGAAGATCCCTTGCTTTGATCTCCCCTAAAGCTAATAGCCAATTCTAAACCACATCAGCACAAACCATGGGGCATATGGATTCCTGCTGCAAAAACTGAAAATTAAAGACTACCCAGAGTACGACTGTGGTCACGTAGAACAAACCATGAAACATATAGCAACCAATGCCTGATTCACAAATACAAAGGAGGCATCACACCAATACACTCTGCTACTCAGAGGCAATTATCTGGTTTTACCACATGAATGCAAAATTATAGTTGTTGCTCTACATTTACAACAGCCATACAAAGAAGAACTAGAAAATACTCAGAGGATGTTGAATTATATTCTGGGTAATTTCTTTAGTTTTTCTTAAAAAATTAGAAAACAAACAAGCAAAGTAGACTTCTCTAAACTTGAAATGTTACAGTATTCAAAGAGCTGAAACTAGATTGCCTGTAGACATGTCAGGGCATCTTTTGTAATTTGCAATAGCTGCATCACAATTTTACCATCTAAGGATTTGACTCCGTCAGTCCAAATAATGGATTACACGTTAGGGCCCAGTTCTGCAGTTGGGAACACTAAACTACCACTGACTTTTGGAGTAAGCTGTGGGTATGTCTATACTGCAGCTGGAGGTACAATTTCCAGCTTGGACAGATGTGCGCACATTAGCTGTGACTGATATAACAGACAAAAATAGCAGTGTGGTGGCAGGCATTAAAGATCAGAGTACCTTTACATCTAGGACCCATGATGCAGAGTTGGGAAGCCCAGCATCTCCCACCGTGCATGCTGAAGTGGTTACAATGCAATTTTTAGTGCATTAAAAGTTAGCATGTGCAGATCTACTCCAGCTGGAAATTACCCTCCTTGCTGCAGTGCATGAGGATGAATCCACAAGTGCTCTTCTTTAAAGCTCATTTGCAAAGTTTTGTTTTGTTTTCTGAAGCACTTTTAAAATATTTACATCTATAAAACTACTAAAACATTGCCTGTGTTAAATCAAACTGACCTTTGGCCCAGGAATTCCAGGTTCACCTCGTTCACCTTTCCCAGGAGGCCCTGCTTCTCCTCTTTCACCCTGTCAAAGATTACAACACACATGTACACATCAGCAAACACAGGCAACATTTAGTATAGTGGGAAATCGCTTAAAAAAAAAACAACAAAAACTAAACAGGATGTACTTCCAAGCCAATCTGACAGCTATAATGGGATGGAAATCTTTTTTCTTAAGTAAATTTACAGCATTCCTGAAAGCAGAAGTGGATGTTTTCTGTAACTTAATATGAGTCTTACTCTATACTTAGCAAACTTTTCGGCAGCAGTCGATGGGAGATACGCAAGACACATAAAATACCTTGTGTATCTACTGATGACTAACTAAGCCGCCGCTACATAATAGGCTAGGTGACCAGAAATGCCTTGCGTTTGGCTTGTAGCAAATCCAGTTCTGGGACTGGAGTTGCTATGATAATTTCCGGAGCGATTCAGCAGGTTTATACTAACCCCTGAATCGCACCCAGAAGATCGTGTTGATGGTGGCATCAGTATAGACTTATCCTGAGTCATTTTCTGCTGTACAAAACTATTACCTGAGATACAGTACATAACAAAAGATTAGAATAAGGCATAGGCAGAAGAGAGCAGACTTAAGGCAGTGCTTCCTTTAACTTCCATTCTTGTAATGGTCGGGTTAGTTAGCTCCCTTCCAGCATTCTGAATGACAGTAGGTCATGTGATGGCTAAGAAATAAAGTTTTGGCCTTTTAGGAGCCCATTAGTAACCACTGCATGAAACAAAGCACAGGTCCGAGAAGCTTTTCTGGTTTGAAGGTGAGCAGCTGCATTCTGGACAAGTGTGAATTTTAATTGTTCCAAATTAGGTGGAAAATTTAAAGTTTTATTGACTGAATGCTAAACTTGGCAATTTTTGGTAAGTTATCAAATTCTTGTATGGATTCTCATCCTCAAATGACTAAATTATAGACCCTCAACCAGAATTCACTTTAACTTTTCGGGGGGGGGGAGGGGAGGATGATGGGCAGGGACATTAACATACAAGAATTCAATACAATATGGGTGTGAGGGGGAAGAAACTAATCTTACCTTTGTTCCTGGTAAACCCGGTAACCCAGGTTCTCCCTGAGGACCAATGAAACCTGGCTCACCCTTTAAAAATGAAAGCACATTTGATCATTCTTCATTAAGTAGTGAATAATTACAATAAGATCAGTTTACATGTAATGGTATTTTCCCCTGAACACTTAGGTCTTTCCAGCTATGATCCAATAGCCACAGAAAGATTAATTAGAGACAATTGAATTAATCAGTGGTGGGTTCAATTAGCACACTTCTTGGAGCTGGAAAACAACAAATGAACTGGAAGGCTTCAAATCTTGTTTTGATGAAGCTTCAAATCTTGTATTTGTGAAGCTAAGGACCGCTAACATGCCCCTAGACTGTGTCACAGTTTATCAAACAAAAATCCACTTTGGCAAGATAAATATCCTGATGGATTCCAGGGAGAGGTGGGGCTAAGAATCAGGACCCCTCCCCTGCCACTCCTTGCCCATTTATTTGCAGAGTGGAATAACAAGTAAGTAGCTCTTGCTCTCTCCCACTATGGCTGCTTGCAACCTGAGCATGGAGGAGTAGGGAATAAGGAGGGTCTTATTCCCCTAGATATTTAAAGAAATGGCTGAGGCAACATTGATCCTAGATTAGCAGCTACAACAGAGCACAAAGCTTTAAATAACTCTATATGGTCTGCAAGGGACAATAGAAAGCACATGTTTTCCTTTACAGGCTCTCCCTAAATGAGGCCTCATGTTTCCCAGCATCATATTTTCCCCAGAAATCTGAATCAGGAAGTTTAGCTACCAGCCGTCATGAAATCAGATGGCCATTATACTACAGAGGTAAAAATCACTTTTTAAAAAATGGTCACATGTAAGTTTTGGTGGTAGCCCCCAACTTTAAGTCTGACAACTCTACTTGGCTCTATGCAAACTAGCTCTGATAGGTGCTGAGCACCTGCTGAAGTCAATGGGAGCTAAGAATGCACAGCATCTCACAGCAGCAGACCATTAATGGTTACATACCTTTCTCTTCCCACAAATATTTGCTATTTTAAAGTACCCAAAATGACAATCACATAAAAATTCCTTGTTTAAAAAATAGTTTACACTGATATGAAAAGGGAGGCGCATGGCTGAACAACACTTAATTCAAACTAGAAAATAAAGAAACATGTCATCTTGCTCATTGGCCTGGAATTTCAGGCAGGTTGCACTGGTGAGAAAAACAATGCAGGTTATGAAGTTAAAGAGGATTCTTGTATATCTGCACATGGAAATCATTGCTCTCATTGATCAATGCACAACTATCAGTACAAAACAAAAGCCAGCAGATCTGCTGAAGCACAAGGAGAGAGAGAAAGAGAAAAGGAGGAAATTGGTAGGAAATAAATAATGCACAAGCATAGGTGTTTCTTAATGAGGTTAAAGGTTAACCCCATAATTCACATGCTAAATCTTTGTAATGCAACCATGTTAGTGCATAGCTATGAGAGTTACCTCTAGGTTTTCACAGTGGAGGGAGGATTCCCTTTGAATGACAGCACATATAAAAAGGATGTTCCCTCCACAGCAGTGGAATTTCAATAATTTATTTTAAAATTAGGAAGGTGTTTCACAACTCAAACTTATTTTACAATGCACCAACACTATCCCATGGTCAGCTAGGTGGCTTTACTACTTGATCTATTTATTATGATTTCTAGGGAAGAAACAAGTTCTAATTCCATGACCCAACTTTTTCTGCAACCAGGGTTAGAAATGTTATCCAAAGATCTTAATACAAAGCTTTTGGGTTAAATTCTGGCAGAGCACTATGCGTGGGGTTCACACCAGAAACTCCAGACACTGTAAAAGGAGTGCTAACAAAAGCTTTGTATTGCAAACTTGACTTTCACCCAAACGTAGAGAGAGATTGCTGTACAGGTGCTTTATAACGGAAAATGTGGAGAATGTTGAAAGTGATCTGTGGTTTTATCTGAATGGTCTAAGACACTGGTTTTCAACCAGTGTGCAGTGGCACACTGGTGTGCTATGAGAACTGTCCAAATATGCCATTAAACTTTATGCAAAGGTAATAAAAATCAATACAAAACAAACATTGTTTCATCTTAAACAACATTCTTTACAACCAAAATATAACTCAGAAAACTAATAATCAAATTAAAAGCGAGGTATCAGTTTTTTGATTCTAAAACGTGAACATTCTAAACACAGGTGGCAAAAAGGCAAAACTGAGATGATGTATTTTTTCTTATGG
Source organism: Podocnemis expansa (assembly GCA_007922195.1). NCBI lineage: Eukaryota > Metazoa > Chordata > Testudines > Podocnemididae > Podocnemis > Podocnemis expansa. Next base: position 59,076,230 of record ML681966.1, on the reverse strand, counting down.
ACTTGAAACATTAATGCGTTTGATCCTTCTTAAGCTTGTTGTATACACTATGTTGCTAACCTCTCTAGTAAGATTGTAACCGTAGTAAATGCAACTAAATGTGATGTTTACGAGCAATCAATTCAGCTGAAAAAAGTGGGTGTGCCATGGAATTGCTCGTCTCATTGAAGTGTACTGTGTTACTAAAAGATTGGGAATCACTAGTCTAAGAATGCAGGTCTTATAACAAAACCTGCTTTAGTATTTTTTTAAATAAATTGAGCAATATTCTTTGGCTTAGGACATGTGTAGTGGGGAAAAAAAAAACTAAGTAAATAAAAGGATTCTGCCTTCTCTAACTGGAAACCTCAGGTCATCATGTTCCTGCCCTCCTTCTGGGGTAAGATTTGGGGTGAGGCATTATACTCTGTACAGATATTGAACCATAACCCAGACCTGGGAATGACCCTTAAATACAACCCATCTGGGTGGTTTATTTGTGCTTATAGTGTTCAGAGAAGTTCTGGATGGGCTTTCAGCCAGCCAGAATTCTGGCACCTACTAACATTGCTTTTGGAGTATAGCTAGGAGTGCATTTGGCAAATTGTGTACTAATAGAATTATTCTTCTGTCATCTTCTTTTTCTTATGTTCAGAAGGAAGCCCACATCTGTTAATGTTCCTGGATAATAAGTCACCTCAGTGCATTTCAGTGATATTGTACTACATTTCTCCCAATAACGTATAGTGTCACTGATGCATACTGCTGGGGTGAGAGTGCTACTGATTACATTACAGACAAAAATATGTTTTATAAATATCTTTACAGAAAAAAGACTTTCCCTCAAAAATATATAGCTTAATGTGCAATATCCATCCATGTTCACATACAATTACTGTACTGCCATCTGTCAGGGCCAGGAGAACTGGGACATTAGCAGATGCTCTCACAAACTTCTTCCTCTCCAGAAGAGAAATCTGGCTGCTAGTGGTATTTCTGAATGTTGAGTTTTGGTGTGGGGTCCATCCTTCACACATTTAAGAACAACTTCCCATGAGGGAAAAACTGGGATCCAAGGACCTAACCTCAAGCTTTTTGCCTGGTGCAGACAAGTCTGAAATGCATAAAAACAAAGTCCAAATTCCAAACTCAAGTTATGCCCTGGAGGGAAGTGACAGATGTGAAATACTGGTAGAGAAGGAAAATAAATCACATCCAAGCTACTGTACTTGAGCCAAGATGGAAGTGAGAGAAAGATAAAATGGAAGATTGATCTAGCCACTGCAGTTCTCAAGGGCCAGAAAGTAGGGGATGGAAAAGAAAGAACACAGCTGCATGTAATGTCTTCTCAGATCATTGCCTGAATGTGGCTATATCTCTGTATGCATGCACCAAATCCTGGAAAGGAACAGGGACCCAGGGACTTCTCAGTGCCAAACTGGCACAGTGGTGCATAAGGATTATAGAACCACCCCCCACCCCCACCCCCGGCTCTGATATCTACATACTAGTTTGCCAATGAGTATGATGTAAGGTCTCTACTGACTGGTCCCCATAATTTTTGTGAAATATATGCGCGGAGAATATGAAAGGAGTTATATAGGTAAAAAATATTTATTTTTCAGTCCGTCTACATGTCACTTGATTATTGCATATATCACACCTATTTATGATCTAAGCAAAATGCTAATCAAGTGATCGCAAGATATCCTAGCAGGTTGGAGGTGAAATCCTAGACAGGAGAACAGAACTAGCACTGTTTTCACATGAAGACAGTAGATTTTTGAGCTATAACTCTAGAGAGACAGTTCTACTGAGGCATCAAAAAGACAGCATGCTTGCCTCATGAATGGAAGATCACAGCCAGTCCTGGCCATAACGTGCTTGAAAGATTTTGTGTAAGTTTTGCCTCTGTATGAAGTGAAAATGTCTTGGAAGCTAAGTTTAGGCTCCAGTATATGATTTTCTTTTACAAGTAACTCTGTTTTCAATGTTTCAGTTTACTGTCACTGAATCTCTGTTCTTTGTTACAGAAACCTATACTTGCTTTTCCAATAAAACAATCTAAGTGTGTATGTGAAGCTGAGCTGCGTTTTATGCATAGTAAGCTGTGGTGTCTTGTTCTTTTGAGAACAGAGGATCTGGGAATTTATTTGAGTGTCTGATGGATCAGGTGCTTAGCACTGCAGGCACACACTTGGATGACTGAGGTATTGAAGCATGCCTCTATGGAGAGAGCAAGGCCTGTGGAGACCTGGAAGGCAGTGCTTGGCTGAGTCAAGCCCCTGATTTGACTCAGCTAAGCAGAGACAGGGCTTTCTTATAATAAAGACAAGTGATAGTGAGGCACTCACAACCCTGGGGAACTTGGGTGACCATCAGGCACAAATGTAATGGAATGTGTTTTTGAAGAAACTGGCACAACCAAATAGGTAGTGTTAATGTTCAAAGACAAGACTGATTTGCACACAGAACCAAGTTTCCAACTTACAAATATTAATTGTTTTATACTATGATTTTTACCTTGGCTGTGTATCACTAACATCTGACAGCTCTGCAGTGTGCTCCAGCACATTGCACTGACAGAAAGCATCCACAAAGTGTACTTTTATGCCATTCACAATATGTTTGGGTAACTTAGGAAGCCAGTTCCATGGCTTTTCTGTCACTTACTCATAAAGGACATGTTTGCTCTGCAAACAACGTACCTTCATTGTACCTACTTGAACACTGCCAATCAGTGCTTAAAGCACAATCTGAGGGGCCCCAGAAGCTTCCTAATCAATGGGCCCCCTTCCTGTATTGTCTGGGCTGCATTCATGTATGTGTGGGCCCGATTTTTCTAAATTCTGGGATCTGGACCCTGGAGCTCTAGCCCATCAGATTCGTGGGCTCCAGGGTGTTCTGGCTTACTTTAACCCCTGCTGTTAATATTGCCATATTTCTGCTTTACCCTCATCCTGTTCAGATTACAAAGCAAATTGGATTCTGTTCAAATTAGTGTTGTCACTGATGTGTGAAATGTAATGAAAGCAAACAGCTTTATCTCAGTATCAGACACTGATAGGCTTGCAATGCAGATAGAAAGGGGGAAATCATTTTAATCAGTTCATGGCACAGACATGACACAGAAGTCATAAAACATTATGGTTAAAAAATCAAGGACTTTGTTTTTTTATAAAAATGATACCCAACACTAAAAACTAACTCAGTATATTGCCACAGGAAAACAAGATTATGGGTTGGATTCTGATCACACTTCCACAGATTTTTACCCTGGCATCATTATGGACTTCACAGTTGTTACTTCTGATCTGCCTTGGTTGAGAGAGACCAGAACCAGGCCCTAACTACCGTGAGTTGCAGCATGATTTAATGCAAGGAAAAATGTCAACAGGATTCACATCATCTGCAGTCATGCATGCTTATCTATTTTAGTTTAACAAAGAATTTTTCTACTAGGTATGATAGGTGAAAAATTTACTCCAGTGCAGAGGGTTTCTGTCATGGCCTCTACTCGCATGTCTGGCTCATATGAAATACACCCTCCAAACTAGAGTGAATGTTACCCTAAACAATTAATTGTATTTCTTCTTACATTATTCTGTTAAAAATGTATCTTTAAAAACTGGATTCATCTTGCATCCAATAAATGGAATGCATCTCTCATATCTGCATTTAGTAATCCTTACTTCTTCATTGATAGGCATAACGTGCTGGAGACAAATGCTATGATCCTGGAAACTGATTCTAGATGTAATCTAATACAGTTTGCAGTCAGGTAGCAGGTAAGTGTCGTGTACAGATGATTCACAGGTTCTCACACTCTGCAGTGAACATTGCTGCCTACAAATTCCAGATGACCCTTAACCTTGACTTATCTAAACACCTCATGCTGTTTCTTAAAGCAAACCAGAAGTTTTACCTTGTAAGGTTCCACAATAAGCAGCTCTGTCTGCAGAAAAGTGAACTGGCAGCCCAAGAACATGAAATCTTGCCAGTGATGTTAGTGAAAGAGGAGGACTGTGAGGGGAGATTGGCAACTGGTATTTTCTAGAGATCAGCAATTCCTCTGTTAGTAATACTGCCAAGCACATGGGTGCACGCACACACAAGACCTGAGAATTGAGTGGTCCTATTTAAGCTTAAAAATTTGTGTGTTCATTTGTCACTATGAAACACAGACCAAGACATTACCAAGCTTTGTAGGCACTCAAGCAAATTCTACGAGACTATTTGATACCAAGATACATTCCAAAAATGATCTATTTTGCTTCCATTATGCAGAAGGACCTGGATCATTTGCTGTCATTTGTGACACTGGTAGATCAAATGATAGCTCATGGAAACATCGCTAGGCCTCAAGTGAACACAGGGCCAGCACAAGGTTTCCGAGTGCCCTACGTGATGGGAGATTTTGGTCCCTCCCCCACACCGCAGGTGCCTTTCCACCCCACCTGCGGATCCAGATCTGGCCATCGGTGGGGATCAGTGCCACCCAGGGCCGTCGCTGCCCTGGGGAGGGATCCAGGACACGGCCCCAGGCCCTGCCCCTGCCCCCTAACCGCAGGCCATGCCCCCCGGCTGGGGCCGGGGCCAGAAGCGGCCATGGGCGGCTAGGCCCTGCATCCCCAGCTGGGGCCGGAGCGGCAGGCGCTGCTGTGGGCAGCTGAGCCCCAGATCCCCGGCTGGGGACAGGGCTGCCGTGGCTGCAGGTGGCTGAGCCCTGGATCCCCCACTGGGGACGGGGCTGCCATGGCTGCAGCCGCGGGCGGCTGGGCTCTGGATCCCCAGCTGGGGATGGGGCCAGGAGCAGCCTCCGCAGTCCAGCCCCGGATCCCCAGCTGGGGACGGGGCTGCCGCAGCCACAGGCCACAGGGCCCTGGATCTCCAGCCTGACTAGGCCAGAGATTGGGGGAGCTGCCAGACCTGGGGCACCGGCGCTGGGATTCGGGGCACGTGCCCGGGTGCCCAGCGCCAGCGATGCCCCTGGTGACACTGCTGCTGGGATCTATCCATGGGCAGGGAGTGACACCATCGCTGCTGGGATCTGACTGTGGGCAGGGACTGGAGACACTGCCACCGGCATCCAGCCCTGGCCGGGGATCTGGATCCAGCTGCAGACAGGGAATGGTGCTGCCACTGCGGGGATCCATGTCACAGAGAGGGAGCCCCTTAGTGCCCCAGGTGACTGCCTAGGTTGCCTCTGTGGGTGGACTGGCCCAGAATGAACACTATCAAATGCATAGCTGGAAACCAGTCTGAGTCATCTACGTGCTAGTATTTCTATCATAGGTATTACACTTGGAACAGTGTACTCACTCTTTATGAAATGCTTTTAAATTTCTGATGCATTGATCTCACTTGTACTATCTGGTTCCAATGGTGTAGCCGTGATAACCTAGTTCAGCAAAACAAACAAGGAGTCTGGTGGCACTTTTAAGGACTAAAAATTTATTTATCTCATGAGTTTTTGTGGGAGAAAAATCCCACCTTGTCAGAAACCTGAATATGAGGACCATTCGGTAAGTTACCCATCTCATAGCATCTGACGAAGCGGGAATTTTTTTCCATGAAAGCTCATGTGATAAATAATTGTTTGGTCTTTAAAAGTACCACCAGACTCCTTGTTCACTTGTAACATCTGTAACTGGTGCTTTAAGGAAACATTTGAGTGTTTGTTCCGTAAGTTTAAAAGCCAGTCAGAAAACAATCACCACCAAGACTGAAATATGGCTTTGCACTCATGAGGAAGGATTATCTATGGTCCGTCAGGAAGGCCTAATGAATCTCAAATGGGCCACTGTAAGCCACCAAAGAACAAGGACTTTCTTGATTGTTCCTGGTACATCTATGAAGAGGGAGACCTACAGAAACATTTGCTCCACCAGCTTGGACTGTACAGAGATGGAGATAAAAGTTCCTGACTGGAGGGAATTAGGGCAGGGGTCTGTATGAGTACTGCACTGTCCTGCTTCATCTTTTGGATTGTTTTGGGGATCATGGGATCGGGGGAAAGGCATAGAGGAGAATCTGATGCCACTTTACTAGGAATGCGTCCCCCAGTGACCCGTGACCAAGACCTGCTCTTGAACAAAATCGGATGCATTTCTTGTTGTTTTGTGTTTCAAACAGGTCAGTCGTCAGCTGACCCCATGGATGGAATATGTCCGTGAGGACTCAATCGTCTAGTTCCCATTCGTGGGGTTCCGTGAAGTTTCTGCTCAGCACGTCTGCAGTCGTGTTGAGCCTGCCAGGTAAACAGATTGCTGCTAGCTGGATTCCATGTCGTACAGCCCTCTCCCATAATTTGAGGGCCTCTGCACATAAAGACTGGGAATGGGCACCCCCCGTCGATTGATGTAGTACATTGCCGCAACACTGTCTGTCGGTATCTTTATGCTTTTCCCCGCTATAAGATAGAGAAAATGCCAACAGGCATTCCTTATTGCCCGTAGCTCGAGGAAGTTTATGTGTAGATGCCTCTCGTGATGCGACCAACTTCCCCTGCACCATCAGGTCCCCCAGATGCATGCCCCATCCTGCAACGGAGGCATCGGTTATGAATAGGAGGACTGTTGGCTTCTGAGAAAAGAGAACACCCTTTCGCAGGTTTTCCAGCAAGGCCCACCATGCAAGAGTGTCCTTTATTAGTTGTGGTATAGAGAGGATACGGTGCTTTGAGTATCTGAGCAGTTTGAAGTTCTTCAGGAACCATATCTGCAGGTGTCTTATATGGAGTCTGGTGTTGGGGACAAGGTATGTGGCTGCTGCCATGTGCCCCTGGAGCCGCATACATATGAGAGCTGTAACTGTTGGGGAGAAGAGAACGTTTCTTATGAGGCTTTGTATGGCTATGACTCGGTCGTTCATGAGGAAAAACTCTGCAAGAGAGGGTATGAACCGTTGCTCCTATGAATTGAATCGCCTGTGCAGGGTACAGAGTGGATTTTTTGTAGTTGATTGACAGCCCTAGGGAGAGGAAGAGCCACTCTGTAAGTGTCGCTACTCGTTGGGCATCTGAGAGTGACCATGCTTTCAACAGCAAGTCGTCCAAGTATGGGAAAATTGTTATCCCCTGCATCCGTAAGTGAGCTATGAATGATGCCACGACCTGGGGGCTGTGCAGAGGACAAAGAGGAGTATATTGAATTGGTAATGACAATCCTGAAAAGTGAAACGAAGAAATTTCCTGTGTGCGGGGTGAATGGAGATATGGAAGTACGCATCTTTGAGGTCGAGGGACGCCAGGCAGTCATCTTGTTCTAGGGAAGGAAGAACGTTAGACAGCATTATCCTTTTGAACTTCTGCACCCTGATAAAATTTGTTGAGGCCTCTGAGGTCTAAAATTGGCCTCCAACCTGCTGTTCTCTCCTGTATTAAAAAATATCAGGAGTAAAAACCCTTTCCCCTGAATCGGGTGGGTACCTCCTCTATTGCCCCAGTGCTTAAAAAAGTGTATATCTCTTCAAGTAGTACTTGTACGTGAGAGGAGTCCCTGAAAAGGGAAAGGGAAGGGGTTTTGGGAACAGGTTTGGATGCGAAGGGAATTAGGTATCCGGTGTTGATTATCTCCAACACCCATCTGTCTGATGTGAGGGAAGACCATCGGTTCAGGAATGGTGCTAACTTATTCTTAAAGAGGAGGGAAGTTCCGGTGTTACTGCTGTCATGGACTGTTGAATGGCTGGGCGAACCCTCGACCAAGTCCTCAAAATTGCTGCTTAGCCCCTGACGACTGCACGTTCGAGGAGGGTTGTGCATTCTGCCTGCGCCTCGAATTCGGTTGCCTAGATTGTGGGCGTGTATTATCAGACCTCCTGGGCTGTTGTTGGTAAGGGTCTACTACCCAAGTTAGGCTGATACCTGTTGTATCTAAACCTAGGCATGGGACCTGAATGCCTAGTGTTCGGAGAGTGGCTCTTGAGTCCTTCAATGAATGCATGATTTCATTCGTCTTTTCTGTGACTAGATTGTTCCTGTCAAATGGAAGCTCTTTGATGACGGATTGGAGCTGCCTGGGTAGTGCAGCCACATGAAGCCAGGAGGATCGTCGGAGGACCACTGCGGATCCTATGGTCCTGGCCACCGTACCGCTACGTCCAGTGCCACTTGGAGGGCTGTTCTGGATATCAGGAAGCTTTCTTGAATGATGGAATTGAAACATTCCTTTCTATCCTCTGGAATTGAACTAATAAAGTCTGTCAATTTTGAGTAGTTGTCATGACTGTAATTTGAAAGGAGGGCAACACAATTTGCTATCCTCAACTGTAATGTGGCAGATGTATAAATCTTTTTCCCTAGGAGGTCTGTCTTTTTGTCCTCTCTATCCGATGGAGTGGATCCGTTATGGGCTTGCTTTAGCCTCTAGTTTGCTGTGTCAACGACCAAGGAGTTTGCTCGTGGATGGGAAAAGAGGAACTCGTTATTGCTTGGTGCAATGAAATATTTTTTATCTATTTTCCTATTAGTCAGTGGTGCTGACCCCGGATTCTGTCAGACGATAGTCACTAACTCCATAATACCCTCATCCACAGGCAGTGGAACCTTGGATGAGGTAGTGGATCACAAAATCCTATAAAGTTTATGCTTAGAACTAGGCACAGTCTGCTCTGACATATCCAATGTTGCAGCATCCCGCTTAAAGAGCTCTTGAAACTGCCTGGCATCATCCGCCCGAGGCTGTGGGTCATCAGTGGGAGACATATCTTGGGGAATATCATTACCCCGAGGGTTTTTCTGACTGTCCTGTGCAAGAGTCACCATGGCTGGGGTATGCTGAATGCCCTGTACTTGTGTTGGAGCCTGCGCATAGGGCATCCAATTTGGCCATGATACCCATGGTATTCTGTGCGGAAAGAAAGGGTACCATGGGATGTTTGGCCAGGGCCACATTTGGGCTTGTTGAAGCACCAGATTTGTTTGTTGTGGTGGGTGGCTGTCGTTGTGAGCATCCCCATTTGAGCTGTACTTGGATCGTTGGTCAGAGGAAGGTGGGGAGGCAGACTTGTCATCCTCCTCCGAGGACTACATGCCATAAAGGAGGGAAAAATCCAGTGAGGAGCGGAAGACAAATCATCCCTCAAGCAATGTTTAGTCTTCCTCCTATGTTTGTGGGGAGGAGACTGCAGGTGGCTTGGATTATCTTGCTCTTTCCCCTGCACTGGTAACCATAAGGGGCGGAGCTGGGGGAGGGGTGTGTGGAGGCTGCAGTACCGGCATTTGATGGAGGGATGCCTGCAGCTGAGCATACAGTGGTGCTGGAAGCAGTGGCACAGTGAGCGCAGGTGGCAAGGTCGCTGTGGGCACCGGCAACAGAGTGTTCCGCGCTGTGAGCAGTGGTGCTGGGGCTGCCAGCACTGTAAGAGGCGCTTCTGGGGCTGAAGTGGCGCCGTTGACAGCTGGCATGGGTACTGCAGGAGGTGTTGGCGGTGCTGGTTGGCGGCAGCGGTCCCGGAGAGGGGAGCTACGGGATTGGAGCTGGCCTGCTTGGCACCACTTTTGATCCTCACTCTGCCAACATGCATGAGGGGTGCAAATCTGCCCTGTCATGGGGTTTTTTGGAGGATCCTGAAGCCTCCCTAGACCCCGGGCAACTGTGGCCAGATTTATTTCTTTTTGTTGGCACTGGCAAAGATGAAGTGGATGCTCGCTTCAGAATCGTGTCCCTGAGCGGCAATTCGCCAGGATCCGACGCCGGGCGAAGGGCTCCTTCCATAAGGAGGAGCGTCAACCTTCTGCTCCTTTCCTTCCTAGCCCTCGATTATAGGCTGGCGCAGTGAGGGCAGGAATGAGCCAGGTGTCCCTTGCCCAAGCATTTTATGCAGTTTTCATGCCCGTCTGAGGCGGGCATGGGATCATTACAAGCTTGAATCCCGAGGCAGTCGGCATTGCGCCTGCTGCCAGTGTTGTTAGAGTCTGTGGGGAATTTTTTTTTTTAAAAGGAAGAACAACACTTCAAAATGTTAATTAAGTACTAACCAACTAACCAACTATAAAAGAAAAGAAAAAATAACTAAAAAAGCTCTAATGCTATACTAAAGTAAGTCAGGCTGAGGAGCTGCTGGAGTTCTGTTACTGAGTGAACAGCAGTTGAGAAGGAACTGCCAGGTGGAGAGGGGCGGGTGCGCGTTCCAAACGGTGGGAAAGTGACCACATGTCCTTTGGGTGCGTGCGCCCCCCCCCCTTGAGCTCTGCAGTAAAGATCTCCGGCGCTGGGTGCGGATGCTGCCACACACCTATAGTGGAGCAGCAGGGACACTGCTCGAAGAAGAACCTGTGGTTCAGAGACCATTTGGAGTTTGCAAGGTTATTACAAGGGGTCCATGAATACATCTGGTCCCAGCTGCTGCTGGCCAGCGATCCATGTTGGAGATGGCTCTAAAATCAGGAGTGTCAAACTTACAGCCTGCGGGGGCCACATCTGGCCCACCAAGTGCGCTGTTCTGGCCTGTGGAGCTGCTGCCTGGGCTCTGCCTGGAAGCTGCCTGCAGCAGCAAATGCCAAAGACAGGCTCCTGGCACAGCGGGACCAGGTATACTTCTGACTCACTCATGGGTTCTGAGTTACTGCACAGCAAACAAAGGAAGTGCTCCAGCCAACCCTGGCTCAGCTCTGGTATTGTCTGCCAACCAATCAGAGTCTCAGTCACAGCAGGCTAGGCTGGCTCCAGAGAGCCAATACACAGCTCTCCATCCCGACAGTTCACTGTCAATCAGCATGCTAATTTGACTGACAGTACATTGCACAAATCACAAATAAAGGAAAAAGTGGCTGGGTTCCATGTGGGAACAAGCCAATCAAGGACCAGCCTGGACTGAGCCAACCAGGCGCCAGCATTCTGAATGACTGAAAGTGAGTGGGTTGGTGGGGGGAGAGGCAGGAGCCCAGCCTGGCTGCCTGTTACTGAGACTGATTTTTTTTTTGCCTGCCACCAGGAGGTAGGGCAAGTGGAAAGGGAAGGAGAAGGCGGAAGGGGGCTCTGGGAGCCAGCATGGGGAAGGGGAGCCCAGAGGGCAGGGAAGATGGAAGGTGAGTGAGAGCCTGTGAGGTTGGGGAGGGGAAAAGGGAGCGCATGTCACTCTGAACATAGAGGGGAAAAGGGCTGGGGAGCCCATGCAGCCACATGGTGCATGACAGGTGTCCTGCCTTCCAGTGTGGTCCCCCACATTGAGTGTGTTTGACCCCTCTGCTCTAAATAAATTGTATTTGCCTGCTGTGAGCAGTCTCACCCTAGATATGTCCCCAGTCCTTGAGAGCAGGCAGGGTTCTCCACTGCCCTTCTGCAGCACCACTGCCTGCAGTCAGTCCCCAATAGGGCCAGCGCTAAGTGGTAAGCAGGCCCTGCGTTGCAGGGGCTGCCAGCATTTGAGGGGTGTCAAAAGGGGACAGCACCGTGGAGCTCCCCTGGTGATGTCACTCATCTGCGCCAGAATCGCTCTGCTGGGGGGGGGGGGCACCACAATCCCGAGCACCAGCCTTGGTCCCCAATAGCAATTATCATCATTTGGGGATCCATGAAATTTTTGATGTTGAAAAGGGGTCCTCATGCTCAGAAAGGTTGGGAACCAGTGTACTGTAGGTTTGGTTACAAGCACGATCTTTGATCTGAACACTAAGGTGAGTTTGGCATTTGTCCCTGCTTAACAGTGCCCTGAGGTTGGTATTCTCACTTCTGAGTCACTCGACAGCACAACATTAATAGTAATGACAATACTGTAAACCAGGGGCACTCAAACTTTTTGCGAGCCGGTCCATATTCAGCCTTCCACCATTCATCAGGGTCCACAAGCAACTAGGGTAGGCCTACTGCTGGGAGTGTGTGTGAGGGGGTGATACCGCGAGCGGGGGTGTGCACTCCGGGAGCAGGGGGGGGGTGATGCTGCGAGCGGGGGGGGGCGTGCTCGGGGAGCGGGGCGGGGGGGCAGTGTAGCGAGCAACTGGAGTTACTCAGCTGCCCTCTCCCCTTAGAGGGAACATTGCCGCGGTCCATCAGAAACGTCTTTGCGGTCCGGATTGTGGACCGCAGGCCGCCGTTTGAGTACCCCTGCTGTAAACTGTGATCACATCAAATCACCAGGAACAATAGACCAAGCCTCTGTTTTTCCCACAAGTGTTCATTCAATGCAGAGTTGCTATCATGGCAAATGACATATTACAAGATATCACTTACAAACATTTTTAGTATTATTATAACCCCTAATCTGGTAAATACAGGACATCAAAATGAAAAAAATTGTTAGTTCATTAAAACAAATGGCAGATCTAACACAATGTAAGTCAGATATATGTTTAGCTAAAAAGGACCTACAGAATAAGCAGTAGGGAAGCTTCCAATGATTTTTTTTTTTTTTTTGAGGACAGATTTTTTTTCTGAAGATTATTTTCTATTCTAGACAAATCTGTCAATGGCTCTTTCACATTTAGCAAAACTTATATGGGAGGAAATGAAAACAAACTTTGATATTACAGGCTAAAGAGAAGAGCAGCACCATTTGCTGTGGGCTTCTAATAGCTGTGCAAAATTTGTTCTTCGTTTTCTGCCCCCTCTTGGTTAAAACATCACCTGTTGTGCTCATGGCATTTTAATCGCCATTAATTTGTTGAAGGATTTACACTGCAACTGATTAGTAGTAGATTTCTAACCACTTACTGACTTTGGCTGGGTCTTCATCTCACAGTTCATATGCAGATCAACAGAATTATTTTACACTTAAGATTTCATATAGATCTACTATGCTTCAGGTACTTGGAATATATTTCAATAGCATATAAGTTTCACAAACAATATAAGTAGGTTATTTTAAGTAACACAAACTGTCAAGTGGATAAGTAGTATGCATCTGGCTATAAAAGTGAGAGTAGAGCTTCACTTTTATCATTAGTGTTTTAATGATCTAAGAAATTCTTTTTCAGTCAGATCAATGTATGAACAAATAAATTGAGCCTTTAAAACAAAAACCGCACTAAGAAGTGTAAGAACTTTTTTAAAAAATTGTCTTAGTCTCAGTCGAACCCTTTGACCTCCTTTTGTTGGTGAAAGATGCTTTCAAGTTAACAAAGAGCCAAACTTGAAAGCTTGTCTCTAACAGACAGAGAAGTTTGTCTAATAAAGGGTATCATCTCATCTCTCTAGTATTCTGGGATCAACATGTTTACTGCAGCAATGCATATTTTTGACCTCTAGTAGTCAGTGATGCAGAAATTATATTACCAGAGAATTTAAAGATATTTTAATTTTCTCATTGAAATGATTGTGTATGGTAATTAAAAAAAAGATGGGCCCATGGGCTTGAAGGACTTGCACATTTGACATTTGTCAGCCCAGTGGCCCTCACCCAGGCATTTCAGGCAGCGGTCATGGGTGTTGCTAACTGGAAAGGCCTTCCCACAGGAAACACAGGGCTTGAAGCCTGACACGTTCAGAGACCAGTGCCAAGCGTGGCATGCTGTCCAAGATGCTCAACTGCTGTTTGAGACGCCCTGAACACCTAGAAACAAGCTTCTAAACTTAAAAACTAGACACTCAGCTAACAAACTATGCTACTTGGCACAAAGAACAACGGGAAAAGCAGGCACTCACTAATAGCAAGACCGTCACTCAGGAAGAAAGAAGAAACTGAAAGGGGAGCAGGGTCATCAACTGTAGCCAGAGTGCGGGGCTCAAGGGGCTGTTGGCTGCTGACTGTACAGGGACAGGCTAAGGGCAAAAAGCTTTCTGAAAGACCATGCACTGAGGCACGTATACACCTACATCAGAATGGATGTCAGCAGCACTCAAAGAAGGTCATGATGTGAAGCTGTGGAATTGTGATCACAGGTTCGTCATTCTAAAGCACTTATGGTTGTTAAATGGAAGTGGGAAGGCAAAGGGCATCCAAACCATGAATCTACATGCAACACAAGCTAATACCTTACAGACCTCTAGCCAAACCTGCTTAGCACTTGTCCTGCTCATTTACCCAACTACTAACTCTGCCAGCACAACCTTTATTAAAAAAGCATCTTTGAAGAATTAATACTTTTCCCAGAACTAATGTCTGAGCTATATGGTTTGCTGTTCTCTGTTGGTGGCAGCATACCTCCTCTACCCACCAGCTCCTGGCTCAGCAACTTACCCACTCCCTTCCACACACGCACACTGCAGAACCCCAGTCTCTTGATAGCTCACTGCAAAGGGGCATCCAATCACCTTTTTCTAGGCCCTCTTCCATTTGTGCTCTTATTACTAGAGAGAGCTATGGAAATTAGGCATCTAAGAGTTACTTCACTTTTTAATTATTTGCTTTTTAATTCTAGGCAGAATTGCTCCTTTGGCTGTTTTTCAGTTTGGAATGTGCACACTGAAATTTCCTCTTTTTATCAAGTCTAACCATATGCAGGCATGCATCATCCTTGAAAGCCTCCCATGACTCATTCTTAAGCATCTTTTAAAATAGGAATTACAGGAGCTCCACTCCTTTATGCCAGTGGTCCCCAAAACATTTCTGATCCATAACTCCTGCTCTCCCTAAAAACTGGTCCGCAGCTTCCTGGGACTTGCTGGCAAGAGGTGTGACTGGGGCCCACAGTTCGGTGACCACTGCTTTATGCTATAAGAGCTTTATAGGCAAATTGTAATTAAAAAGAATGAAATAAGGCAACTTCAATAAGACAAATGAAATACATCAGGGCTGAATTTGAGCTACTTTCTTCTATACTGATTCTCAGACATGGGCTTCTGCTGTCTTCTGGTTTTGTTTTACTCTCAGAAGGACTACAATAGTTAGCCTGCAGTAAGGAGAGGAACGGTGTAAAGGGAAGCCCCATAAATAATATTCCATATTTTTTAGACCTTTGTTTAGATTTTTTTATACTAATCCAGAATTGGTTCCATAGGTGCACCCCATTGCACAGACTCCCTGGCTCCCTCACTACTTATGAGACCATAATTTGACTTTCTGATCAACCCAGTTGCCTAATCACCTTCTTAAGATGGAAAAAAGATCTCTCTGGTTTTGTATTTATGACCATTTGTTCAGTTTTTATGATTCATTAGAGGCAAAATGTATTATTCTTTAGCCTGCCTAAAAACCTGAAGCTTCAGGTTATAACCAGACTGTTTTCTACAACATTTATTGCCTTTTAGTGAGTCCAATTTTCATTTTAAGAGAAGTGCAGTGGTGCTTGAAAAATATGTGATGATTTGCAAGGGTGCTAAAAGTATCAGCAACAATTCTGATAAATGCATCATGATTCTGCATGCATTAGTCATACAGAATGCTTCTTACTTAGGGGCTAATTAGAATTCAACTCTGCGTGATACCTGCTTTTGAGGATTACAGTAAAAACATTTGTCGTAATAAGAGTCTCGTTTTTCTCTAATAGCAGCCAACTTTTGCAATGATTGATCTGTTAAATTATTAGAAGAAAAGCATGAGACTACATCTGTCCAAAAAATTGTTTCCCTCTAAAACCAAGTTACTTGATAACTTTAATGGGCTTTTGTTGTTAATGTTAAAAATGAAGTGCAACTGTTTTTACTCATTTACGATGATCTAAAAATCGAGAAAACATTTTCTGTGGTGGTGTGACATCATGAGAATGTTTTCAGTTTACTCTTTTGACGTCTCCATTATGGCTGATAAAATCCCTGATTTATGGGTCTGCTAAATGGACTCTCAGATTACCCAACGGATTCTAAATTTATACTAGCTTCGCCCAGCAAAAATAAGCAAAAAAAGGCACTATAAAACAGTTTCTCTCTACAAGATCAACCTCTTAACCTGTAACAGCTTTTGGGGAAACAGAATTCACATCCTATGTTTCAGCGACTTCTGTTCTACCCTCTTCTCACTTTCCTACTACTAAAATTTATCTTGAAGAAAAGAAGCCCTGGGTTTTGTGAATTCAAGAGGCTATCATTTCTGAAAAGATTGCAAAGAATTGCATATATCCTGAGGAATGCTATAGTACATGTTCTTACCACGTGCAACAGTTGGTCATTATTCACAGCTAATGTCAATGATAGTTTCATATTCTGGGCTTGGTTTACAAAATTAGGTTTGGGCAATTAGATGCCTAATTTGTGCAATTACCAAGATAAGGAAACTAAGGGTATGTCCACATGTATCTTTTAAATTGAAATAACATTGGTTATTTTGATTTAAAAGAGAGTAGGTCCACACAACGTTTTCTTGTTTTGAAATGACGAGCTCCGTTATTTTGAAACAAGAGACATTATTTCAAAATAACTTGAACCTACTTTAATTCAAATTGTCTGTTATTTCAAAATGGTTATTTCGAAATAACGCCGTTTGGACATGTTATTTTGAAATAACCATTATTGCTAAATAACACTTTTGCCCTTCTTCTTTCCAGGGTGCCTTCTTTTTTGCATATATTGGGTGGGGGCATGGCCCAGTGAGGGGGTCATGTTGCCACACTTCCCATGCTTTCCCTCTCCCGATTTGAAATAGCAAGTCCTGTGTCTGAACTTGCTATTTCGATTTCAGTTAATTCGATTAAGGATTTTATTTCAAATCAATTTAAATTAATTCGAATTAAGGATTTTATTTCAAATTAACTTATTTTGATTTAACTTAAACTGAAATAAGCATGTACGTGTGGACATATCCTAAGTGAGTAAGCATGCACATGTACAGTTAATTGTGTAACAACTTTCTATGCATCCAACTACCTGATCTATGCATGTCCTCCAATTCTAGTAACTATGTATTCAAATTAGTTGCACAATTGTGTATTATTTTTGTACATGCAAGTCCGCACACATACTTTCACAAGCAGGCCTATAAATCCACACAACAAACAGTGTAAACCCTCCTAATATTACTTCCAGCCATTCTCCATTTTTATGATGACACACTTCACTGAACTCTACTTTCCAGCATTTGGCTTGTATGCACTATCTATTTTTCTAAGCCCAGCAATAAGCTACCCTCCAGAATATCATTATTTGGATGAGGAAAGGCTGGGAGTTAACAGGGATTTCGAATGTGGGCACATGAGGAAACAGTGCAAGTGTTCACAAAAGATAGTTTGAGAATGAATCTCCAGAGCTTTCAGTGACCTCAGTGAGGCAGTCAGGACTTCTGAAAATCAGAGGATTTTTATTTACATGCCAGTAACAGGGTGAGGTCGTCTCTTTAGAGGGATTTAAGATTCAGCTCTAGCCTTTTTCTGATGTCTGCCCAAAAAGAAAGAATTTTTTAGAATGATGCTCCATAGGACTAATGAGAGTTCTATGATTGGCAGCAGTGCATGGGCACAGAGGCAGCAGATATATGAAAGTTCCCTTTTTCCACTAAGGAAGACATCCAGGAAAAGTAAGAACTGCTGTGAATTTTTCTAAAGAGAGAAAGAGAAAGGAAAACCTGAAGAAAGCAGGCATGGCTTGTGGGTTCCTTTCCAAAGAAAACCAGGCAGAGGATCTAACTTCCCTTGCTAAGCCTCTCTACTGCCATAGTAAAAGAAAGCAAGAACTAAAGAGACCAGGCCCAAAGAGAAGAGAATGGAGAGAAAGTATCTCCAGGACAAGAAATAAGGCACTTCTAGAGCACCTAAATTTAGGATTCTAACTTCAGGCACCCCACGTTTGAAAATCTTGACATCTGTTCTTAAAGTTTTGTCTGCATGGAAGTCACTTTTCTGTTGCATGAAAAATTTATCTGATTCTTCCAGAACTTAAAACTTTGATTTTGTAGAATCTTAAGTATTTCAAACATGATTCTTAGGTCACTAAGTCCTACCATGGGATAGTAAGAGAGAGAAATAGTGAAATTCAAATACAAAACATAAATGAAGGTTGGAATTGTTTTTGCAAAAGCAAACATGAGCTAGATCCTGAAGTTCTCCAGTTTTTACTGACTCCTTACTCAGACAAAAGTTACAATGACATTATTTGCAAGTAGCTGGGAACAGAATATTTTGGGTTGGATCTAATTCACATGGCCTCCATAAACAACTACACAGAAAGATGCAGGTGACTCACTGCTGGCAACTTTGACAATAGACTCTCCGCTATTCCAACAGAGCTGAGATTAGAGCAAACTGTCAACTGTATGTCACCAAAGAAACAGAACAGGAAAGCAAAATCCATCAAAGGGAGTTTGCTCAAATAAGGGCTAATTAAAAACTCAACTGATACCTCAACATTTGCCCAACACTTGCTTCATAAAAATAAGAGGAACGAGAAGACAGAGCCCACGTTAATGGAAAGCCTATTCTTGCATGATACACTATATTGGTCCAACTGCTGCAAAAGAACTTATCTTCTTATGAACATTACACTGGGATAATGTCAAAGTTAAAGATTATATTGATTAAATGCCACACAATTTAACAAGGCAACAGAATAACTTGAGAGTAGGTCTAGCGATCACAAATGAATGAAATTACAAATGCCTTTAATTTCAATAGGTAAGCTGTTTTGTATGAATGTTTTATGGCTTCTTGAAGAGAAGGATAGAAAGTTACTGCATTTTTGTCTTCCTGGAAGTACTCAGCATTCTTTTGGCATCAGTGTAAATGGTCATTCTAAAGGCTGGGATGTCAAAGGGTGCGTCTACACTTACAGCCGAATTAGAACAGATTGTCATCAATTTGAATTCAATTAAGTGCACGGACATGCCCGCTTTCATCATTTCAAACCGGAGGACCTCCTCAGTTCAAATTAGCAAAAGCTGACTTCGAACTAGTTAAACCTTGTTTGACATCGAAGTCAGGGTCAATTCGAACCCAGTAGTTCAAATTGACCCAGTGTGGCCATGTCAGTTCGAACACACCGAGTTTGAATTGACAAGGGCTGACTTTTCTGCCAGGGTGCCATACACCCCGGAAGGAAGAACAGCCCTTTGGCACCTGGCGCAGCAACCCCAAAGGTGCCTTCACCCCTTGCAGCCAGATCTGGCTCAGTGGGAGAATGGGGTTCCTGTCTGCTGACTGGGGACCGAGACCCCAGCCAGCGCTTCAGGTGCTGGCCCCAGGGGAAAGCACCCTCCCCCCGCAGCTCCTGTGGGGCTGGCCAGCAGGGGAAGAAAGAACCCCTGCTGGCACGGCGGGTGGGGGGAAGCAATCCCCCCATGAGGCTTCTCCCCTGACAGCCCCGGGGGGAGAAAGCTCCCCTGTGCCCAACTGGTGTAGAGCTGGTGCAAGGGGGGAAAAGAATCCCCCCATGCTGCTTCTCCGCTGACAGCTGTGTGCGGGGGAAAGCACCTCGGTGCACTGCTCGTGTGTGGCTGGTGGCGTGGGGGGAAAGCAATCCCCCCGCACCGCTTCTCCCCGGGCAGCCGCGCAGAGCAGAAAGCACCCCTGTGTGCTGCTGGTGTGGGGCTGATGGTGTAGGGGGAAAGCAAACCCCTGGGCGGCTTCTCCTTCGGCAGCTGCCTGGGTGCTTTCTCCCACCTCCACGGGGGGATTGCTTCCCCCCCCACACCACCAGCCCTGCACCAGTGGCACGTGGGGGTGCTTTCCCCCTGTGCACAGCTGTCGGTGCGGGGGGATTCCTTCCCCCCACATGGCCAGCCCCGCACAAGCCATGTGCAGGGGTGCTTTCTGCCCCCTGTGACCAGCCCCATAGGTAGCAGAGATGGATCCACAAGGGCTCCAGCCCTGGGGGGCAGGGGGATTCTCTTCCCAGCAGGGACAGCCGTTCTTGGAGGGGGCACGAGGAATCCCTTCACCCCCCCACCCCCTTGCAGGGGAAACATCCCCTGCCAGGTTCCAGCACTCTGAGCCGGGCAGGGGGTAAAGCATCCCCTGCCTGGCTCTAGCAGATGCTTTTCCCTGTGCTGGGCTCAGAGTGCTAGAGCCTGGCAAGGGACTGGCTGTGGCAGTGGATGTTTTGGATGGCTATCTCGCCACACTTCCCATGGTGCCCCCCTCCAATTTGAATGGGCAAGTCCCCTCCATGGACCTGCCAATTTGAACCAGATTTTCTTGTCTTGCCATGTCAATTCAAATGGACTCAATTTGAACTAATACTTATTAGTTTGAATTGACTAATATGAATTCAGTAATTCGAACTGACATGGTTAGTGTAGACATAGCCAAAGAGATGAATCAATGTTTTGTGTGTAAATGCTTTACTCATTTTCTGAATGACATGATGGAAAACATTCAGGTGCTCATTAAATTTCTAGTCATTCCTAACCAGTAACAGGTGGTCAAAAAAGTTTCTACAGTATATCACAGCTGGCTTCATCAGTGTCTTTAAACCAACTGACTGCAGTTCTGTATTCTCTGTGGCACCAAACTGATAATGAAAGGAATGAAAAGACCAAGAAGCATTCCCAACATATCTGTATGTATATAGTTAACAAACATACGAATAAAATTAATAACGTCTTTGCCACACATACCAAATTCACATAAGAGACATATGTACCTTTCAGATATTATCATTCATTTGGACTGAAATTACATTCAATCAACCTCTGCCTGGCTATTTGAAAGGTATACCGAACTGTTGCATGAAGTAATTAATTGAATAATTGTGCATTATGAAGTGGAAACTTCTAGATTAACACTTACTAATGTTGTTTGTGACTTTGGCTATTCATTCAAAAACATCATAATCAATCCTTTCACAAATGTGCCAAATGGAGCACAAGAAAGAGAAGATGCAACTTGAAAATTACGGTTTGTTGATTGAAATGGCCTTTGAGTTTACAAAGTTTACACAAATATTGCTTTCAAACTTATCCCATAAATAGTGTGCTTAATATTTATAGTTTCACACCATTTTTCATTATACAGTCTGCCAGCGCAGACAGGTTCAGAGGAGATTTTCTGAGAAGAATTTGTAGATGAAATAGTACATTTAAGGAAAAGAGACAAGGTTAAACTTCTTATTTATTACATGATGCCCATAAAACAGGAGAATGCCTGGGTGCCCATCTCTATCAGAGTTACTAGAATGTAAGACATTAAAGTGAAGCTCTTTTTTGATTTTGGTGGTACTGAAGCAAGTTTCCCTTGCCCTGCTTCTCAAATGCCATAGAGAAGCCTATGTGTAGAAAGTTATAGTCTTTCAGTCAGTTCCAAAGGGACTCGGAAGGCAGCAGGACTGCCAACATATTTCACAATTATCTGCATAATACATTGATGTGGGCTAGGTTACTGTTAATTTGACCAATGGCATGATACATGTACCTTTGTTATTTCTTCATTCACTTGACTAGTTCATCCCAGGAAGCTTCCTATCTCTTAATGCTCTCTTCTGGACTCAGGTTTTCTTTGACAGGTTATGCACTGCCACGCTCCCATGTGGGTTTGGTCAGGAAATGCAACTTTAAATGGCGTTCAATGATCCATAAATCTGTGTATTTTAGATATAATACCATCATCTGTCTCACCATTGTTGCCCACTTTTGAGGTGACAATGGCTGCCTACAGGCTCCCCAGTGAAGAAGCATTTGCAGGTATCTTGAACAATGCCATACACACGGGCAGACCTTTCACCACCAAGTGCCCTGTTCTGTCCAGTATCATCATGTTCTGTTCTATATCACAATCACCACCATAACCTCTGAACACCTAGAATTCAGGACTGAAATGGCTGGGAACTGAACCTGAGTCTCTTGCATGACTAGTGTGAATTCTACACTGAACCATGCATTTTTCCAGCAGAAATCAGCCCCAACGAGAAGCTTACTGCTGGAAAATGTCTATTCACAATACCCAGACCTTTCATGTTTTAGCCATTTCTCATGGAAAAGATGGTTGCTAACTTGTAACTCATGTTTGAGATATGTTGCTCATGTCCATTCCACTTACGTGTGTCTACATGCCACATCCACAACCCACCAGAAAGCTTTTTCCTTACAAATACCCCTAGGGATGGCTGTGGAGCCTCCTTGAGTGGCACCCTTGTGACACATTATTTAAACTCCTCCCAACCCTTCCCTCACCAGTTCCTGCTTCCCAGGAGTCCAACAGAGGGGAAGGATAGTGAAAGCGTGTAGAATGGACATGGGCAACACATCTTGAAGAACACCAGTTACAGGCAAGCAACCTGCAGCGAAGCGGAGTGCCCACCCTCCAGGTAGGTTACCAGAGAAAGACCGCACTCCCCCTGCTGGACAAAGTAGGGAACTACAAAGCCACAGACATAGACGTAGAGGGGCGGAGCCAAGGGAGGAAGAGGAAGTATAAAGGGTGGCCCAGGGGACTTAGTTAGGGGGGTGCCATTGAGAGAGCCAGATGTCCCTGGGGTGCTTCCAGAGCCCACAACCACTGTGGACTCAGACAGCCTCCAGGACAATCCTCTGAGCCCCTGGGAAACCCCAGCCCCAGAGGACTCACTATACTTTCCTGCAGGGGAAACCTGGGGGACCCCAAAGCAGACTCTTCTGTGCCTGCCCACCCCCCCTTGAGGGCCGGGAGCTACAGACTCTTCTGTGCCTGCCCCACCCTGCCTGAAAGCTGGGGGCTACAGACTTTGGGGGTCCTGCCCACTCTGCCTGAGGGCTGGGCCTCTGTAACTGTTCTGCCCTGCAGAGCCATGAGGTAGAACCACAAAGCAGAGCAACTGCTGTCCAAGCAGGGCACCAGAGGAGGACTATACTGTACCATACTCCTACACAATCATCTTTTCTTCTTCGAGTGATTGCCCATGTGCATTCCACTTAGGCTGATTCCCAAGCCTTACTGTTCATGGAGCAGGGGTTGGACATCACATGCTGGTAGACTGCAGGACCACCAATCTGAGTGCGGCGTCCTCTCTGGCTTGCTGCTAAGGGCATAGTGTAACATAAAGGTGTGCACAGGTGACTATGCTGCTGCCCTGCAAATGTCCTAGATAGAAACATTAGCCAGAAAGGCTGCTCACAATGCCTGCACCATTGTCGAATGAGCAGTCACCACTGGTACAGGCATCTTTGCAAAGCTGTAAAATTCCTTTACACTGGCCATAATCCAGGAAGAGATTCGACTGGCCCTTCATCCAGTAGACCACTGCTACAAATAGCTGTGACATCTTCCAAAAGGATTTGGTTCATTCTTTGTAGAATGCCAGCATCCCTCTGACATCAACCAAGTGAAGCCAGAGCTCCCAGTCACTTGCAAGCAGTTTGGGGCATAACACAGGAAAGAAAATATCCTGGTTGGCATGCAAATGTGAAACTATCTTCTGTAGGGAAGCTGAATGTGGGTACAGTGGCACCTTGCATTTGAAGAACACTGTATATGGTGGTTCAGAAGTCAAGGCTTGCAATTCAGAAACCTGCCTAGCTGATCTTACAGCTACTAGGAAGGCTATCTTCCAAGACATGTAGAGCAGAGAGCAGGATGCTAGAGGTTTGAGAGGGGGGATAAGCCTCAAGAGCACCAGGTTAAGGTCCCTTTGAGCCACTGGGGTGTGAGCCAGTTGAAACAGTCTGTCCAAGCCCTTCAAGCAGCATTTCACCACCAGGTTAGGAAAAACCAAGCCTCCCGCTTCCCCCAGGTTGATAGCCAAGATGGCAGCTAAGTGGATGTTTACCGATGATGCTGAAAGCCCTTGGCATTTCAGATGCAGGAGATAGTTGAGGATACACGAGATGGGTGCCCGCATTGGCAAAGGACCATTAGTCTGCTCCCCATGCAAAAAATGAGTCTACTTGGTGTTGTGCTGGTGGATGGTTTTCTGCTACTGAGAAGGACCTCTCTAAGAGAGACTGAGCAGAACATCTCGCTAGGGTTCAGCCACAGATGTTCCAGGCCATGAGGTGGAGAGACTGAAGGTCTGGGTGCCTCAACCTGCCATGGTCCTGAGTAAGAAGATCTGGAAGTGAGGCAGGGCGGTTAGGTAGTTGATGGACAGGTTGAGCAGCATGGTGAACCAGTGCTGATGAGCCCAAGCTGCGGCTATCAGGACCACCACCACTGAGTCCTGTTTGACCTTCACCTGCATTCTGTGAACTAGGGGAGTCTGCAGAAAGACATAGAACAGGCTCCCTGTCCAGTAGATCAAGAAGGCACCCGCTATAGTGACCTGCTTCTGCCCCTGGAAGGAACAGAACTTCTTGCATTTCCTGTTGGATTGGGATGCAAAGAGGCCTACTTGGGGAATGACCCACTTCTGGAACATGTCCTCGAGGACGGCCTGCCGAATGACCATTCATAGATGAGGAAGGTCCTGCTGAAGTCTAGCATGTTGTAGTGACCAGGAAGGTAAGAAACTATCAGGAGAATGGAATATGCAATGCAAAATTGCCACAAAGTGAGGGCTTCCTTGTACAGGAGAGAAGAGCGAGTTCCATCCTGTCTGCTTATATATAAAACATTGCTGTTGTATTGACCATCCTGACTAACATCATTCTGCCCTCCAAATGGCACCGGAAGGCTTGGCAGGCCAGGGCCACAGTTCTTAATTAGTTCTTTATATTGATGTGGTCCAGCAGCAACCTTCAGCTTCATAGGCTCTGAGAGACCCCAGATGAGTGCCCCAGGCAAGATCACAAGCATCTATGACTAGACAAGTAGAAATTTGTGGAACTTGGAAAGGGCTCCCTCGCACATCCACTGCAGATTGTGCCACCACTGTAGTGACTGAAGAAGAGACGTAAGGATGGACACTATCTTGTCTAGCCTGTCCTAAGTTGAGTGGTACATTGTGGCCATCCACATCTTCAGAGGGCAGCGCCTCAGTCTCGCATAATGTAGGTGCAGGAGGACAGGTAACCAGGGTGTTTCAGGCTGGTCCAAGTGGTCATAGTGGTACCGGGCTCTCTGCTATTACCCGCATTTACCTCCAGCCCTGACACATAATGAGAAGACACTTGCTGAGTATGCTGGGAGAGGTCCGGTCCCTGAGGCTGTTGAGTAAGAGCAGCCCCTGTAGAAACGCTGGGCTCGGAGGCACGCCCAGGGAATGCAAAAGGGCCACTGGGGAGACCACAGTGGTGCAGCTCCTGACGGTGCTGAGATGGACTCAGTCTGGGACCCATGTCGATTCACTCTTAAATGGTACCATAATGGTGATATCAAAGGGAACAGCTGGTCTCGACTGGCCTGGGCTGTTGGGGATATTACTTTGACAAGCTCCAATACTGCCTTGAATGTGTCTGTCACAGAGGGGAATTGCAAATCTTCCTCCACGATCTTCTGAGTAGAAGCTACTGGTGCCGGACTTGATGGCACCATTCTCTGTGCTGGGATCAATGGCACTATGTCCTTCTGGCCTGTGCTTGGGAGGCCCACTGTGCCCCTTCACTGGGGAGACTGACCACCTCTTCTTATGCAGCAATAAGGAATGGAACAGGTTCCACTTGGAGCTGTGGGTTTTGGATGGCACTAGTGAAGAGTGCTGGTACTATGGCTCTGAGACAGTCCTTGAAATGCAGTCATTTTATCACTGCTGCAGAACTGCACACCAAAGCCAACGTGCTTGGGCCTTCCTGTGAGGCGCTTGGTGGGTGAAGAGCTTCCTTCATGAGAAGTAATTTCAGGTACTGGGTCCACTCCTTCTGTGTCCTTGGCTTGAAGCTCCTACAGAGCTTATGGTGCTCATTGAGCTGGGACTCACCCAAGCACTTTAGGCAGGCTGAGTGCAGGTCCACCAGTTGCAGGTCTTGAAAGCGGGCATAACCTCTACCCCTGTACTGTGGTGGGGAAGACCAAAGTCCTTTGCTCTAACTACTCCTATCCATAACTAAATGAAAAAAACTATTTACAGGTACTCAAAGGAACAATAGTTCCAACTGGGGGTGGGGGGGAATACGTGCTAAGCAACATGAACTGATTCCAGCAGTCGTCATAGGCCGTAAGATGGGAATGACAAAGGAAAGGTCGACTGGAGCTTATATAGTGTGTCACAAGGCCCCACTCTAAGAGGCTTCACCGCTGACTCTACAGGTTCTCCTTGGGGGAAAGCTTTCTGGCAGCTCAAAGAATTAATCTTTTGTTTCTCAATTAGCCTCACCTACACTCCCTCTTTGCGCTGTACTCATCTCCAGAAGGATCATATGTGAAGAAACAAAAGCACAAATAAAGGTTGAAGATGACTGTTTTCGTACAGGTTTGAAAGAACAGTACACAAAATGCACTAGGGAATTTTTAGTGTGCTGCAGTTGGGTCCACACAGACAGTTAGTGAACAGTAAGCTCCAGCACTGGAGAGTTACACCCCAGCTTGCTGCCCACTGAATGTTCATCTAGATGTTTAAATTAGTTTTAGATTTTTTGGATCCAGCTGTCACCACAGTCAGTGACAGTCACTGGAGTTTTTGCGGCTCACCAGTCAGATAGCATCCATAACCATGAATTAAAGGGTACTTGGAAGAGAACACATTATTGTGGATTGTCCTCAAGATATCTAGGAAAAAAGAAAATTCCTTTTCAGGCACTGAATCCCTACTTTGGAGATATAATTCAAGGAGCTTTATTTCTTCTCATTAAAATGAATATGTTCCAATGGGAACTATCTCAAAGGTGCTCTTTCTACTAGTCTTCAGAAGAAGTTACCCTAACAAAATCTTCTAGCTGGGTTGCCACATGATCTCATTCTTTTTCAGCGCTCAAAGCCAGCTCTGATAATTGCTCTTAATATGCTGTCAGTGGCCTGAAACTGAACTATATTACGGCTAACAAAACAAATGTTATCTCTGTACTGACTTTCCAAAGCAGATAATCATTCAAAGTGATTGTTCACATACTTTAAGTTCCCATCTATACAACAAATTTAACTATTCTGGAAGATCTTGAATTTTCATAATATGCTTAAAACATGGTTCTTTTTTACAGAACCTACAGGACCTGACATAATTTCTATCTCCAGGTCCTGCATTTTTCAGTACTGACACACATAAGCCCACATTTTAAAATGAACACACACACTCTTGCATGTGTAAGAAGTCCCATCAACTCCCCTCGTAATTTCTCTCACATGAAAAATGGACACTCACTTAAAACACTGTGGCACTTGAGAATGGTCACTAAGAAGGCTACTGCAAATGTTATACACCTGTTCCCACAGAAGTCAAAAAGAGTTTCTACTTCAATGGAGGCAGGATTTCACCTCCTGTATTCAGAGTGTGTGTAGCATAAAACCTCTTCATCAGCAGTTCACAGACCCATGCTTAAAATGGAATACAAGGATATTCATAGAATCATAGAATCATAGGGTTGGAAGGGACCCCACGAGGTCATCTAGTCCAACCCCCTGCCAAAAAAAGCAGGACCACTCCCATTAGATCATCCCAGTCAGTGTTTTGTCCAGCTGGGACTTGAACACCTCCAGAGATGGAGATTCCACCACCTCCCGAGGCAACTTATTCCAATGCTTCACCACTCGCCTAGTAAGGAAGTTTTTCCTAATATCCAGCCTGGACCACCCCAGCTGTAACTTGAAACCATTGCTTCTCGTTCTGCCCTCTGTTACTACCGAGAACAGTCGAGCTCCCTCCTCCTTGGAGCAACCCTTCAAGTAGTTGAAGGTTGCTATCAAATCCCCCCTCAGTCTTCTCTTCTGCAGGCTAAATAAGCCTAGTTCCTTCAGTCTCTCTTCATAGGGCTTGTGCTCCAGCCCTTTGATCATTTTGGTTGCCCTCCTCTGGACTCTCTCTAATTTGTCCATGTCCTTTTTGTAGTGGGGAGCCCAAAACTGGACACAGTATTCCAGATGTGGCCTCACTAGTGCAGAATAGAGGGAATGATCACATCCCTTGATCTGCTGGTAACACTTCTTCTGATGCAGCCCAGTATGCCATTGGCCTTTTTGGCAGCAAGAGCACACTGCTGACTCATGTCCAGCTTCCCATCCACCATGACTCCTAGGTCCTTTTCTCCAGTGCTGCTATTTAGCTGATCACTCCCCAGCCTGTAGCAGTACATGGGGTTTTTTCGTCCCAAGTGCAGGATTTTACACTTATCCTTGTTGAACCTCATGAGATTCCTCTTGGCCCACTGCTCCAGTTTGTCTAGGTCTCCCTGAATCCTGTCTCTGCCCTCTAGGGTGTCTACCGTTCCCCCCAGTTTGGTATCATCTGCAAACTTACTAAGTGTGCAATCTATCCCATCATCCAGATCATTAATGAAAACATTGAACAGAACTGGCCCCAGGACCGACCCCTGGGCACACCACTTGTTACTGCCTGCCAACTTGACATGGAGCCATTGATTCCTACGCGCTGAAACCGTTGTTCTAGCCAGTTTTCTATCCACCTTACAGTCCATGCATCTAACCCATACTTCCTTAATTTGCCAATGAGAATGCTGTGGGAAACCGTATCAAAAGCCTTGCTAAAGTCAAGGTATATCACATCAACGGCTCTTCCCGCATCCACAAATCCAGTCATCAATATTCTAAGATGAGGTTTCACTGTCTGAAAGTATAACCTCTGAAATGAAAGAAAAGCAATAAGCTCAGTCGGCTCACATTTATAACATTTAAATCTGCTCACTTTTTGTATTGTAATGCAGTATGAATCAAACTGAATTCCATTATAATTGGCAGCAACTCCCAATGCAATATTTATGCCAGGGCTGAACTGCCTGCATGTCTTTTATGATAATTTGCTTAAAGATAACAGGCAGACTGGAAGTCAGATAAACCAGTTATTGGTCCACAGACTGTCTGACTGCTTAATTGTAATACTGGGTAAAGTCTTATTAAAATACTTTGACTTGTCAGTAGAAATCACTAAAAACAATGAGAGTGCAGACTGTTTTTGCTCACACAGAGTTGGTTCTCCACAATTTGTGAATAATGAAGACAGTTCTCTAGCTGCTAGCTTTGCAGGTTCTGTAGACTACTGTGTCTGGCAAATACTCATTAAGCCATAAGCCAAACACTGATGACAAGCCTCCTGAATTAAATGAAAATGTAAAAAAGATGTTTTTAAAAGTAGTTTAGGGTTGGTTTGTTTGGTTGTTTTTTTCCTTTTTTTCAAAGCAAGGTGACATTTTACTGCACATTAAAGTGTAAGGCATGCTGTTTATTAATTCATATACAGATGATCAATTTTCTGTGGGAGGCCTTCATGTGACAAAACCTATTTCAGAAGAAGAAATGTTTAGGAAGATGCAAGTACCACTACACAAAGATTATGACTGTATTTACCTTTATCCCAGGAAGTCCAGGAAGCCCAGGAAGACCTGGTTCACCCTACACAGGAAAATTGAATAACATTACAGAACAATATTCATTTAAGATTGGTATCCAGAAAACAAGCAGGTACACACTGTAGTGGGTATAACATAACACACACTATATGTAATTATTATTCAGTTCACAGATCACAGATACGCAGGCCAACACAGTGTACATTAAGGAGCTTACTAACCTAGAAATACAACCATAATGTTCAAACTGAATGCCTGCATTTAGTCTCTTAAATCTATATTTAAGGACCTAAACATCTCCTATGGATTTAGGAGCCTAGCTACATACACAGGGCGAAATTTCTGGCCAGTATTTTCATCAAAAGGAGATGAAATAAATAGAACTAAATAAATAATATAACATTTACTGCATTTGCAGTTGATATTTAATTCTATCCTCTATTCCATTATCGGCTATTTATGAGGCCATGTAACTATCCAGTTTAGTTATAAAAGTGATTGAAAAGTGTAATTACATTTAATTTAATTTACATTTTCAGGAGGATTACTCAATTAGAACTAACTATTTTTTTTTTAATAGAACCCTCAACACTGTTCACATTTTGGTGTAAACAGGCACACACACAAATATCTGCAAAATCACAAAGCACTAAACTAGAACCATTTCTCCTAATAAATATCCTTCTTATTTAATACTGCAATAAAAAAAGAAGAAAATGACTGCACATTTCAAGAAGATAATGCATAACAGGAATTGAAGACCAAACACATTTATTTTGGAATGAAGCTGATATTTTTCTATGGGAGAGATGTATAGGCACAACATTTGCACTTACATGATCACCTTAATATGTTAACTGAAATGATGGTGATGTGTTTTCTTCAAAGAAGAAAAACAATGAACAACAAAGTTCAAAGGGCTTTAGGAAAATAATGGATGTAATAATTCTGATTTCAAGGGCATAATGATTATATCAAGAATAAACAGTAGATTTCTGATTACCTGAAAATAGAACTGAAACAAAGATCAGGATCTGAATATCCTTAAACTATAGGGAAGATCAGGTCCAAACTTTATAGCCAATCCCTACCTCTGTACTGAACTGAACTAACTCTAGATTTATCCATTGCTGAACTTCATAGAAATATAAATATCAATTTCCTTGTTTGGGCCCGTACATGGTGACTGCAACCTCATACAAATTCCTTGGCTTACATAAGCCATTTCACTATATTTTTATGTCATAATATTAAAATATACTTGAAGAACTTTGAGCAAATTTATAGTCTATGACAACAAAGCCAAAAAAAGAACAGCTGATCTGAAAATTGATTTGACACATGAAACAATTCTTAAACATTTTGGGAGGATCCAATAGCAGTTTCCCTGTAGAATTTAATTCCCTTGTTGATTAACAGTTCTTTTTGACTAAAGCTACTGAAAA
The DNA here is from genome assembly GCA_007922195.1 of Podocnemis expansa. NCBI lineage: Eukaryota > Metazoa > Chordata > Testudines > Podocnemididae > Podocnemis > Podocnemis expansa. The sequence goes on along the minus strand of ML681966.1, from coordinate 59,045,766 downwards.
GTAAAATCCAAGCTGATAATTTTATATATGAAAGAGGATTGAAGAATTGAGAAGAGGATAGCACTTTCAGCAGATTCTGTTAGTACTTGATACACCATCTATCATTGTCTAACAGGAACTTGATCATTATACTTCTGCCTAAAGAGTAATTCATAATTCTCTCTAAGCAGGATGCTTTATATTTATATTCGATGCAGTATTAGCTCAAAAATATTACTGCATCTATTTTTTTTGCATGAAGAGTCAGATACACTAGTAAAGCAAGATATTAATACTGTATTCTGTCAATTATTGTTGCTAAAGTGGATGTAACTTTATCTCGTTCTGTTTTAAAATTAGCAAAATTCACTTCTAAATATAAATGTTTAACAATGACAATCAATAAGTCTATTTTTATTATTGTATTTGTATTTGCCAGGGCATGAATAGGCCATAATCAGAGCTTGAGAACCTACTGTATGAGGTGTTTGCACACCTATAACAAAAAGACAGTTAAATTATAAGTAATCTAATCTAAGTGATTAAAATGTACTTTTCAAGGCAAGACTTTTTTAAACACCGAAGAATTAAAAACATATTTCAGTTACTAATGTTCTATTATGAAACTCATTGAAATTGAGTGGAAAGTATTTCCGTTCCTTACCCATTTCCAAAATATAAGTTTAATAAGATTTATGAGATTATATGACTTCAAGGAGGAACATAACCTGAATACAAACTCTGGACTATCAAACTAAAGTAGTCAAGTATTCTAAGTTGGTATGCAATATATATAATGTACATGGTTTACCACAATGACATATATGGCAATGCTAACCTTTTTTCATATATTTGCACACAGATGTATTTCATTCATACATATGAAAATATACTTGTATATAAATCAACACATGAATAAATAAAATTAAACAAACAACCTGGGCCAAAATTCCTCTTGGTATCCTTTTCATTATTTTATGTCTTTAATTCTTCACTGAGATCTGGGACTTCAACATGTATCTACTCTAGTGAATACTAATGAAGGATCGAATTCTTAATATTTAGTCAGAGAAAACTCTCATTGGGTGTTGTAAAAATAGATGCACATTCTGAAGGTGTATTCATGAAAGACAAGAATAAAAGTTTGGAAGCTGATCTTTGTCACAATTTATGCCTAAAAGAACATTTCTTATTGCTATTTTTAAAAATCTTTATTATATTTACACCCACAAGGTGAATCTCATTTAAAGTGTGATATGTGAATGTATATTGATATGTATTCATCCACAAATCTGTGCCTACATAATGTATATATAAGAATGGTCAAAATACTTATTACTTATTCAAGTTAAAAAACCATAGTCTGCAATGGTCAAGACTGAGGTGTGTTGGAAAGGCAGCATAAGGAAATATGCACTGATTCTGCAAGGTACTAAAAATCTCTGCCTTTCAGGATCATGTCCCAATTCACTCCTAACTTCTTCTTCTTCTTGTTTTATTTTTTTAAAAAGAATTATAAAAATTCAGATAGGGAAAATGAGTACCCAAAAATATTACAGTACTGGCAATGTAAATGTTTGAGACTAAAGCCTGGCACTTCTGAGATCTTCCAGAATATGAAATCAATCTTTTTATTAAGTTGTCTGTTTTCAAAATAGTACAATAAGTTTATTCTTCCAATTCCATTACAATGACAGGGACTCTGTGTATCTGTCATTTTTCTTTGTATAGCATCATATGCAACCACATAAAGACAACCCATCATCTTATAAAATTCTAAATTGATGTGCAATTCATGGCTACTCATTATTTATCTATTTTACATCTATTATATCAAACCTGATTGTACTGAGCAGTGACATCCAATAGCCTGCTGATAAATCACTGCTAGTTGTTGTCTGGCTGGCAGACAGCAAGTGGATTACGAATCTCAAAATTTACAGAACATTCTGTAGTTTATTATCCAAGTGGAACATGCAACGATTCCATAGATTAAGCCAGTTAAAACTGCTTCCACAAAGTATCCTAATTAAAACTGAGCTTTACTGGTAAATTTAATTTGCCTGTTTAATAATTTTTAACAGACACTATAAGACTATTATGATTAAAATTTGCCAAGTTAAGAAACTCAACTGCAATTTTTTCTTTTATTGATGTTTTAAAAATTAGTTGTCAGAGTTCCATATGGTCATAACAAGGAATGGAGTTTTAGCAAATAGCTGGCCTGATTTCCCTATATAGAGTACATAGTTTTACTTCTCCTCGACCCGACTACTGGAAAACCTCCAAAGTTCTTCTGTTGGGGTAGGGAGAAGTCTTTTGCTCTACAGGAGGCAGGAAGTGAAGGGTTGGTCCCAGGAAATCCTGTAGGCTCCAGAAAGAAGCCAAATTGCTGCCTCATACATCCCAGTACTGCAGTATTGAGATTCAATCTCTCCTTGGTGGTCCCCTCACGCTTTCAGGCTACTTGATGAGAGACACTGTCCCTTGCTCTCCCATCATCCTATCCGCCTCTGAAAAAGGGTCAAAGGCATGGAGGAGCAGGCAATGTGGCTTAGTGAACTATTGCTTTCCTACTGGAAATTTGCTAGGCTGAGAGGACATCATGCTGTACTAATTACTTCTCTGGTACATCTTTCTCAACCAAGAAAGCTCTAGGTGCACAGTGTTAAGCTGTGGAAGGGCTTCTCTGGGGGACAGTACACAATAGAGCTGCTTGCTCCAGACTTTCCAAGACCTGGACCTGCTTCCACCAGCGTAGCTCCTCTCTGTCACTACAAGTGAAAACAACCAGCCACAGAGACAATATTTACTTCATCTTAATGAAGTGTAACAAAACACAGTAAACTGGAGGCCAATATTTAGTCAAATATCATGCAAGGGTGTAGGTAACATTCAGACAGCAGAGCCATTCTTGGTTAGTTTCAGACAGCTGAGACAGTGCAAAGTTTCACTGTGCAAAATAATGCCCTGTAGTCGTAAGAGCAGGTGTGTTACTCTAATTCTCACTTTTCTCTCTAAATAGTGTCATTCTTATTATGGTTTTCAAAACTGCAAAATGATCATAAACAAAATTTTTGCAGACCTTGAGCAGTCAGTTAAACTGAACTACCCTGCAATCATTGCAATTACCAAACAAACAATTTGTGCGCAAGAGAAAAGCTCCAGCACTAATGTTTTAATGCCGAAGATTCGATCACAAGTCTAATCATAAGGAAACAATGGACTGAGAATGCTTTCAATGTATTACCTTTTGTCCTGGCCGACCAGATTCCCCAGGTTCTCCCTAATTGAAACACAAAAACAAATCAACCATAAGATCAGAAAAAGTGAAAAAAAAAATCACAGTTGGAGAGAAGAGTAATAAAATTAACTGTGGCATAAACTGACAGGGATTCTGCCAAAAAAACCCACAAACCCCACCAAACCACTATAAATGTGATATTACCTTAATTCCTGCAGCAGATGATCCAGGGTCACCCTGAAATAAAATTCACAAGAAAACAATATGTACATAGATTTTTTTCATGAAACAGATATAACAAACATTGGTTTGATAATCCTGAAGCCTCCTCTAGTATCTCTCAATTTCTATAGCAAGAATAAATGCGCCTTGCAACATTGCCTACCAATATGCACATCCACAAGTCAGTATTATTCAAAAGGGAAATGATTCTGCCGGCAAAGAAATGCAAATGAGGGATGTGGTTCCTATTTACCCAGAAAAAACATCATAATCTATTCATTTGTTTGAAAAGTTTCACAACCAATAATGTAGCTCCTGTCATAAAAATGAATTTTAAAGAGATATGCTGCATAAAGCTAGAGAACAGTGCTATGTCTCTCCCTGTTTTGATATCTCCAAATCTCTGACACACCATTTCCCATAACCAAAAGGCACAACTTATCCCTTAGGTTCATAGCTGCAAATGGCAAGTGTCAGCCTTAATTGACAAAGCTTTCGTGTTAATGACATTCAGCCTCAAAGAATCCAGTGACCTATCATTTTATCTTAATCATGACTTGTCAGAATAGCCATCTCATTTCCTTAGGTTTTTCACTGTCTTAATCTGGGGGCTTTAAATATAGCAATACGTTGTAAATAACAGAATCTCAGATGAGCTGTAATTTATTTACTCAAGAAACGTCAGTACTGATGAAGCAACTAGCTTTTAAAGAGGTTCTCCAGGCCCATGTTTTGCTTTCAGCTGAATTGACTGGGTTTGATAAGAGGTGACTTGTCCCAGGTCACAAAATCAGCTAGTGGCTGAGGCAGAGTGATTTTGGCTCTCAGTTCCCTTTTCTGTGTGTACAGCCTTTGTGGACTTCTGAAAATTCTTGTACTGTCATTTCAGTGCACCTTGCCTTGAACAAGGTGCTAGAATAGAGGGAAGAACCTAAAGTAATTGCATGATATTTCTCACTTGAAAAGTTTTGCAACTTATTAATTTAAACAGGTCAAACCCTGTACAAACTGTAGAAGCCACGTACAGAATCTGTATTTGGACCATTTCCCCATTCGAAATTATTATGAATTCATTGTGATTGATCATTAAAATTGACACATCATTGGGTAGCAAGTTTACTTCAGTTCTCAAACCAGCAGCACATTGGGGCAGTCAACAAGGGGAATTATGAGTTCTTGTGTTTGTCTGCTTGTTTGTGTTTTTTGTTTCTCTTTTATTCTGTGAGTCTGGGATTTTTTATTTTTTCCTTCTTTTCCTGTCCAGACTGCAGGAGATGAGCTGTGGCAAGAGATCAGCTGACTCACGTTAGGGATGGTGCTTCTCTATTGAGGGAGTTATGAAGGCAGCCACTCCAGCAGACAGTGGCACACAGGGACAGCCAACAGGGGAGTTTGAGTGGGAGTGTGGGATTCTTGTATTGCTTCGCTTGGTGCACTGGGATGTATTTTTGTTTTATGCAGGCCAGGAACAAGTGAAGCACTATGGCAGATACAGAGGCAGCAGTGGTAGACACTCAAGCAGGGGAAGAAACAATGTGAAAGCTCTGGGATGTATATTATCTTGGAGGGGGTTCATTCAAAGACCTTTCTGTGTATGAAGTGCTGCCTCATAGGGTTGATGGAGGAAAAAATTCAGGGGTTAGAGATGCAAGTGGAAACCCTCATTGAGTTTAGAAGGGGGTTTGTACAAGAGATGGAGCAGACGAATGAGGGCGTTTTAAGAGAAACCCCAGACCTGCAGAGGGAAGCAGGACTGTCAGACTGTGAGGACAGAATACTAGGAGATGAAAGTGCAGGTGGACGCATGTGACTGAGAAGTCGGCAGGTGAAAAGATAGGCTAGTGAAGGAGAAATAGAGGTTTGCAGTGTTAGCAAATGAAGGAGCACAGCACATGGTTAATGAATGTGGGAGTGCAAGGAAGAAGAGTGGCTAATTGTATCTAAAGAAGTGATGAGCTGATGGAGATTCCTCCCAATAAGAGCCCCAGAAGGACAGCAGGTTCAAACGATTGCAGGGAAAAGTTGTAAAACTGAGGACTTGCAGCCAGAAAGAAGTGGGGACAGGTTAGAGAATCACACTGTTTCCAGGAAAAGGCAAGTCTATGGGATTAGTGACTCCCTGCTGAGAAGGGTAGATAGGCCTATACCCGGAGCTGATCCTGAGAACAGAAGGTTATGCTGCTTGCTGGGTGTGAAGGTACAGGCTATTGATCTGAACCTGAAAGAGGATCTCAGTGGGAGCACGCAAGAATCCTCTGATTGTCCTTCATGTGGGTCCAAATGTTGTAACTAGATTCTCACTGGAATGTATCAAAGGAGAATATGCCAGGCTGAGGAGAACTCTCAAGGGAACAGAGGCTCAGGTGAGCTTCAGTGGGATTCTGCCTCTCCCTATAGAAGGACAATAAAAGCATGACAAGATGCTGATGATAAACAGATGGTTCAGGCAGTGGTGCTATAAGGAGGACTTAGGAATGTATGGTCACTAGGAAGCATTCATGGACAGAAGACTGTTCTCCTGGGATAGACTATACCTCAGTAGGGAGTGAAACAGATTTCTGGGAGGGAGGTTTGAACAATTGATCAAGAGAGCTTTAAACTAGGGAATCCAGGGTGATGGTTAGGAGATGCCCGAATAATCTCCACAACTGATATTAGTATTGAGAAGAAAGAAAATGAAATAAGAAAGGACACAAAAACAAGGAGCAGCATGGAAGTTAGAAGGAGGGGTAGTAAATGCCAATCAACCAAGAAATATTGGCTGTAGAACAACTGTGCTGAATCAGGCAAGGAGCGTGAGTGCGGCCACGCAGCAAAACCAAAAATTTTTGTATACAAATGCAAGAAACCTCAGTAAAAAAAATGGATGAACTGGAGCTACTGGAAGAGGAAGTGAGACCAGATTATTATAGGGATAACAGAAACATGGTGGAATAAAAGTCATGACTGATGTACTGGTATTGAAGGCTATGTGCTCTTTAAGAAAGATGGCTATATAGACAAAGAAGGGGGAGTTGCATTGTATATCAATGAGAAGGTAGACTGCATGGAAATTCAAAAAGATGGAATTAACAAGACAGAATCTATCAGGGTAAAAAAATCACATTGTGGAGAAAGCTACTCTGGGGATAGTGCTTGGATTGTGTTACAGACCACTGGGATCTGGTTTAGACATGGACAGGGACCTCTTTAGGCCTTTGAGGAAGTAAATACAACTAGGAACCATGTGATTATGTGAGACTTTAACTTCCCAGTTATAGATTAGAGACATGTGCTAGTAGTAATAAGAGGGTCCAGATTTTCCTGGATGTGACAGCAGATGAATTCCTTCTCCAAACTGTTACTGAACCAACAGGAAGGGATGCCATCTTAGATTTGGTGCTGGTGAGTAGTGAGAACATCATAGAGCAACTGGCTGTAGCGGACAACTTAGGTTCAAGTGACCATGAGCTAGTTCAGTTCAAACTAATTAGAAGGATAAATAAAAATAAATCTGTGACTAGGGTCTTTGATTTTAAAAAGGCTAACTTTAAAAAATAAAGGGAATTAGTCTGGGAAGTGGATTGGACTAAATTACTCAGGAATGAAAAGATTGAAAATGCTTGGAATCACTTCAAGTCAAAGTTGCAGGAACTTTTTGAAGCCTGCATTCCAAGGAGAGGAAAAAATTCATAGGCAATAGCTGTAGACTAAGCTGGATGAGTAAGCATCTCGGACAGGTGATTAGGAGGAAGCACAGCGCCTACAAGAAGTGGAAACTGGGAGGTATCAGCAACGAAAGCTACCTCTTGGAGGTCGGAACACGTAGAGATAAAGTGAGAAAGGCAAAAAGACAAGCAGACCTGGACCTTGTGAAGGGAATTAAAAACTAATAGTAAAAGCCTCTTTAGCCCAGGAGTCTCAAACTCAAATCACCACGAGGGCTGCAGGAGGACTAATATGCTAGCCCGAGGACTGCACCAGTGAAACCTCTTCATACAACAATATTGCAAATATTGGTGATGATAATGTTGCTGCAGGCCACAGGAAATAGCTTTAGGGGCCACATGCAGCCTGCATGTTTGAGACACCTGCTTTAGCCATACAAATAGGAAGAAAAAAAAGAGAGAAGAAGTGGGACCATTAAAACCTGAGGATGTGGTAGAGGGCAAGGATAATCTAGGCATGGCTGAATGTCTAGATAAGTACTTTGCACCTGTTTTTAATCAGAGTGATAATGAGCTGGGGGACAGAGTTAGGGTAGCTAATGGAATGAGGTCATGAAAGCGGAAATTAGCATACCTGAGGCAGAAGCCAAATGCGAGCTGCTGGATGGGACTAAATCGGGGGGCCCCAGATAATCTTCATCCAAGGATATTAAAGGAACTGTCTCATGAAATGGCCAGTCCATTAACAAAGGTTTTTAATGAATCCGTAAATTCAGGGGTTGTACTACATGACTGGAGAATCACTAATATAGTTCCTATTTTCAAAAAAGGGAATAAAAGTGATCTGTTAGCTTGATCTCAGTAGTATGTAAGGTCTTGGAGAAAATTTTGAAGGAGAAAGTACTTAAGATGTTAAGGATAATGGTAAGTGATATAAAATACAACACGGCTTTACAAAAGGTAGATCATGCCAGACCAACCTGATCCCCTTTTTTGAGAGGATAATAGATTTTTTAGATAAAGGGAATGCAGTGGACTTAATTTACTTAGGTTTCAGCAAGGCATTTAATATAGTTGCACATAGGAAATTATTAGTTAAGTTACAGAAGATGAGGATGAATATGAATATAGTAAGGTGGATAAGGAACTGGTTAAAAGGAGAGGCTACAGTGGATCATACTGAAAGATGAACTGTCATGCTGGAGGGAGGTTACCAGTGGAGTCCCTCAGAGATCGGTCCTGGGACCTTTTGTTACAAAAAGCAGGAATGTGCTAATTAAGTTTACAGATGATACCAAGTTGGGTGGTATTGCCAATACAGAGAAGGATTGGCATTACCATACAAAAGGATCTGGATGACCTTGTCAACTGAAGTATTAGGAATAGGATGAAATTTAATATTGGGAAGTGCAAGGTCATGTATTTAGGGACAAATAAGAATTTTTCCTATATGTTGGGGATGCATCAATTGGAAGGGACTATGAAGGAAAAGGACCTGGGAGTACTGGTTGATCACAGGATGACTGTGAGCTGCCAATGCGATGCGGCTGTGAAAAAAGCTAATATGGCTCTAGGATGTATCAGGAAAGGTATTTCAAGTAGAGACAGGGAGGTGTTGACGCCACTGTACAATGCACTAGTGAGACCCATCTGGAATATTGCATGCAGTTCTGATCATGTTTAAAAAGGATGAATTCAAATTGGAACAGGTGCAGAGAAGTGCTACAAGGATGGTCTGTGGAGTGGAAAACCTGCCTTATGAGAGGAGATTCAAGGAGCTTGGCTTGTTTAGCCTAATCAAAAGAAGGTTGAGGTGTGATGTGATTGCTCCCTATAAATACATCAGAGGAATAAATATCAGGGAAGAAAAGGAATTATTTGAGTACAGCAAGAAATTAAGTATTGAAATTAGATGTGGATTTCTAACCATCAGAGAAATAAAATTCTGGAATAGCCTTCCAAAGGGAGGTGTGTGGGCAAAAAACGTAACTGCCTTCAAAACTGAGCTTGATAAGTTTATGGAGGGGATGGTATGATGGGACAGCCTACTTTAGAAATTTGACTGATCTTTGGCTACTGGTGGTGGATATGCAAGCGGCCTAAGAAGAGAACGTAGATGGGGTGGGTCCTGAGTTACTACAGAGAATTGTTTCTTGGAAGACTGGCTGGAGACACTTGTTCACATGCTCAGGGTTTCACTGACAGCCATATGTGGAGTCAGGAAGGAATTTTCCCATAGGGCAGATTGGCTATGGCTTTGGGGGGTTTTCACTTTCCTCTGTAGCCTGGGGTGTGGCTCACCTGCTGGTGAATTCTCTGTAACAAAGTCCTCAAATCATGATTTGAGGACATATATAACTCAGTCATAGGTTAGAGGCTTACTGCTGGAATGAGTGGGTGAGGTTTTGAGGCCTGCATTGTTCAGGAGGTCAGACTAGATGATCATACTGGTCCCTTCTGACCTTTGAGTCTATGCTACTGATGTACATGCTGTAGCAAAACAGCTAATTCTTGTAACATGCTATGAAAACGTTAAACACTGTATACATGCTAAGGATTTATTAATTATTATTATTATTATTATAGCTTAACACTATATAAAAACAAAATTTAAAACTACTAGTTTATGATTAGCTCTCTTGTGGCTCAGTAAAGCTGAAGAGCTGTGATGATTTTTAATTTAAAAATTTAATTTTTAAATTTAAACAAATGAATTTAATTTGTACAAATACAAATGCAACTTTTTTGTATAATGAAAATTTAATGGTGCCATGTTCAAAATCCTTCAAAGATTATGACTAGATTTCCTTTTCATAGTTATTGTAGCTCTTTCTTCAGAGGCTAAAGAGAAAACAAAAGGCAGTTTTCTGAAAGGCTGATTCCTATCTGGAAACCTGAGTTGACCCATTTTGATAGACATTCTGAGTGATATTGCTATTGTCCCTCACAACACATACAACTGTGAAATCTCAAGGACTTTTTAATAGCTACAAAGTGCCAAAGCAAATGCTGAGAGACAGTCAGAAGTTAAACATTTTAAGGGATAACATTGGAAATAGCTTAGATAAGTGTTTATAATCCACTTTCATGAAACATGAAAACTGCAGAGCATGTTCTCACTTTCTTACTGAGTCAGCTGGATTGGAAATGAAAGAATTTCAGCAGGGAGATACACAAATGGAAAAGCACCGCCACATTTTGGTTGTCTGAGAAGCCAATGGCAAGAGCAGGAAAATGAAAGCAATAACTAATGAGTAGGTTCCATTCCTAAATCTGCCATTGACTCTATACGTGACTCAGAGCTATTCAGTGATGCCAAAATTGTAGTCTTGTAGCTCTAAATATATGCACCTAAATCCATGTTTATGTAGTAAAATCAATGGAGCTGCAGATGTGCATCACCTCTGAAAATGAAGCCATTTTCATTTAGATGCATATATATGGGTATAACTTTAGACATCCAAGTCTGAAATTGTTATATGTTCACCACTCTGTCTCATTTAGAAAAGGGGGATAAATAATATTTACCCACCTCATAGGAACATTTTATGTCTTAAAGTTTATAAATGTTCTGGGATTATCAGAACATACCATCTTTGAACCTTGTTTTTGGAACAGATTAGTCTTGATAAATATTCCAGAACAATCAAAACTTCCCTGGTTCCCTCTTTCCTCAGGCTCAAAGATCCCTCCCCCATGCTACCTTGAAAAACTGAGGGCATGTAAGCCTGTAAGCTTCACTCGCTGTTCAGCTCAAGTGTTGCTTTGCACTAGTTGGGTCAACCTCAAGAGCAACCCGAATGTTCCATGTTCTGTGATTTCTGAGGCATACGGTACATTCTGGATTAGAAATAACCTTGAAAACTTTGACCAGCACCCACTCTTAGTAGTGAAGCAGCAAGAATGGTAGAATGATTTCCTGGAACAAAAAGCCAGCTACTTCTAAGAGGGCAGAGGAAAAAGGAGATGGCTTCCCATATTCTCACAGATGATGCCAACAACTAGTGGAGAGCTGCACTACCCACTGCAACTTTGTCTGAAAAGAAAGCCAAAGAACTCCCATCTGTCTGCTGAAGACACTCCTGCCATGGATGGGGAGAAGTGACAGTGATGGATCAAGAAAGGGAAGGGAAACCAGAGCTATCTGGTGAAGAGGTAGCACTTGGCTGTTCCTATTAGTGGGCAGCAGTCATCATGATTTATTTTCTCTGCAGCTGACATGATTAGCAACCATTGGGTCAAATTCATCTCTGATAGATGTATGACTGGTAAAGCACAGCACAACTCAATGGAGCACAAGCTACAGACACAATGCCCCTAACTACACTGGTGTAAATGTGGAGTAGTTATTCTAACTTCAGCACTCATTCCTAAATGGCTAACTGAAGAGCTTTCCCTTGCAGAGTCACTTTCCAGGAATATAATCAGAGAAGTTCTATTGTCTTCTCTTATATCTTCCCAGCAGATGTACATCAATGGGAAGCCCCATTTCCTTTAATTCTGACTGACAGATCTTTTTGTTTGAAAAGTGAGATGGAAACTGATGACAGGTAACTATGCCAAGCAGTCTTGTTTAGTGTAACCAGGAAATCTCCATGTAACAACTAGCCTGATGGTGATGAAAAAATAAGCGATTTACAAACACTATCTGCTCATTCCCATTTCTCATCAGGACTCCACGCAATTAAAAGAAACGAAGTGGTGGAAGCACTGTGTGTTTCAGAGGTTCAGTAGATTCATTTAAAGTTTTTCAGATGAACATACAAAAGGTCATCTGCTGACCTATCTTTGCTAAAAGTTTATCCCAACCAGACTACCAAACTGTTTGAGTTCTTCACAGAAACACACAAAATTTCAGGTTGTGGAAGGATGGATTCTAAAAGAAAGAAGAAGAAATGTTTTTCAAAAAGTGTTCTCTCTTGAACGCATGGCAAGTAATTCAGTAGCTGACAAAATTGAAGAACAATTACTGAGGCTTTGCAGGGCTCCCAGGAGAGATTCTGAACTTCAATTTTATCTGCTGCTGGACTTGTTATGGTTTCCACTTACATGTACTGATCTATTTATCCAATCGACTGCTTATCTATTTATACCTGATTTAGCTGATCAGCTGATTATTGATTAATCATGATATTCTCTAGACATGCAACTGGCTCTCAGGAAAACAGTTATGAAATCAAACTGCATATTTTTGACTATTAGAATAATAACCTAAATGTCCAAAAACAGATAGTCATGATTTTTGGCCACTTGAGATGTGGGCTGGATTTGAATTCATTATCTGCGGGTGAGATTCTCTATTTTCCATTATTCTTAAATCATAAAATCTGTCAACTTCCTTTTTCCAAGTCACAGCACATATTGATACATAAAATCATCTCTTCTTTGGAAACTTCTGATATGTGCTACCTGAACTGGACTTACTTAAAGGCAGAAAAAGCAGACTCCATTGTCTTAAAGGCAGAAAAGCCAGATCTTCAGCTGGTGTGAAATGACAAAGATCTGGAACATAATTTTTAACTTTCACCCTAAACTTCCAACCTCTTTGGAGTTTGGTCAATCACTTGGATTACATTTTCATCACTGTATACCAGATTGCTTGGGCTCTTCCTTTGGAAAAGAATGTGAAAAGGGATCAGTTTCCCCTCTCAGAACTTTCTTTTCTTATTCACTCAGGGGGCACGGTCTTCAACCTGGAAAATCCAGGGGTCAATCCTACGAGAAATTCGAGATCTCTGGAGACTGAAACTGATCTCAGATCTACTGGGGACACCGGGTCTCTGTGAGGGGGTGCTGTGCCTTGGCACATCTCCCATAGCTCTAGGTCCCTAGCTGCATGATTAAGTGGCATATAAAGAGACATGTTTTGTGGAAGGAAGGTGAGGAATGAAATATCCATAGGGAGATCTAGCTGATGCTCTGTGTCTTGTTTTGTAGCATTCTTCCCCCTCAGGTTCAGAGGAACTCCTCAGTGCACAGCCTGAGTGCTCAATCTGTGCACTGCAGCTAGGATGTTGGAACCAAATTTTTAAAGGTATTTAGGCATTGCTGCCACTCTAAGCATTCACTGTTGATAGGCTTTGTGCTCCTAAATGCCTAATTACCTTTTGGAAAGAGGATTCACATTCTTCAATCAGGCATTGCATTACCTTTAAAAATATGGGCTTTGGCTTTAATACTGAAAAACTTGCATCGTTCACCAGATAGACATAACAAAAATAGTCTGAGAGCTTGTGACTCAATTTTTGAATGATGCACATTTAGAGCTGTATACAAGATGCACTGTCAGGCCCCCTATTGTTACTACTGTAGTATAATCAATCCCTCTGTACTTAATTAGAAATGATGAGTTTCTGCTGTTTTGGAGAATGAGCCAAGGTCACACTATTCAACCTTTTAAAAGTCTTTTTGTAGATTTTCCTTTAGGTACCCTCCCCTGGGGTTCGATTTTATGGCCTTTAACACATTCTTTCATCCCTACTCATTAATAGATGTACCTTTTCACCCATGTCACCTTTGGGTCCTTTTTCTCCAGGATCACCCTAAAATTGAAAAATAAAAAAAAACCTTTGTACTTCTGAGTTTTGCAATTTTAAAAATTGATTTCATGCATTCACAGTATCTAGAAATAAATCAATTTGCAAACACTATTAATAAAGCTAACCATTTTAATTCACTAGTCGGTGTCTACAAGAAATGACCAGAACAAACAAAATAAATGTATTTTCCTCACCCAAATTGTCTCTCAAAATAAATATAATAGGACATTTGCAAAATGAACTCAGATCCTTCATTCAACTTAAATCCACAGCAGGAGAAAAACATGATTTGATATTTTTCTTCTGGATTTGTGGCTTTAAATATAATTTATACAACTGTTAGATTTGATCACTGATAGGAAAGATATTTCAAAATTATAAACCTCTTCACGGTTCCTTAAGAAAATACAAACTGTCAAGTCACTTCACCTTCTTGTCAGCATGGTCTACAAACTTCTACAGTTCATCCTGGTTCAGCAATGAAGGAATTATTTTATGTCGATTTGGCATTAGGTATGGCCAGTATATATTTTTCATCACAAAGACATTGATAGACACATATGATCAAAGGGAGTTAGCAGTTACTGTTGCCCAATATATTTTTATTATGATTTTGAAGTGATTCATGATGTGCTCTTTGAATTTCAAGTATTTCTTCATAAATCAATCTGCAGCTAGCAAAACTTAACCAAAGTATAGACTAGGCTGCCAAAAACATTGTAAACGTTAATGCTAAATATTATTTATTATACAAAGATGTAATGTTGAAGTAGGGCTCATCATTGGCCGAGACAAAACTTTGTTATTTAAAAATTGTTGAGTCTTTTTTAAGAAATAGTGGGAAAGTTTCACCTATATAGAAAGGGCCAAGTTCTAATTTACAATAATTCACCCACTTTTCTGGCCAAAGTAGTAAAAGGGCTTTAGTGTAAATAAAAATCAGGCCCAAAGACTTTCTCAGGCTTTGGAGTACTTGAAAGGAACAAGAAAGGGTCTTTTTTAAAAAAATATTTTTTCATCAACTAAAACATTTTGATAAATTTGATCTACAAACAGGCTGAAGAGCATATCACGGGGCCCTGGTCATCAACAAGGAATTCTTATGCAAGTAACGGGTAGCTGCCAGTCATAAAATGTTTTCGAGGAATTCTCATTGCTTTGAAAAACATTTTGGAAATTTTCCTGAATAGAATCATTAAGGAAGTTGCAACAAAACCACTTTAAAAAAGATATGACCCCAAATCCTGGTCTCTCACTTCCCGTGCTTTCATGTCTAGTGGTAGATTCACTGTTTCCCTCCTGGCCCCAGTACAAAGTACATTTTGGAATTGTCCTGAGTGTTGGAGGCCACGTGGCCACAGTGAGATTCGAAGATGCAGAATGGGCATTTGGACAGTTTTATCCAAGTCCTGAAACTGTTCTAAATAACACTGGGAGGGGTGGCAACAGAACAAAGCAGTTCTCAGTCTTTTCCATGTGATCAGGTGCAGCCAAGAATTTAGCCCATTGAGTCAACTAAGTGCTTGGTTATCGTGCTGCAAGTTTCAATACCTCCCTGACTTTGAAGGAGCTGATAAAATCCAGTGGCAGAAGAATGGGATTCCAGGGTTGTCTCCAGTTAAGATGTGTGCACATGGTGGCTAATCCTTTATGCCCTATTCAAAGTGCACCTATAATTTCCCATGCTAAATGTGATGTGAGACTGGGATGGTCAGTTTAAACCAAAATTCTTTCTCAAAAAGCACTCAGGAATGTTGGAAAAGCATCTGGCCTCTCTGACAAAAAGTTTCCACTTAATGGAACCATCCCAACTTTAATATAAAATCCCATTCATGGACTTTTAGTACTGCAGACAGACCACTACGTATACCAAGACCACTAACACAATTATTTCTAGCCATCCAGTAGGCTTTTTAATAAAACAAAACACAAAAATACCCTGCCAGTCACCATAGGGGATGTCTCTCCAGGTACAGTAAGCACTTAACATCCTGGGTAGGGCTCTGATTTTATCATGGATGTCAAGAAAAGTCAACAGGTGATCATGGTGGAAAATGTCAAAGTAAAGGGAATTAGTAAACAAAATGTCAGAAATTGCAGATATTTTTTATATCCCAGATAAATGAATAAAGTTACTGGAACTCCCTATGTGCCCTGAAATGTAACTAAAGTAGTAATATGATGGGGTAGTAGGAAGCCCTTTTATTATAGTAGCTTCATATTTTGGAGTAAATTTTCAAAAGTACTCAGCTCTATCCTCCCTCTTCAGGTGTGATTCGCAACTGCAACTTTGAACACACAAAATGAACTGCTGTTGCAAGCTGTACTCACCTCTGTGATTCAGTAGAAATACTTAGATTTGCAACTTCAATACAACCACAGAGAAAAGAGTACTACTACTCAAACTCAGATGTCAGCCCTTTGAAAATGACCATTTATACTTACAGAGGATCAAATTATACTGCTCTTACTCATAGTAACTTACTCCTTAAGTAGCTCCATAGTTTTCAGCTCAATACTCTACTTCAGGACCAGCAATAGATGGCTTAATCCATAAGGCTTACTCATGTTGAGTAGCATTTTCTCATATGAGTATTGATATGGGTTCTGCTCTGGTAAGACAGAATCAGCTACCAGTACTAGTAACTGGTACTGAGGGATGATTTTGACCTCTGATAGCATACCATGGTTTAATTTCACTGATTTCAGTGGAGTCATTCCTCATTGCTAATAGCACAAGTGAGAACAGAACCAGTAGAGAATTTGGGTTACTGTCCTTTTTCACACACTCCCATATCAGAGACAGATGCACCAGAGTCTCTCAAGTGGAGCTCAGTAGTAGTAGAGAATTCAGCTTGAGTAAAATGAGATATCACTGTGCTATCTGCCTACCTTTATAGGAAACTACTTCACACGGACATCAAGAACACCAAGACAAAGTGATCAGTACCAATTTGCTTTTCTGTTTGTTTATAACACTTTTTCTTTAAACATGGCCTATAGTTTGAGAGCCCAACTGTGAAGTCTCAGCACATATTAGTGGGCACTCTCCATGAACAGTTTCATTAAGTCAATGAATTGCTTGCATGACTAAGGCTACATTTACATTGATGGCACCGTCAGTTTGTTCTTCCAACTTTGATTAAGTGGCCAGTCAAGACACACTCAATTGATCTGGAGTTCAACTCAGTAACTCCAGTCCTGGAAGTAGAGTACTGCTAAGTTGAAGGCTTAGTCTACACTTGTGGCACTCCTTGACTTAGCACAGCATGGACAGGGAGCTAAATGGGAGTTACAAAGTCAAAGGGACAAATGCAAGGTATTTTATGTACCTTGTGTATCTCCCATCAACTGCTCCTGAAAAGTGCCACGAGTGTAGACTAAGCCTAAGTGATAATCAGAAAAAATAAAGGGTTCCACAACAGGTCTAGCTTTGCCAGTTCTGTGACTCAATGTTAGTTAACCATTTTTAACATAGCAGATGGTCATTTACTGATCAGTCCTCAATACTGTGTGTACAACCACAATTCTTCACAACAAGATAAACACAGGGAGAGTGAATATGCCTCACCTTTTCTCCTTGTTCTCCAGGATCACCCTGATCAAAGGAGTAGAAACAAAGAAATCTTGATGTTATTAATATATCTAATGTTCAGAGGGTGTCATTAGGGTAACTGAACAGCAGTGCCATTAGATATTAGATAAATACTTAACATAAGTCACTGTAGAGCTGCTGTATTTCATTTCACATTACAAGCTATTCAATAGAAGGCGGCATTTCAAAAATTATTCAAAACTAAAATCTGAATGACTGCTCTTGTACTTCAGATGCAGCAAAGACTCTGCTAAAAGGCTGGGCAGTTGTATGGAAGGCTCATCTTGTATTTTCACTGTCAATCAAGGGAGGTGAGAAACAACCTCATGGTCCTGTGAAGAAACCCATGAGGACTGAGAGGACTCAGTAGGAGATGCTCCCAGCCTGCCTTATTCTAGAGCAGGGGTCTCAAACACAGGCCCATGGGCCATATGTGGCTCCTAAAGCTATTTCCTGTGTCCCACAATAACACTATTGTTACTGATATTTGCAATATCATTGTATGAAAAGGTTTCAATGGTGTGGCCCTCAGGCTAACGTACTAGTCCTCATGCAGCCCTCGTGGTGATTGGAGTTTGAGACCCCTGTTCTAGAGGGATTGAAAGAGAATAAAATGAAAAAGGGGAGAGTTCTGAGGTTTGGAAAGGAATATGGAGGACATATAATGAAAAATGGAAATGCCTTAAATATTTTGTCTAGATTCATAACCTAGTAGACAGCAAAGTGCTTGCAGAATCCTATATTAAAAAGACACCATAGTTTAAAGCCATTAATTTAATTACAACTTATCTGAGAAGCCAGTACAATGGCAAATCCACTTTCATACACTGAATCTGACCCTGGCAACTCATCTCTGTATATTTGACCATTCTACCTTATCCATGCCCCTTTTGCTGGCTGATGGTTGCTTGGCAACTCAAAAGAATATTGCTGTGAATATGAATGAAGCATTATCTGCAATTGCTTAGCTTGCAGTGTGTATAAACAAGAAAACAGTATTCCTTCAAATGGCTGGTTTTCTTTCCTGATAGAAAAGTGGTAAACTCAGTAAATTTTAAAGTCTGTTCTGGCTAGCTGTCAACAGCAATGTTATCTGTAAAATCAACTAAGAGGCATATATA
The DNA here is from genome assembly GCA_007922195.1 of Podocnemis expansa. Classification (NCBI taxonomy): domain Eukaryota; kingdom Metazoa; phylum Chordata; order Testudines; family Podocnemididae; genus Podocnemis; species Podocnemis expansa. The sequence goes on along the minus strand of ML681966.1, from coordinate 59,027,419 downwards.
CCCCCATAGACACAGCTGATCAGATTAGAAATTCATGTCATCCTTTCTGAGAGGCTCACTAATAAAAGTATTTTGGATATGTCTGGTGTTTATTCTAACAAAATGATCAAAATCTTTTTGGGCATTCAATTTCACCTGTTCAGAATAAATGAATAATAATGATTATCATAAAAATAAATACAAGGCAACCTTTTGTTTTTGCTACAACAATGGACTCAAACCTCCTCCCACTGAAGTTTGCTGCTAACTTCCAAAGAAGCAGGATCAGATCTCAAAATTTAATCCTGACATTCACAAAAGAATTGCCCACAGAAGTTCTTGAAAAGGGTCTGAAATTCATTGAGAGATGCACGAATAACACCGTGTGAACAAGTTTCCAAATGCTTGCATTGTATTTGTCTTGCAGTGCATGTATACTAGTCACCAACGTTGACTGGAATTATGCATGTGCAGCAGAAGATCATCCTCCTTTACAGTGAAATGTTTAAAGTCTCTTACACTGCTTAGCATTGTAGAGGCAAAGCATTACAAATCAGTTGAATTATACAAATCAAAAAGCATGATGCTATATTATTTTATATGATATTGTAATGCTTGTACTGTGCTTTACTGATCAATTGATTTTCTGCACGAACCTTAAGCCCTGGTGCTCCGCTTTGTCCCACTTTGCCAGGCACACCTGGCTCACCCTAGAATGACAACAAATAAAGAGGTAGTGTTAAGAAAAACAAGATGAAGAACATCAGCAAAATTACACCTGTCGTCTTCCAGTAAGTTTGTAGTAGCAATGGAGAGACCTCAAAAAGGGCTCAAATTCAGATAAAAGTTCAAAAGATTGGGATGTTTATATAAAGCTTATTGAATCTCCCAGGCCTAATGCTGATCTCATTTACTCACTATAAATCAGGAATGACTCTACTGAAGTTGGTGGAATTATAATGCTGTCAAATTGCCTTGAGAAGAGAATCAGGACTCTCATATCAGTAAAATCAGCCCTTTATCCCCATATCTTTGTAAGAAGATTGCCAGGGTGTCCTTCTTCTCGACATTAGAACAGGACAAAATGGGCTTTTTTAAAATTTAATTTTTTTAAGTTGTTTTGATACTTCTAGAAAACAGATGTTCAGTGGCATGTAAAAAACCATGACAACAAATGTTTACTTCCAAAAAGGTCCAGTCTCAAAAACGGGAGAGGTTTTGGGAAGTGGAGTGTTCTTTTTATTTTTGAACATGAAGTTATTTCCCCAATCACTTAAAATGGTTGAATTTCATAAGGGAATGACAGACAATAACATTGTCGTCACCAACTTCATTTGTTTTTTTAAAACAATTTTTTCTACTTTATGAATTTGCCAAGTTTTCTCACCCCTCTGTGAAGGTAAATAAAGATACTATTTAAGATTTTTTTTAAATAAATGAGATGGGAAAGTCAATGAATTATTAAAGAAGTTAGTGGTGCTGGCCCATATAATAACATCTCCGACAGAACCCTGCCTCATTCAGTCACCTACTATGGCAGGCTTGTTCTTCAGATAACCCTTAGCAATCAGCATGCATAGCACAGCCTATCTTTACTTGATTGTTGATCAAATGTGTTAAAAAGGCATAAGAACAAGATTTAAAAAACAGGAGCCTAAAGATAGGCTTCTAAATCTATCTTGAAGTACCTAGAAAGTGCTGATCACTCAGCAGATTCCATTACAGACAAGCTGGAGACAGACAAAAATTAAAACAGGGACCTGAGCTGAGCAAAAAATACTAAAAACGTTGGGAAAATTTCTTCAAACTTTGCAGAAATATTCCCTTCTGCCTTTAGAGAAAATCTGGTAAAAGACAAACCACTTTTATAAGCCAAAGTTAGAGAGCAACTAAAATGGAGAGATTCTACTTTTCCACAACACAATATTCCATTGCAAAAGGCTTTTTCCATCTCTCAGTGCTATGATTATTTATAAACCATGACTTTGGAGTATGCATTCTTCAGAATCACATAGGATTCTATTTCTGAAAGGTGGGATACATTATACTTATCATGATTTGGATAATTTGAACAACACAAAACAAGAAAGTTAAGGTTTTCTCAAAAGCATTTGTGACAGTGAGGGAAGTTTTCTAAGCAATGGGAGAGGAGTTAGCCATCAAAGCATTGTGACAGCCACAAGCAGTTATATGGCCAACTCAGGCCATGTACTGTCAATTTTTCCTGGTATTTTTAAATAGGTCTGGCCTAGGGTTGCCAGTTTTCACTGGATGCATTTCTCGAGGTTTCATCACAACACATAATCTATAATTGGGGATTAATCTGTAATTCCTCATGGAATGGCAACCCATTCCAGTCAGTTACTGTAGTGATTTAGTCTGACCTACCAGAAAGCCAGCATTTAAATTTACTGACTATCAAACTGACCACAAAGGGCCAATTTAAAAGTCACTTGAAGAGAGCTGTCATTCAAGACACAAAAGGAATGAGCACTAGCATGTTCACTCATTTCTCTACCACCTCTTCAAAATATGAGTCATTGTTCATTTTTGTCCCCTTCGTTTTAAAACCAAGGTTGTCTGTTGGTACTTGCCAGAGACTTAAATCTTTAATCAAAGTGTTAGGGTTCTATGTTTCCACCTTTTTTCCTGTGCCTGCCTATCAATGGTGTTAATGTCAATAGTTACCAGTACAGCAAAGAAAGGCTGCACAAGTGGAACAGAAAATTCATCTGATTTTGTTTAAGTGAAGTAAAATCCTGAAGCATTTATTAAGTCACAGTAAATCCCTCCTTAAACAAAACTACCATCTCAACCCCCTGGCAGCCCTCTGTAACTTAGTCTGCTAAAGGCCAGTGCTGGGTTTCCAGGGTGGTTGGTACCATCTGAGAGACAGTACCAGACAGATCAGCTATGGGGGAAGGAGAAATTGAAAATACAGGACAGTACATGAATAATACTGTACATTTGAGTGGATCATCGTTCTCTGAATGTAATGGATTATCTCATGTCTTGATTTCTGTACAACACAGAGCATCCCTCTCTTCAGTTTTTCATCCTACGCTTTTTCAGCAGATCATTTAGTTATCTGAGAATCCTATTTATTGTTAGTACTGTGCACACAGGAGGTCTCAAAAACTCAGCAGGAAAGTTAGAGCTATCAGACCTAAGTAGCTCTATAGAACCACGCTTTATAGCCCTCAGCCATGGATCTGACCTGCTAACCAAAGTAACACTCTAATTCCCCAGTCACTGCTTTAAAACATGTTACATTTTACTATCATGCACACAGAGCCCTGGAGAAGATGGAGGCTCATACTACCCTTTGTTTGTTTGTAAAATTGTCTTCTGCTAAATTGCCCTAAATGTTGGCCATGTACCGTAAGCACGAACAACTAGCTACATCTTTACTGCAGTGGGACACCAGTGGGAAACTAAAGATTTCCCCTTCCCCTACACCATTTTACAGGTAATAAGTTAGTTAGGCCTTGGGTACTTGAAAGCCAGCCTTATTAACCTATTCCAACCCCCTTGAAATAACCCTATGAACAGTGATATGATACAGCCTCACCCAAAAATGAGGGTTGTTTTTTTTTTGCTTTCTAGGCCACAAACTGAGGATCAGCCCTGCAAAGAATCTACTACAAGCAGGGAGACATAACCACAGCAAATAGAAAATGGCAGAAGCTTAATTTTGGCCATCTCCAAGGAGTACTGGGTAATGCACTATGAATGACAGCAAAACACAAGGGAACATTTCCAGCTGAAAAGATATTTTTTTAGTGAGAAGTCAAATTTTAACATGAGACACTATCTCACACCATCTATTATAGCAGAGGTCTCAAACACGTGGCCCGTGGGCCATACGCGGCCCCTAAAGCTATTTCCTGAAGCCAACAATGACACTATTGTTACCAATATTTGCAATATTATTGTATGAAAAGGTTTCAGTCTTGAGGCCCTCGGGCTAATGTAGTAGTCCTCATGCGGCCCTCATGGTAATTTGAGTTTGAGACCCCTGCATTATAGCTTTTAGTATTCTTGTCTGATAGCTGTACACCATGGACCAAATTCTGTTGCAACTGAGGACAGCTTCTGACTATATATGCTGATTTTTTTAAACCTTCAGTTTTTCAAAGCCTTTCAAAAATAAAAATAACCTTGACAACATTCTGAACACTTAGTTGATGAGGAAATTCCACAGGTAGTTATAAAAGCAAAACAGCAGCTGACATTTTAAATGCAGGTAGATTGATGGTGCTTCCTTTGCTATACCTTAAAACACAACATTATTTTGAGTGTATTGGTCCCAACTGACCATTTTAGTGTTTAGACTGAAAATAATGTAAAATGCCTTTGTTAGAAAGTATGGCTGATTACATTTTTTTTTTTTTTTTTAACTAAAACACATTTTAAAACCATAATGTAAAACACTGCTTGAGTGTTTTTCAACCATTCAGGTAACTGTTTTAAAGAGTAACATAAAAGATGTATATAATTTTTAAGGTGGAAAAGTGGTTACACCATTTTTTAAAGAAAAAAGGCACCAAAGGAAAAATCGCTCATTCAACGGTACAATCAGATGGTAAATTCAATCAGATTGTTTTTCAATTTGGCACTGGTAAAATTAAAAAAGCTGTGAATTTCAGTCTTTAATTTTACAGTCACCATGCTGCAGTAGATGTGTTTCCTGACTATTGCTAGAGTCTATCCTCAATGATGACAACAAAGATGTTAGATCAGGAGTCTCAAATTCAAATCACCAAAAGGGCCACATGAGGACTAGTATAGGGCTGCATGAAGACTAGCACATTAGCCCGAGGGCCACACCACTGAAATCTTTTCACACAACGGTATTGCAAATATTGGTAATGATAATGTCATTGTGGGCCGCTTTAGGGGCCACTTGTTTGAGACCCATGTTAGACTGTGGAAACAATTGTCTTCTACATATCATTTATCTTTTTCATGTATTCAGGAGTGTGGGGATGGGGGTAGGAGGGAACAGTTACTCTGTCCATAGCAAATCCCAAAGTATAGATGACTGCTCCACTTTTTGTATTTGTCAACTCCTAGGAAACAAGAGGCTCCATCATTCCAAAGAGTGAGGGCAGAGGCAGAAACACAGAAAACATAATGTGTTCTATAATTTTTTAGTGAGCATCTAAAAATATAACACATGCCGTGCTCTTAACTAAAATAAGGGCTGTACTGCACCCTCACATGGGAGAAACTCCAAAAAGTCACCCTCAGAGAGTTCCCTTGCAACCTTCCCCAGCAGCAAGAGGCTCAGGGGATTGCAGAGGCAGCAGAATTTCAGCTTCCGAGCCCAGGAAATCCAAGGGAACATCCAGCTCCGGGAGATGGTTGATTCCTCTGCTCTGCTTCTCTGTTCCACACCCAGGTAAATTGGTTTCTTCAAAAGCTATGCTCCTCTGGTCACCAATGCTATGCCTAGAGATTACCCTGTCATATGCAGGAAACAAGTCTCAGTTAACACAACTTCTTATTGTATTAATGTGGGCTGAGGTATTCTCTGCCTCTAGAAGTGGGTATGCAGTTCTGTGTAGCCCATTTGACACAGTATTCAGTCAAGAAGCTTCCACAATGTCCAGCAGCAGATGTCATGGTGTTGGCAGCCTCTCTGCTGAGCACACTTTCCATCTTTCACCAGTTTTGCTTGATCTGAGCGTCCTGTACTTGCAGAAGCAGTGGCAGTACTCAGAGCCACCGAAAACATGTCCCAAGTCTGTGCACATGCAAACACTCCTTCTAGAGAAAAAAGTGCAGTTTTAACATCCTTTAGCTTTTGCTTCAGCTGTAATATCACTTCCTACCTTTTAAGAACAAAACATACTTACTGTTAAGGAAGGATCATATATGGAAAAAGAAAGCGTGACTGTCTATACAAAACACAATGAAATACCAGGGTTGCTGTTAATGATTTTCAAATTAATATCCATGTGACCAGAGAGCTATAAAATGTACAGCAGAGAGTCATACACCTTATATGTAAACTGTCAGTTGAAGTACACAAACACACTCTAATAAAATAGTGCTAACGTTTTCAAAATGTATATTAATTAGGTAGCCCAACAATACTCTTTGTGCAACTGTTTAGTTCATTCTTAATTGAATACTAGATTACTTTCTAGAGATGTGACACTTTCATGTCCTAGGTACAAAAAACAACGTTCTACTGCTTCAGTAATGCTTCAATGCATGGAACTGCCTGACACCAAGGTCTGGTGTCACTCTTCACTCTTGTCAGCAAAATCACTCTGTAGAAATGCCCATGCTGTAAATACAAATGATGAACTGAGCCCCACAGAGAGCACAAGAATCTACACATTAACTAGAACATATTTGCCAAATAATGAAGCATTAAATACTGCAGCCAGAGGATCACTACATGGCAGTCTGACATTGTCATTGTTACTACACCAAGGCCAAAAGACATGAAGCCTCCTGTCATCTCTTCTTAACCCAGAAAGAGGTCTGCAGTGGCCTAGACAGTATAGGCTTTGGACCTTGGTAGAAATGTTATAGATACGTTGCCAGCAATATGAATGGGGATTTTTAGTCATATTATATGGCTCAGTATTATACAAACTGCCAAAAACTGACCACTCAGTACATGTGCAGAACAGTACTGATGAAAAGGGAACATGCTGTACCCAATAAAAGGAATAAGTTCTGATTTATTTTACATTGGTATTAATCAGGATTAATTCCATCAAGGGATTTATGCTCACATAAAACAGCAGAACCAGGCATGTAATTCCTTGGGCTCCTACAGTGTGTTTCAACCTAGTACCTCAAAGTACTATATAGTCATCAGCCGAATCCTTTGTAAGGTAGCGAAGCAACATCCTAATTTTACCCATTGAGGAAACTGAGAAACATAGAGGCAAAGTGACTGACTGGGGTTCAGAACTCCATGACAAGCTGACTTCAACTTCCTGCTCTGATCTCTAATTAAGTAGTTTAGTGCAGACAACTTACATAGAAAAATAATGCTGCTGACCCAGTAGAATTTTTTGTTTATATATTATGGAGAGACTCCAGGGTCCTCATTAGTGCCATAATGATGCTACAGTTTCAAGCAAACATGCCAATAGGTTGAAACATTCAGTTGGCTCTTGGTAACAGAGGAAACTTTAGCATGTTACAGAAGTCAGTTTCTGGGCATGTAGCCATCCTTAACGCTAAATGGAGTTCTGTGCATAAACTTCAAGTACACTGGTGGGACTATATGCATTGTAATGCACTATCAGCAGCAACATGCTAACTAGTTAAGTTGTCTTCATTATTGCTATTGAGATCAGAGGATTGCCACTGTTTTAAGATAGCTATTATCTCAGTAAGTAGCGATGCTACTGCATAACAGAAAAATATCATTACTTTACATCATCACTAAGGATGGCAGATCCTGAGTAACACCATCTACTACACAAAACATCTGAGAATTCCTAGAACTAAAAGTAGTGTAAGGACACAAACACCTAGAGTCATTCTTGATGCAGCAACTAAAGAATCTCTTAATCAAGAAGTTGCTACATTCATTAGGCTCCCCTGCTGCAAAACATCCTGGTACTCTTTGATAACTGAAGGACTAAGAACACTATAACCTCTTCACATCTCCCTTTCTTTTTTCATAAAATATCTCAACTTCAATTATAAACCAACATACAACAGTTCAAAATAAATAATAAACAAACTTTAGTTTCCTTAAAATTATTTACACTACAATGTCCCCTTATGAATTGTATTAAAATAAAACCTGAGTGGTATTCTAAGCCTCTGACGGGCTTTGATCAGCCTTCCTGTCCATGTTGTCAGTTCCGTTGAGTTTGTGCATGGAGTTCTGATTCCTCTAAGAATCCTTTGAGAGTCTTCACTAGGTGAGATCTGGGAGGGGAGCTTCTGTCAAATTAGGAACAGCTCCAAATTTCTGGGTACTTTTGAGACAAACTGAACTTGTCTCGGTGCTTTTCTTCTGTTCCAAACAACAAAGTTTTATTGTTGCACAATTTTTATTCCAGCATCTGGTTTTCAAAATTCCTTTAGGCCAGTCATCATCTTCCTTCCATCAGAAGTTCTACCAGAGACAGTCCAGACACATTTTTATGAACCGATATGTCAGATGTGTTCTATTATGGGTCCAGTGATTTTTGTAGAAGTCTTTCTAAAGTCCACACCACTTTCTCTCTCCCCCTATAACTCTGGGAATAAAGTAGACTACTAGTATGATGTTCAAAATCAAATTGCTATGCAAATGCTAGCAACGCTTCATAAGTAAACTGAGGCCCATCACATCAGATATGAGGACTTCAGGAACTTCATGTCTTGCAAATGGTGACTTCAGCTTCTGCATGACCCATGACAATAAACTCTTTACAAGTATATGCAAGTCAATACATCTGGAGAACTAACTGACTACAATAACACACGTGTCCTTTCCAGACAAACAAATCTGTAGCTACCAGTTGCCAAGTTCTGTCAGGTAGCTGTAAAGAGAGTAATGGTTCTGGCAATTTAAAAAAAAAAAAAAATATTTGTGACATATACATCAGTCCTCCACAAGGGTTAAAGGATAATTTGGTGGGCCCCAGATCCCTCCTAATCGGGCGAGCCCCCTTCCCGCACCCCAGCTCCTGCCCCACACCTCAGCTCCTGCCCCCCCCATGCCAGACCCCACCCCAGCTCCTGCCCCCCCATGCCAATCCCCCACTCCAGCTCCTGCCCCCCCCCCAACAACCACCTCCCCCTTACCTGGCCACTTTGGCCTAGAGCCTTATTTCACTGAGCATGCTTAGTGAGACCAGGCTGGGGGTGTGTGTATGGAATTTTTAGAACTCCCTGCCCTGCCAACTGTGGCAGAATGCTGTTCCGGGGCTTGCTATTTTTAGAGGCTCAGCACTCTGGCTCCTAAAAAATAGAAAATAGAGCCAGAACACTGCATTCTGGGGGCCTACTATGTTTAAACGGTGGGCCCTGGAACGCAGTGTTCTGGCTCCATTTTATATTTTTAGAGGATCTGGAACACTGAACCCCCAAAAATAGTGGGCCCTGGAACAGCATTCCATTGCATTCCAGCCTAGTTTAACCCCTGGTCCTCCACTAAGTTCAGACAAGGTCACCACATTGATTGTTGGGCTGGTGCCCTGCACTTTGTTGGATTTTGGAAAGTATCTTTTCCTGTAGCACCATAGGGATCAGAATGCACTGTCCTTTCAGAAGTGTCAGCCATGTGAAGGTCATGTTGGTCCCACCAATATGGCAGTAGGTCTGATAGAAGTTGACTCCCCACCTTCTTTGGCAAAGTTGAGTCAGTTTCTGGCTGTTTATCTGCAATTTACTGAAGTCAGCTGGCAGATACTGGAACTGCTTCTAGAACAAGGGCAATGCAGACTTTGACATCTTTCTCAAAAGCTTTGTCTTCTGATGGGAGTGGTGGTTTAACTAGAGCTCTAGATACTTTCTGCTGCTATGTGTTCAATGTTGATAGAAAACCAAATCAGCTGTAATCAAAATCTTTGAACTGTACGTAGATATTCAACCAGCCATTTTGAAAACAATAATGATCCTAAAGGTTTGTGGTATGTTTCTATGTTCAAATTCAAGTGAAACAGATAGGTAATGGTAGCTGGTCACAGACAAAAGTGACTGCTTCCTTTTCCACCTGTGGATACTGCTGCTTGCTTTCTGTAAGTCTCCTTGATACAAACGCAACAGATTTCTGGTCTCGTTCTTGCTGCATTTGTCAAATCATTGCTCCTAAACTATATGAAGATTAATCTGTTGCTGGAAAGCTGATCAAATATTGGGCAAAAACAGATGGAGAATCAGTAGTTCTTTTATTTTACTACATGGATTTTGTTGCATGTTCCTCCAGATAATCATCACATGGCCATTAGGAGATCTCATAAGACTTTTGGTAAATGAGCTAAATTTGTTAAAAATTTCCAAAAATGATTTGTCATGTTTAGGAATCATATTACAGCAGACTTGTCTTTGGTTTAGGGTATAACACACAATACCTTCAGTTTGTCAGAACTTGGCTGCAGTTTGTTTGTTAATAATATTTCCTATAAATGTTAACTATTCTTTTCCAAATTCTCATTTTTTATTCAGACTGGGGCTTGCTGGAAGCATCTCAAAATTGCATGTAGTCACTTTTCATATTCATTTTTATCTCTGCCATATATCAATACATAATATGCATGGCAAGGGGTACCAGACAGAGCTGACACAATCTGAAAGGTTCCATTTTGGGCATGCTCCTGTGCTAAAGTTATGCTGAATAGAAGAAAATTAAAACAGTAGCTTCCAAACAGCATATGATTGTAATTAATAGTATAGATTCTTTAGCAAAGATTTGCCAGAAGCCTGTTATAGTATCTAACTTTGAGAAGACTTTGGTTTCTAATAACTGAGCTAACGTCTGAACAATTCTAAGCATGTATCTTCCTCTGAACATGCTTTTATTATGCTTTGTTGGGTCCACCTAAAATCAGATTTTGCCACTGGACTTCAATACTGTATACTATGAAGTCATTGCATAAGATTCCACGTATTTCTTAGTGTTGTTTTGATATCTTATAAACTGTGGGAAAAACATGCAAAGGAGCCAAAGGGATTCAAGAACATACATTACCTTGCAGGAAGAGCTACATGTCCTGCAGTACTGGAATCTAAAATCAGGACTGTTCAGCAAAAATCGAGATGGGTGGCTAACCTAAGTTTTGCCTCATATGTTGAATTTAAAAGAAAAAGGACCAAAAGGGTAAAAAAGCAGCTTCTTTCATGACAGCATAACTTTGGTGAGATGCGTGGCTCTTGGTATAGAATCTGGTTGATTTCCCCTCCCCCCTGAGAGGAAAGATTTGTCAGTGCTGTTGTTTTTTTCAGCCACTAGAACATAATTAATTTTAAGGAAGAGGAAATAGAAGAGGCCCCCCAAACCTAATCCAGTCTAATTTTACTGTAAAATGCATAAATGAGACGGGGGGAAGAAGTGGTTTCTCAGACATGTTACTGGGATTTTCATTTCAAGAAACGGTTGAATTACCTCCTTTCAACTTGCTTTTCACCCTCCCCCCTTACAAGGAACTTAAAATTGTTTGCTTAAGGACTGGAAATCTCTTCTGGCCCACTCACCAGGTGAAATTAAGTGAAAAGACTCTTCAACTAGGCTCAGCTGGCTCACAAACGCCATCTGAGAATTTGTGAACTATATTCAGTGATGTTTCCTTTTTCTGTATTTCTTCTTTTAATAAATGACAGTTCATGCAGTATGAATTTTTATACCCACAAAAATACTTGAAAGAAAATATTTTAAAAAATGTATCCTGTGTAAGTAAATAATACAGGGTAACAAATATGCATGTAATGAGGAATAATAAGCAAGCAATTAAAAGGGTAATAATAAATCTGCGTATTCTTAATCTCTAAATCTATTGGCTTATTTAAAAGAAGAAAAATTCTTTCAAGGTTTATCAAATTGCTAATAGATAACTTGGCCAAGCTACTCAAGCAACTTACTGTGAATGACCTACACTGACCACACATTCTGTTTTCAATTCATCCTTTTAAAAAACATTCCCAAGTAATATATAAATAAAAGTAGGCAACGAGAGGGGAGGATTTATGTACTGTAAGAAAAGTCCCATTTCAAGCTAATGAGAATTACACAGCTCAAGTAAATCTCCAATCCATGGATGGAAAAGTGGATTCCTTCAGGTCAAATACACAGCAATCCTTACTTAGATAAAGCTCCCACCGGTGCCAAAAGTCCTTCTGACTTACTGGAGATAACAGGAGTTCTGCCTGAGTCAGGCCCACAGAAATAGAACTGATTTGGATAAAATCCTCGTAGTATCTGAGATTTCCAAGAATCCTTCTTTAGCCATTTTAATATTAGCAATTCAGGAATAGACTGTACAAGTGCAAGAGCCCTTCTACTTCTCCTCGTGTTCCCACATGGCCCAGGCCCAATCCTGGACCTCGTGCTCCCAGTGCACAATGAAAGGGCAGGCCTGTGCCCCTCTCAGTGCCGAACTCTACAGAGAGGGTGGAGAAGAATGGGCTTATCGCCCTGCTATCCAGAAAGTGCAGCAGGCACAGGGACAGGTGCACATGGTGTTTGTAAAATGGAAGAGAAAGCTCAATGCCTCCAGAGTGACTGTGCTTCTCTACATTGCTGTGTAGCCTGTCCTTACTATCATTCCCAACACACCAAGTGAATTTAAGTTAGAGGCTTCTACATAGTAACTATATGTTGTTTTTATTTGTGTATGACTCAAAGAAGGAAAAAGCTTCTGTAAATATTTGAGTAATGCCTCCCCAACTTTTGTCTTTTCAAAAAATAATGGTTTTTGCTGGGAAATGTCATGCTACTATTTTTAACAGAACTACTAATTTAATAGTCCCATGAAAAGAACATGCATGACAGAAGATAATACTTAAGATACCATTTAGAGACTGTTTAAGAAAAGTGGTTCATGTGTTCAAAGGATGAAAACATTGTTCTAAATGTACTTAAAACCTGTGAGTTGATTCCCAGATCTTTGGTTATAATCATTAACGGTCTCCCATATTTCACTATTCCAATTTAAAGAACAGATGAAGACAGACAGGACGAGTACAGATAACTTTGTATGACTGAGATTGCTTAATTGTGCATTCAGCTGCTTGCATTAAAAGAAAAAGTAACTTCATGACTGACTTTTAGCTGCTGAGTGCATTCCTATAGGTAACAGCAACCTTAAAACATTTCCACAAGGTGTGTGATTATTCCTGAAGGGGAGTAAAACTAAGGAAAACATTTGAGAACATGCTTAACTTTAAGTCAGTGGGCTGTAAGTACATGCTGGAAGTTAAGCACACCCGTAAGTGCTCCCTGGCACAGAGGTACTTTCCTGAATTGGAGCGTAAGAAAAAAAATACTAACTGTGTTAATGGCTCCTGTATTCTACTCCAATATATATTGGACAAAGGGAATTCACTCATTAAAAAGCTACCGACTCTATGGCTTTTCTAAAGCCTTCTACCTATGTCTCCTCAAGGGAGACAATTTGCATCAGCCTAGTTCAATACTCTGCAAATCACAGTAAATCCATAAGAGCAATGCTAGGATCACTAATCAGCAGCCCAGAATAAGCTCTGACTATAATTCATGAAGACTAGCTTTTTCTCAAAAAGCATTCATTTCTCAAAGGCTCCTAACACCAAACTGAGACTTCAGAGGAAAAGAAGCCTGCAATGCGCGAGGAAAAATGAAGCTAGACACTAAAGTTATTATTCCAGTTTTTCTCAGCAGTATCTCTCACATCACAGTGCAGAGTTCTTGTGGCACTTTGGCTTTGGATGTTATCTCACAGGTTTAACATCTTGGCAGAAGAACAGAAACACAGAGATGCACTTGCACAGTTCACTGGCAGAAACAGGGCCTTATGCAGCATGGTGTATAACATATGCCTCTTCATATATGAGACATTATTTTAGTTTAGCTTTTCCATATTCCTTTTTCATTTATTCCTAAACACAAGGAATTTATTCATCATTTACTGAAAGGGACTTCAATGTGCCACCTTTGTGCTATGTTAAAGTAATTTATTTTTTCTTCACAATTAAATATATAGATGCTTGTCAAAGGTCATGAAAAAAGATTGAGGCATAATGAAAAGAATGTTGACTACATTTTTATTTTAGATCATTATGGCTTTGCTCTTGGATTTAGTATCTTAGTTTAATAATGTGTAACATTCTTTCTTTCAGGCCAAAAGTAAAGTGCTCAGGCTGAATGAAAACGTGTTCACAACTGTTATTGGAAATGTATAACGATTTGAGTATCTTCAAGTTATACAGAAGAAAAGTTTGAAAAGACCACAACTTCTGAAGAAAATCAGAACATAAACCATAAATTGAAAATGTCAAGATCTATCACTGAAGTACAAGTTAAATTTGATGAGCAGAATGTGTGGCAAAAGGCCAGCTCCCCTCAGTGGGTCTCGTGCTTCTCTCTCATTGTGGGTTAGGGCGCTACCAGTTTCCTGTCTTCCCAATGAGAAAAAGACTCCTCCAGTGGGGTCTGGTGGTTTGAGGAGGGGGGTTGACGCGGGCCTGCCCGCTCCTCTGGGTCCCAGCCCAAGGGCCCTTCAAATGGCAGCTATTTGCTGTGGGTACTATACTCACAGTTACTCTAATTTCCACTGGGTCAGTTCCCCCCTCTGACCTTTCAGCTTCTGGTATCCAAGCTGTCCAGTACCTGGAAATTAACTCAGTCCTTTCACTACTCTCCCCTTACAGCTGGGGCATCGCTGGTGCCAGGCACACGGGGCCCGTGCCCCAAATCCTGGCGCCAGTGCCCCAGGTCTGGCAGGGCCCTGCCCCTCCCTGTCTCCGGCCCAATCGGGCCGGGGATCTGGGCCCCAGCCGCTTGCAGCTGCCACGGCCACTCCTGGCCCCGTCCCCAGCCAGGGATCTGGGGCCCAGCCGCCCGCAGCCACCGCAGCCCCGTCCCTGGCCGGGGGCATAGCCTGCACCCAGGGGGCGAGGCCTCTGGGTAGGGGACGGGGCCCCATGTCCTTTCCTGGGGCAGCGACGCTCCTGCCTTTCAGGGGTCTGGTACCTTCCTCCAGGCTCTTCTCTCAAAATTGCATCACACGCCTCAGCACTACACAGCACTTCTCTCCTCCATCTCCAGCGTGTGCACTGTCTGTTTGTAAGAGAGAGGCTTTTATCAGGCAGCTGGGTGAGTCTTCATTGATCTCAGGTGCCTCTGATTGCCCCATAGTAACCCTAGCTAGCCACTAGGGAACAGAGCTCTCAATAAACCTCCCTTCCCTCACTCTAAGAGTGCCTGATGCCCTTAATATCTCACACATGTAAGGATGTGTAGCACTTCCCCACACCCCCATGGAAAATGCATATTTATTTTTTTTCCTTGTGAAGTGTGAACACCATATATTACAAGTAAATTTCAGAATGCAGACTTACAAATTGTGAAATCACAGAATCATATCTTTGTACCTGCAATGAAAGTACACACTGATCTCTCCAATGTACTATCTTAAAAAAATACTCATCGCAAGCAGGCAAATCTTTACTCATATGAATAGTCCAATTGAAATCAATGTGTTTACTCATGTGAATAAAGACTATTTGCTTGAGTAAATTTGTGCCTCAAACTCCTAAAAAGAAAAGAAGGGTTTTTTTTTAGTGTTTTTTTTTAAATGGGAAGTGAATAATTAAATATAGGTCAACTTGCCTGGAATTAATCCTTTCCTTCCTTTACAACTGAGTCCTCCAAGTTTTCAAAAATGATGTTACTAACCTGGTACCCACACACTGGTGGACACACCTGATAACATTTACATGGCAGATTACTTGATCACAAACAACATTTGAACACATAAATAATATACTGGTAATTAGCTTCTACAATCTATTATTTGTACCATAAATGGAGCATAGGCACAAAAGCAAAGATGCAAAATCTGAGGCCCCACTAAAAATTTGCTTGATGATATTTTATTATTTCTTAGACCTCACATATGCTGATTCCAGAATGTTTTCTCCTTTCCTGTCTTACAAAAGACAACATTTTTGGGGGGTGAGGAGGTGTCTTTCTTGGATATAATGGCAATATTAGATTCATGATTTACTAGTAATCAAATGAAATTAGTATTAAATGTTAACTATTACCACCAAATTATGTAAGCTCCGATGCTGCAAATTACAATGTTAAAGTAATCTACTTCTTTCATTAAGCTAATGTCAATTAAAAATAAATTATCAAAAACTTCTGAGTTATGCTTTAGGTTTTTTTTTTATGCAAGTAATACCATCTTTATATACAATGGTTTGTCATCCCCACACAGTGAATCAATTATATTTTTTCCTCTCTGTATTCCCTGCAAATGTTTTTGAAGTTTGGTAAGTTAGTGTTCATGAGAAAAACAGATGCCTAGCACTGTCTAGATCTGGGCCAGCCATATTATGTAAACTTCCCCACCCAGCTCTGCCAACAGTCCTTAGTGCTGATGTGAAACACCCCTGCTGTTTTAGTCAGAGGCTTCTCTTCAACACAGAGACCATCAGTCATGCTGAATTTTGAGAGTCATTTTGGTGATGGAACTAGAAGATTAGGACTACTAAATTGATTTCACAAATGACCAAAGATAAATCCATCCTCCATCCTCTAACTGAATAATTGTTTTGGGGATTATTTTTCCCCATATAGATGGCATTTTTCCATGATGAAGCTAAATTTAGTTCCCTCTACATTTCTAAGCTCTCCTAATATTCATTATTTATTGCTAGTATCATAACCATGTTGCAGGCACTGTTAAAAATGGCAGAAAAGACATGGGCCTCTAGAGCAAGGCATTCAGACATCAGGAAGAAAAAGCAAATCACAGACCATCTTGTGTTGTTCGTCGTCTCCCCCCCCCGCCTTTGGTAGATACATTGTCTAAATTTATACAGTTCCACATGACAAACTTCCATTTATATTTATGAACCTAGTTGCAGAGCTTGGCATGATGTAAAGAAAGAGTCAAATACAGCTATGTTTCAATGACAGAAGAAGGTTCTAGGTTTAGATTTCATAAGTGTTTTTCAGGTGGGGGCATCACTTATGAACATAGAATAGCTCACTGATGACCAGACCCTCAAAAAATAGAAGCATGAGCCACTTTGTTCACAATAGTAGTCCCATTTTCTTGAATGGAAGTACTCATGGAAGTAAAATTGTTCTCTGCAGGACTGAGCCCAACAAAAAGCTATAAGGTTCTGTATTTTTTCCTGTGTAAATACTACTTTAAGACAATAATTTGCCTTAATTTGCTTGTAAGGAGACTTCAGAATTATATATTCTCATGACGCCAACAAGACCATTTGTTTCAGTTTAAAAGCTTTATCTCCTTCTTTCCATTTAAGGACAGATCCCACAATATTTATTCAAGCAAAACTCCCACTTCCAAGGGAATTTTCTGAACACCACCTGACTAAAGACTGCTATAAAAGGTAAACCGAAACAAACTCCGAAATACAAACTTCAATTTAAAACTAACATGGCTATTGTATATATTTCCCTTGACATCCGTTTTCACAACAACAGTGTTACTGTTTTGAACAGAACATTAGTCAATCTTCCCTTACCTAATTTGTGTATATTTTTATACCCACTCATTGATCCTGATATATTTCATGATTTTTCCTGGGAAAGGAAACTAAAGTTTCATTGTATGGATTCAGTTATTAAAAATTATTCTGAATGAGACTTACTAACCAACAATTTTTCTGTATGAGCCATTTCCATTTAAGTTATACTGGTGTTTTTTAAAATCTAATTTAATTAAACTGATGCAAACAGTGTGAACACTCTTATTCAAGTTTCACAGTGACTCGTTTCAGTTTCACTTAAAACTATTTCTAGTTGACTTAAACTAAGCTAGAAAAGTTCTTCAAACAAAAATAAGTGCATCCACAGAGCTTTTGACGGAAGCTTAACAAACTCCATTAAAAATCACACATTTGACTATATTTAGTGCAATTCTCTCATGTATAAAAACACTGATAAACTTTAAAAACTCAAGTAAATAGCATTTTCAGCACTGGAAAAAACTAAATAGTTTCATAGTGAACTCACCATCTGTCCATCCATTCCTGGAACACCAGGCACTCCAACAGAACCCTGGTGGGAACCATATAATTGGATTTAGCCAGTTTACCAGGTAAACAAATAATAAAACATGGTTAGCTTTAAAACACAGTACACAGTAAAGAATTATGTTTAAAACATGCTTGCAATACATGCAAAATGTTTTTTAAAATGATGCTAAAAATGTTTGCTGGGGGTAAGAGTGCCTCTTATTTGATCTTCTGCACTAATCAGAAATATCCTAGTGTTATAATTATTGTGCTACTATTTGATATCCTACTTCATTAACCAAGTTCAAATGGCTGATTATACTGTGATATTCTGAAGCCTTCAGTACAAACTAAGGAATTATAATTCCTTATTCCATTGACCATGCCCCATGAATCTGGAAGACTGAGCCCCTTAAATAGCATTTGCACCTGTCTAACCAAAAAATTCCTATCTGGAGCCATACTCCAAACTGGTAGCACTGACCTATCTTTGGTGCTTTAAAGGATAAAATGCAATAATTCAGTCTGGAGCTGCAGGGTAGAGTCACCCTTTTAAATAGCTTAGTTTCACTTACTCCAGTCAAAACTTTAAAAACCACTACAGATCAAACAAGGAGCAGATGTGAAGAAATAATTACAAAGTGATCAGCATTGAAACGTAAGATTAGAGGGATTTTTTTTTATAAAGTCTTAGCACAAATTCAAACTTCTGCATGATGTATTGCCTTTTTGTAGTAACTTGTGCAATTGTCATGAATTTTCAGTAACATCTTAGGAGGTGAGGAAGCAGCAATACAGTATGTGCTGACACAGCAGTCTTCTTAAACAGTAAATTTCAGTGGAAAAGAAAACTGAAATTCTCAGTTGATCTGTCATTTATAAATACATTCTCATCTTAGATCACAGGGGTTTAAATATCTGTTTACCCAAGTTAAAGGGAAGAGAATTGCCAATGGTAGGGTGTACTGTTGTCCAGGGCTCTTTGAACAAATCTAGGGCCCCCTGAGAAGCCACTTATTTGGTCCACTTTCTACAAGAACAAAGAATCAGTGGGGGATCCTCTCCCCATCCAGCCAACCATTCACATCTGTTGAAAGGTTTAATCCAGTAGAAGACGACAGGAGACATAGAAGCCATTAAGGAATGAGTCCAATACTGGTATATGTATTTATGGATGGATTGAGTTAGGAGAATAATAGATGGAAGATTCTTGCTAAATAGGAAAAAGAGAAAGTGTGTTGTGTGACCCAGAATGGGCTACAATAACAGGAGACACATCCTAAACTCTCAGAAGGCTTCAACTTTTGTCACCATAAAGCTGTGAGTCAATGAGAAATGTTGTATTCCAAGTTCTGAAGGTGCAGCCATGGTAGTTTAGTCCAGTAAAACAAACAAAGAGTCCTGTGGCACTTAAAAAGACTAATGAATTTATTTATTGCATGAGCTTTCACGGGAGAAAATTCCACTTCAAAGCATTGGACAAAGTGGGATTTTCTCCCCTGAAAGCTCATGTAATAAATAAATGTTAGTCTAAGTGCCACAGCACTCCTTGTTTATTTGTATTCCATGCAACATGCCACTGTAGCCTTAGCAAAAGATATCCCATTTCACTCTGTCCCTCCTCAAGGGAGGCCTCCAGGACCTGAAGTCCCCTTGAGGATGCAGATGTGGCAGCATTATCTGTACTAGTCATGTTTTCATTTCGGGCAAGCCCACAAATGCTAATTAGGAAGGAATACGAGAGGCTCTAGTGAACACTGAAATTTTCTTGCTGTTCCACCTGAACAAGCAGAGATGAGGACACAGGCTCACAAAGGAGTTAAGCTATCAGGCTCTGGATAAACTGATTTTTCCCCCCCTTGTTGATATCTGCTGATTTTTATTACAATTAGATAGATAGATAGATAGATAGATAGATAGATAGATAGATAGATAGATAGATAGATA